>WAAE01016609.1:30189-133359 GCA_013400495.1 Nicator chloris
AAAAAAAATCCTTCTTCTTTCTTTCCTTTGGGATGTGATAAGACACAAAAATGTATGTTAGTGAGGATTGCTGAGAATTTTTAACAAAGAAGTCTTTCCCTTTATGTACTAATAATGCACTCTGTAGCCCCTAAATAATCCTAGCAAATCCTCCCTAAGAGATCTTATATAAAGGTTTGAAAGTTTACTACCTTTAGAATTCCACTGACCTTTGCAACAGCAGAGCTTATGAGAAACTTTGAGTATTAAAAATAGTTGCTCATGTTGCTTTGTTGTAAGTGTGAATTTGGCACACATGTATGTTACAAGTACTGCATGTGCTTTCCATAAAATATAGTTCTACTGCAATATATTAGTAGCCTGTTTTCTGCTGTTTTCTGTGAGAAACTTTTGTCAAATCATGCTACAGCAAACAGTGGAGAACCACTGCGAAAAGAAATCTTGCCAAAAAAAAAAAAAAGTAAACACATAGTTAGTTAGAATTAAGTGAATTAGTAGGAAATTAGGGAATCTTGTATACAGACTTTTGAAACTCAGAAGAACAGTGCAATGTATGTTTTGGGTTATACTAAGCTATAACTCACCTCACTGCCAGAATTTGACATAGCCACTGTTTTCACCACATCAGTCACTAGCTGTAAACCAAATATGTTCAGCTATAGAGATTAGTCAACGTTAAATTGCATTAGGTAAGGAGTTTCCTCACTAATTATGGTATTTATAGTCCCATTGCTTGCAATATCGATAACAGTGGGCATGGACTTAACAAGAATGTTGTTTTGCAGCTTAGTCTATTCTGATTTTTCTGATTGTGAGTTTTAATTGGGATTTATTTTTTTTTAAGAGATGGGCGTTAATTGCAATGGTCCATTGCAATTAAGCAATGGCTTCCTCCACAAGTCTGCATGTGCCTTTCTCAAAGTTTGATGATGCCATTCAGATTCAGGGGATGCTATCAGCTCTTTTGCAGTCTGTTTTCAGGGAACAGGGCTGACGTGTGTCACCTCAGTCTTGGAGAAGGCAGCCAGGGTGCAAAGCAGACTGCTGAGGCGACTGAAATACAGCCCTGGTGACACTGCCAGGTCTTTTTGTGCAAGTTTCTGGGTTTGCTGAATTTGCTGTGTGGCTTGTCAAGAGACAAGACAAGTGAGGAGGATATTAAAAAAATTAATGGCTTTTAACAAGGCTGTGGACAGCACAGTTCCCTTTGCCTCCAAGGCTGCGCAGCAGGGCCTCACTAATCTCACCCCTGGTGCTGGCCACCAAAAAGCCTGTTGGTCCACACATCTGAGAAATTTTGAGCCAGGCAGATTTAACATTTGATTTGTTGCTACAGATGTATTCACGTTGATCACTTAAGTAGAAGTTAAATTGGCTCAGCCTTCGGGAAAGAAGACAAGGTGGGGGAGTCTTGCTCTTAGGGACTGGGCAGGTTCAAGAACTATCAGGGAGGGGTAGCAAAGGATCAGGGCACAGAGATAGGAACCTTTAGCTCAGAGATGGGAACTGCTGCAAGGAGCACAGAGCAGCTGGTCAGCCCTCACAGGGACAGAGGGAAAACTGTCCACATCAGAGGGCTGTGCAGAATTTGCTCTGGTCAGGAAGCCACAAAGCTAGCCATACCAATATCAGAATAAAGGACTGTTCTGGAGATGGAGAGGTCTGTGTGAAAAGGTAATATTTATTTATTTAATTTCCCTGGCATATTAAGTAGTTGATTTTTTTTCCTATTTGAAATGTTAGCCTATGCACTTCAGATTATAATAAAGCCTATTTGGTTTAGGGGGTTGGGGTTTTGTTTGTTCGTTTTTAAAGCTTTCAAGCCACCTGGTTGCCTTTGAGACCTATAAGAAAGCAGTTTACAGAGGACACTTGAACACTGTGGGAAGCTTGCAGTCTCCTCACCCAGCACTGATCAGACATCCCCTGGTCCCACCAATACTAACCTGAGCCTGGTTGAAGACCAGATTGCATATACAGATTATTTGTCTCCTTGGTTGCTCTGCAACCAGCAAGAGCAGGTTTCCTGTTCTTAGATCACCCTGACACTCTGCAAAGGAATGCGGAGGCATTGAACCTTGTGACAGAGGAATTTGCCGACTGCTTGAGTAGCCAGGAGAGTTTCCAGAATCTGACAGAAATTCTCATGAACCTCCCATTGTCACTGTTCAGAATACCTGGGGGAAGTGGTGTTTATCTGCATAACCACACAACATATTTATGTTTTAAGGGACATCATGACCACTCTGCATGCTTGGCTGCAGTGGGTGAGCAGCACTGTCTGCACACAGCTAGTGCACAAGGACCCAGAGCAAAATGGGAGCCCACTGATGGGGCTGTTAACACACACGGCAGAAACCTCTATCCCAAACTGTCCTGACCTCAGCAGCCAGAAGAGACTGGTCTGGCTTTGAAGGTCAACCTATCAGCCCTGCTCTGGACCAGCTCTGCAGAGCTGGCCCTTGCTCCCCGCTGGCACCTCTGGGCTGGCAGGAGGAATGTCTGCTTGCCAATGATTGCTGTTAACCAGCAGCTGTCTCTTAGGGAAAAGCAACAAGCTCAGTGGTGCCATCCCCATAGGAAAAGCTGATGTTCGGGATGAGCCAGAACTGGATTGTGCCAGTCTTATTACTGGAGACAGAAAAAGGGAGTTGTATTGCCCTCGTCAGGGGTTAAAACAGAGAGAGCCCAAACAGTTGGTTCTGTATCAATTTGGCCCTGAGTAGCACAGCTGGGAATGCAAGTTGTTTTCAAGAAGTTTTTCCTTTGTACTGATAAATAATGTTCTACAGAGATCTTAAACTGCTGAATCAGGTAGAAACAGTTTTCATAGCATAAGGGAGGTTGGCCAGGAGTGTTATGGATGGTTTTTTGCTGAGAAAGTTACTGTGCCACACATCAGGAAAGTAAAGGAAAGGGTAATTTTGTTGAAATGCAGACAATTTGTTTAAAGTGTGTCCAAGAGTTGGCCGAGAAGCTAATTTGAGCTACTGCAGTTCAGTTTGCTCTGTTAAGAATCCAGCCCTTGGGAGTCCAGTGCTGCTGTGCCCTGCTACCCAGCAGTACACAAAAACATCTTTTACCCTGAACTGTGTTCTTCTGCCTTCTTCATAAGTAAAGTTATAATCACACAGGATATGTTTTAGAAAAAAAATGACCCTGTTCTAAAAAAGTCAGAAAAAATACAAATTTTTTGTGGTATTTTTAGCTACTGTTCCATATTTTTGGATGAATTTCATTTTATTTTGGGGGAGAGGGTGGTGGGGAAAGGAACATATACTGGGATTTGATTTGAAAGAACCATGAAGAGAGGAAGTTTCCAGGATATCTGAAACTCATCCTTACCATTTGAACCAGTAAATCTTTTACAGAGCTATATATATGTAAATTGGCTAATTGTTAATCTTTGCAAAGATCAAGAATAGAGGTAGTGACCTGAAGCCAGGTTAGAGGGGACAGTGACTGATGTCTCTCCATAACTAATTTCAGTAAGGAATTCCAGATTGCCATACTTTATATATTTGTGGTGTTGTATCTCTCTCCTCCTTGTCCTTCATGTTTTTCTGGGACTTGGAAATATACAGCTAATGAAGCTTTTCATATCATTTCATTAAAAAAAAATACTGTTAGTTTGTAAGATATAGAAGATTTTTTTTTTTGATCCATAAAGCATGTTTTTGTCACTTTCTTCCTGATTTATAGCCACTGGATGTGGTGATTTGACTTCCCAGGTGTAAGCAGATCCTTCAGGCAAGTGAGTCAGTAGGGCTGGCAAAGGCTGTGTGTTTCCAGGTCACAGGAGCTGTTAATATACAAACTTACCTTTGTTATTAATCAGGTTGAAACCAGATGAAGAGCAAAAAACCCTCTTGCATGTTAGAAGATTAAGAGAGGGGGAACACACATTTCTAAGGCATGGGGCGTTTCCAAAATTAAATTGTTCACTGATATTTGCTTTGGGAGCAGCTGCTGGGAATGTAGCCTGGCCATCTGAACAAGTGTCTATGCATTGCTCTCACTGATATGAAATAATCTATGGTCATTTATTCCTATTTCATATCTGCTACACAAGGCTAATAGCTGACATGTTGCAAATCCATCTCCTAAATTTTTACTGAAACCACTTGTTGAAGAGGCCTTGCCCACCACTGATGTAAACTTGCATGAACCCATTAACCCTGGAGGTTAGGGGCTCAGCTTCACGTGACTGAGCTGCCTGGCTTGGAACCAGGGTGCTCCAGAGATCTGCAGGAGGCTCAGAATTGTATCTAATAACAAATTAATAGCATCTTCATGCATTTTTTAAATATATCCTCTAAAGTTCAATTAAGAATCCTGACTCTTTTCACAAAAATGGCATGGCCATACAATATAAATTTAGAGCTTGCTTTGAACCCGAAAAAGGTAATTATTTCAGAATAAAGGAGAAGGGGATGGTGCAAGTCAAACTTCATGATTAGTGCTCCCTGATCTTTGATGCTGTTAGAATTTAATACTGAATCAAATTCAAATAAAAGAAATTAGAAGAGCCCTAAAATATGGTTCAGTGACCTGATCTCTAAGCTTGGTCTATTTTAAAACAAAATATTAATGGTTAAGCAATTACTGATTAATATTTTTCTCTTCTGTATTACTTTACTGAACACATTATGGAAATCAAAGTGGGATTTTTATCTGTCATTTAATCAGTGATTTCATATATGAATTTTAGTCTTTATTCACTGGAATATGTTTTCCTTGAAATATATGTTTTCCTTTACTGTTGATTAAATGACAGATACAAAGATACTCTTTTGTTAGGAGGCTGATCTTGCATCCCACAAGAAATCAATTTTTTGCAAGAAAAAAACTTTTGCAACATGGCATATAAGTGTCATGTTGCCTAAATCATGAGGCATTAAGGGGATTGCTCCCCAACTCAATGAAACCTCCTTATCTAAATTAAGAAGGATGCATGCTAATTTGTGCAGATTAATTCTGTGGATATGGGAGAATTTGCACTTGGTCGGTTTTCATCTCATGATCTTTTAAAAAATAATTTTTCAGGTGGTTTTTTTTTTTCCCTGCCTCTCCATTACTGCCTCAGAGAATTCCTGTGATAGTGAAAGAAGTAATCTATGCAAATACATTCTTATCAAGCAGAATTTACTATTCAGAGTTGAGCTGCCTTTCTTTAACATGACAGCAGTAGGCCTTTGAGTATGGGCAATGTAAACAGTGGGACAACACATGTGCAGATACAAGCATCCCAGCACTGCTTCTGAATTTTGGACTGTTCTTAAGACATGTTATTAATGACATAGCTACCCTAATATCCTATGATTAATTTCAGGAGGTAGTAAAATATGTACACATGGATATAGGCATGAAGAGGAGAGCAGAGACTCTTCATCACTTCTACTCCACCCTGGTGGAGGTTACTGGGCTGCAGACTCCTCTCATTGCTGCAGTTTCAGCCTGAAATTTAACTTTGTTAAGAGGAAATTTCCTCAGCCATGCTGAATGGGGCTGGAGATGTGAAATGTGTACTAGTACCTTATCCTCTTATTCAGGCAGAAGCTTTCTTCTTGAGCCTGGCCCATTTTCCTTGTACTGCTTGGCTTGGGGCATGTTAACAGCCCACACTTATTGCCAGTAAAGTGCTTGGTGTCCTGGCAGTGCAGGAGACACTCTGCCAACCCAAGTTTGGAGACTGTTTGTTAGGTCTTGACAGAATGAGGAAAAAGAGGAATATGCACAGCTAACTCCAAGGTTTCAGTAGTCAGTTTTATTGCAATTTGAGTTTGTTTGCAGCAGCAAGGGGCAATGGGAGTACTTGTCTCGTTTGTTTTGTTGGTGGGCACCATAGAAATTTTTTCTGAGAAAGTCAAGATTACAAAGAATCCCTGAGTAAATACATTTGTGCCTTTATTCTGCAAAATTAGTGTAAGATTTGAAAGTAATGTCTTGAATAAGATTAGCCCAGCTTTGATCTGGCTATGAACTATTCTCAGGACCTTACAGAAATAAATGACTGAAACAATTTGGTCGTTGATGATAAACTGATCACTGAAACTTCAAAGAGAGACAAAGAATGACTGAGAATTTGAGAAAGGAACAAGGAAAACAGAACTGAAGGTTAGTTAAATATATTACTATCAATGTGAAAACTGTGGATGAGGTCATCTAGCAGTTTGATAAACTCTATAAAAACAAAGAGTACATAAGAAGACAAAAAAGATTTTCCCCTAAACTCAAAAGCATTATGAAGTCAAACATTTACACATTACAAGACGTATTTATTCATGCTGGTTTTACATGTGGACATTTATGGCAAACAGATGCTATTCAGAAGAAAAAAGTATTCATGCAAAGTTTTGGGAAAAAGTGAGAGAAGGTCCAATAAAGAATTCTAAAAATCTCCAAAAGATAAAATAAAATTATGCAGAAACTTGATTAACAAAATGTCACCTGGGGGAAAAACGTGAGAACTTACAAAGTGTGAGTATAAAATGGAAATATAAATGTCTTTTATTGAAAGGAAGCAAACTTTTAAAATCATTAGTAATTAAAAAAAAAAGACAAAAAACAAGTAGGATTAAATCTAGGAATGATTGGTTTAGAATAATTATGCCACTGAGAAATTTCATATTGTTACATCTATCAATTATAAATTCCTACATAATTTTGACAAACTACCTGTATTCAATTTTGTGTTTCAGCAAAATAAATTTATCCAAGGAAGTGAATTTGAACTTTGCTCTAAGTCAAGCATAATAGTTAATGGTTTTGGCTGATCAATGTCTTTCCTCAACAATAACACAACTGATCAAACATCTTAGATAAAAGCCAGCATGGTTGATGACATTAGCATGTCATGATCACACAAACATCAATTATGAGAAGTATAATTCTACCAGTTCCAATTATATGTCATTACTTGGAATAATTAAAAATGAAAAAACTAGCAAGGGATTTAAATATTTTTCTTTCTTATATTGTGTCTCAACAGACATCATTATGGTACTACTGACTCACATTTTATTTGATAAAAGTCCACATAAAAGATTTTGCTGTCATGAAGAGAAATCCCCTGCAAACAAAGACACATTTTGTAGTGTCATTGTAGGCAGAATTTTTTCCTGCTGCTTTTGCATTCTGTATAAAAGCAAACATAGAATAGTTTGAGTTGGAAAGGACATTTAAAGAACATCAAGTCCATCTCCTGCTGTGGGCAGGGTCATCTTTTACTAGACCAGGTTGTTGGAAGCTCATCCAAGCTGGACTTAAATGTATAGACTTCCAAAAATTAAAACCCTTATGTGGGTGTTACATCATGCAAATAATTTTAAAACAAAATCCCTTCTCCAAAATTATAAAAATCACAAGTATAATATGGTGTTTTATCAGAGGACACCTCGTTTTTTGCAGCTCAGCTAATTTGCTGACAATTGTGGACTATTTTCAGATATACATTTTGAAATTCATTACCAAGCCTGTGTTTCGTAAGTTTGAGAAACATTATTAGCACTTCATGAAATGAAGTCTTACAAATCTGTGTTACCTCTACCACAATCTCTATCCTTTCATGAGGAATGTGCACATTTCACATAAAGAGGTCTGAAAACTCTGTGCTAAACTCTGTGCTATTAGAGAATTAGACCATGATGCAAGACAAACAGTTCTGCCTTTATAGTTACCCCAATGTGCACATGAACTCTCCCAGGCTCTGACAGTTTCTCTTCTGGTAAGAAGGTTTGTCCATGCAGATGCACTTCAGGTTAAAACTTTTGGTAGCCTTGGGTTTACACAGCACCAACTACATGTCATTCAACAAGAATAAACATGGAGATGTGTTTTAAGGAGGCAGAAAATTATTAAATGATAAATTAGGCCTATAAATGCTTCAAGGTTTGTGTTCTGATTTTGTACCAGGGGCACAGGGTTTTTCCAGCCTGTACTGCTTATTGGCAAGGGAAGTTTGCCAGAATATGACAGATGTCAGTTGCCAAAAGGCATGTGTCTGTTGTCCTTAAAAGGAGCACACTGGACACCACATACAGGAGTCTGTGGCATTCAATGAAGCCTCTGGAATGAGGGTGGAGAAAATCATTGGGAAAACTGGAAGCACGGTTGGTCCTTCATGAAGAGGACTGTGCTTACAGAGAAGTCCTGGCCAAGTAAATAACATCCTGGGGAATCTGACATGCAGGCTTGCCTGGCAAGTATCCAGGATGGGTTCTGAATATATAGAATTTGACTCACGATTAACCTGGTTAATGTCATGCTCCATCCAGGAAAAGTTCTCAGCAGAACTTGTTTGCTGTAGGCACAATATCTCATTGATGAAGCTAAATTGCTTTCAGCTCTGAAGTTAAACTGCTTACAGCTACTTCAGAGGTAAAGAGAAACATTATCAAGGAGCTGTTTGAGATTGATTGATTGAAGCAGATTGATGTAGAGACAGTTAGTATAATGAATCTCAAGTATCACAGAATCACAGAAGGTTGGAAGAGACCTTCAAGGTCATAGAGTCCAACCCAGCCCTAACACCTCAACTAAACCATGGCACTGAGTGCCACATCCAGTCTTTTT
Organism: Nicator chloris; assembly: GCA_013400495.1. NCBI lineage: Eukaryota > Metazoa > Chordata > Aves > Passeriformes > Pycnonotidae > Nicator > Nicator chloris. The sequence goes on from WAAE01016609.1 coordinate 38,764, forward strand.
TTAAACACATCCAGGCATGGTGACTCCACCACCTCCCCAGGCACACACTTCCACTACTTTATCACTCTTTCCATAAAAACTTTTTCCTAATATCCAACCTATATTTCCCTTGGCACAGCTTAAGGCAGTGTCCTCTCGTTCTGTCAGTTGTTGCCTGGAGAAAGAGACCAACCCCCACCTGACTACAGCCACCTTTCAGGAAGTTGTAGAGAGTGATAAGGTCCCCTCTGAGTCTCCTTTTCTCCAGGTTAAACAACCCCAGCTCCCTCAGTCATTCCCCACAGGGCTTGTGTTCCAAGCCCCTCACCAGCCTTGTTGTCTCCTCTGGCATGTGCTCAAGTGTCTCAATGTTCTTCCTAAACTGAGGGGCCCAGAACTGGACACAGCACTCGGTGTCCTTCCCAAACTGAGGGCCCAGAACTGGACACAGCACTCAGTGTCCTTCCCAAACTGAGGCACAGAGCTGAACACAGCACTCAGTGTCCTTCCTAAACTGAGGGACAGAACTGGACACAGCACTCGAGGTGTGGCCTCACCAGTGCCGAGTACAGGGGAAGAATGACCTCCCTGCTCCTGCTGGCCACACTATTCCTGATACAGGCCAGGATGCCATTGGCCTTTTTGGCCACCTGGGCACACTGCTGGCTCATGTTCAGTTGCTGTCACCAGAACCCTCAGGTCCCTTTCTGCCTGGGCACTGTCCAGCCACACCATCCCCAGCCTTGCAGGGGACGTTGCAGAGGTTACTGTGGCCAAAGTGCAGGACTAGGCACTTGGACTTCTCAAACTTCATCCTGTTGGACTCTACCGATCCATCCAACCCTTCCAGGTCTCTCTGCAGAGCCCTCCAACCTTCCAACAGATCAGCACACGCTCCCAGCTCAGTGTCATCTGCAAATTTGCTAATGAAGGACTCAATACCCGCATCCATGTCATCAATAAAGATATTGAACAGTGCTGGCCCCAGCACAGACCCCTGAGGGACACCACTGGTGCCTGTCCCCAGCTGGATGCCACACCATTCACCACCACTCTCTGGGCCCGGCCATCCAGCCAGTTCCTAACCCAGCACAGAGTGCTCCTGTCCAAGCCGTGGGCTGCCAGCTTTTCCAGGAGTGTGCTGTGGGAGACAGTGTCAAAGGCTTTGCTGAAGCCCAAACAGACAACATCCACAGCCCTTTCTGCATCCACCAGGCAGGTCACCTGGTCATAAAAGGAGACCAGGTTGGTCAAACACGACCTACCCCTGCTAAACCCGTGCTGGCTGAGTCTGATTCCCTGGCCATCCTGTAAGTGCTGCGTGATGACACTCAGCATAAACTGCTCCATTACCTTACTGGGTACTGAGGTCAGGCTGACTGGGCTGTAGTTACCAGGATCCTCCTTCCTACCCTTTTTGTGAATGGGCATCACACTGGCCAGCTTCCAGCCCTCTGGAACCTCACCTGTGAACCAGGACCGTTGGTGAGCATGATGGAGAGCAGCTTCACAAGCTCATCTGCCAGCTCCCTCATCACCCTGGGATGGGTCCCATCTGGGCCCATAGACCCAGGGACTGCTTAAGCTTTCAAAGTGTGATTCAAGTATAGGAGATCCATATATAGGCTCTTTATTATTTTAAAATCCCATTATTTCTTTGTCTTCTACATTTCTACATGAACAGGATGTTTACATGTAGTTTATGTCTTGGAAATGGTTCTTTGTGTCACTGGCCAGTGATTCCAGTGAGAAGTATCAAAGGAATGGACTACCCAGGATAAATTAGTATATTGGAGAAGCCCTGTGTTATCTAGCATCATTGGAAGAGAGTATTTTGCTTTGAAAACTTGGCAGAATGTATAGTGATTTCTGAAGCACTTGAACTGAAGCACTTGAACTGACCCAAAGAAAATGGCCCTAAATATAGGTCATCTTGAAAAATCATGACACCAAGGTCATTTAGGTTCAATGGATTTCTATTCAAAGTGAAAAGGAACATGTTTACAATGAACAGTGAACTTCTCACTCATTAACATTTTCAATGTCGAGTAATTGGATTTTGTTTCTTTTCAGTTTGTTTGCTTTTATGCAGTAAGGAGTGTGGAAGTGTATTCAACGTGTCAGATTCTTTCAGAAATACAGACTGAATGTAGGTATAAAATGTGTTTCTTCTCTCATCACATGATGAAAATTGATTTAATCTGGTTTTTGTGAACTGCTTCTCCAAAGGATGTCAATGACCTCTTTCAAAGAGAACTTTCTCAGTTATTCTGTAGTGTAGAAATAGAAATGCAAGGAATAGTATGAAAATAAATGGGGTTTAGTGTCTTTTTTTTTTCCTATTGCTATTTAGTATGTCAGACCAAGAATATAGGAATACAACACTCAAATTATTTCAGAAGTCTCCATCTTCAATCTGCAGACAAATATCACATATTGTTCAGAATTTCATGCTATTGAAATTCCCACAAGCTACTTTTGTTTTGATTCTTTACCTGCTTTTCCATACAAATCTCACTGTCCCTGATAGCATTCTGCTAAGCTTAGAAGAATCTGTTCGTGAGAAGATACTTTAAAAAAAGAAAACCAATGGAAAAAAGAAAAAAAAACCAGAGTTTAAAATACAATTACAGTTCCATAAAGATTTACTAACCTACTTTTTAGAGCATTTAGAGCTGTTGGAGCAGTTGTCTGTTATCATCCTGGATATGTACTAAGAAACTGGAAAACTTCAGGATGGGACACGTGTGACCACACATCCAATTCCAGCACTGTGGAACTGCACTCAGTGCAGTTCTGCTTTCAGTTCTGTTATAAGAAAAAGGGAAAGAGAAGGAGCATTTAATTATCTCTATATGTTGTATGGGGATGTTAATAGAATTTTCAGTTCCAAAAGCTTTTATGTTTTTGGAGAAAAATAATGAGCAGCAACAGTGGGAAACAGCCAGGCAAACTTTCCTGTGCCTGTTGAAAGCCTTGCAGATCATGCAAGTTCTTGAGGAATTAGTTCTTTTGACTTAATTTTCATGTTTTCTATTTAGTGAAAATTTATTCGCAATGGTATCTTTCTAAAGGTGAAGATCAGTATTGGGGACTAAAGATATTTAATTTTTCTTTGGCAATAATGAACCCCTTTGATCCCAGCCCCTGGCGAGCCACACAAATAAAATTAGAGATGGTTTCCAAATTTCTTTTCAATGATAAGGAGTGAAAGCTAATTATTCAACAATAATAATGTTTATAATACTGATAAAATCTTCTTTAATGATAGGTACATACTATATCCATTTGCTTAAACCCTGAGACCAAAGCAAAAAAATTGTTTCTTCTTTCTCCAGACCTTTTGCAGCTATTCTTGACTTCAGAGAGCTTGTTAAGACCTTTTCCCAAACAAGCAGAGGATAAAACATGTCTGTCCTACCACAGACATCTAAAAGTTAGACACCTTGAATAAGGTTTTGTAGTCAATGAGGAGAAACACCCTGTAACTCACCTCAGCCTGGATAAAGCACCTCAATTGAGCAGGGTGGGAGTACTTCCTTCTAGCTGTAGATTGTGAAACAAAGGTTATGGTGATTGTTTTAGGTATGGATGTGTAAAATCAGAAGTAAGTCCCATCATAGTGCTTACCTAGGCCATTTTTGGAGCTTTCTTCTCTCCCAGAGACTCCAGTGGAGTCGTGCTTCCTGGCAGTAGCATAGAGAACATTTCTCTCATCTGGTCCTGTCTGAAGTGGCCCATGGGGACTACATGAACTGTTGCTGCTTGTCCTCTGCAACAGTTTGTTGCTCAGGGCTTCAGTCAAAACAGTTCTCTTAGATCACTCAAGAGAGAGAACTCACTGTTCTCTCAGAACAGACTGTGAGTCCTGGAATATGGATTCTACAGAATCTCATAGTGGCTAGGAAAGTTTATTTTTCTTTGTCTGCTAACCAGTGGGGACATGACTTCTGTCTCATTGTACCTGATGGGGTGTTATGATGCCCCTCTTGCCATCTCATTTGTAATAACTGCATCTCTCATACAAGATCTTCCTTTGTTTTATTGAAAAATCAGCTTTTGGAGCAATGTGAATTTTTCTTTCCTCTTTCTCAAACACTTCTTCTGCTTTGTTGTCCCACACAAATATGTTTTGGAGGCCTTCTTCAAGTATTAAAGAGAAACAGCAGTCCTCAACCAAGCCGCAAATACAGTTACCTACACAATACTTCAGCATAAAAGAACCATTCCTACAGGCTTTTCTGAGGTCTGAAAAAATGAACCAGGAAATTCAACTACTGAGAAAATACACAAGTGATGTCCACAGTTAACTCAAGACATAACAAGAATAAATTAAGCTTTCCAAGAAGGCTAGGGATTAAGGGATCGATTCTGACCCAGACCAGCTAACTCTGGGTAGCATAACTAGAGTTATGAATGAATATTTTCTTTCTCCTTAGAAACTCTGCATCTTTCTAATTTTTGCAGTGTTGCAAATATGTCCTTATTTATTTTTCAAATTGAATTTATAATTTTTTTCATAATCATTCAGTAACACCTCAAATCACATTAAAAACACTTTTGTCTTCAAATGCAGAGCTGTATGTTTAAAGTTCTTGAAAGCAGGATTGCATATCCTCTCTTGTTCCTTCTTCCTGCCTGTAAGGAAAGTTTTGTCCCAAATTCCATTCTTTCAGAAAGCCTTCATCTCCCCATCATCAAACTTAGTCCACTGCAAATTCATTCTCTCCCTGAGCATCTATCTGTTGATTCGCTCTCAGGTTACCTGTAGAAGCTTGACTGTCCAGAAACATCATAAGTTTGGAAGGAAACCTCCTCAGTGTAACTCCTTGTTCTGCCCTGACCATCTCTGGTAGCTGACCAGGGACCTGACAATCTCAGTGTTAATTATGCAGGACAGTTTCTGCCTTCATGAGCAATATTTTATTTGAATCAGTAATGGAAGTCTCTTTTCTCCTTTGTTCTGGACTTCTATCTCCACACAGCATTTTGCTATAGCAGTGATTGTCTAAGAATGTTGAAAAAGCAGATTTTATGGTCTGGTATCAGCTAGAAAGTGACTCTCTTTGTCCTGCTGATTACTAGTTTATGATTCAAAAACATTAACAAAAATATGGGATGGAAAACTAAGCAGACTAGACCTCTTAAGGATCCCATTTGAAATATCTTCAAAGTCTGAATGTAAAACAATTGCAACTGCTCTTCAAGAACAATTTTAAAAACAGTTTGTACACAGAGACATAATTTCCCCTAGAGCATTTCTTCTATGCTTATCTCTGACTTGTTCTTAGTTTATCTAAAAATTTTATTGAAGTAAAATAAAATGCATATAATTTACATCTTTGATCACTGATTTGCTCCACAAAAGAAGATAAATAAATTGAGTTCATGTGACATACTTAATTTCCATTTATGTCTGATCAGTTTTCTAGAAACTTGTAATACTCCAAAGTTTTTCAAATATTTGGCATAACAAAATATATTTAAATGTATTCTGAAATAGTTCTCAGATTACTGTATAAATTATCACCCATGAATTATGTGTGAATTTCATGTGTAACTGTTGACTTGAATACCTATATTAAATCTAAATATTCGCTGCTCCCACCATCACTGTCCCCATAGTGTGTTCCATTTTTCATATTAAAATTAATTTGACTTCCATTTGCCTTTGTGAAGACTCAAGCAAAGAAAGAGTTGAATACTCCAGCACTGTCTGCAGTTTGTCTTCCCTTTTGTTTACTAAATTATTCTCCTCTCTTTTCCTTTAAGTTCTGATACTTTAATAGAAATTTTCTGTGTCTTCTCCAACTGAAATATACTTCATATCAGAATCCTTCTGAATTTATCAGTCTAAATGTTTGTTATTCCTTTATAGCACGGATTTTTCCAGATCTCACACCATTCTCTTTTGATTTTTGGATATTTGAAGGTTTCCTAATTCTGTCTCTGAATTATTTAAACCAGTTTGTCTTTATATATTTAGAACAGCCTCTTTCAAAAGTTACCAGTTCACTTGAACATCTTTAATTCCTTACATTTTCTTCCCAGGAAGTCTCAGTCTCATCTCCCTAGGTTGTGTCAAAGCTGTTTTCCCAATTTCCCTGAACCAAGGCTGTTATTTCATTGTACTTTCTCCAGTTTATTTCTCACCTTTGGATTTTCAGTCAATTGCTTTCTGGCAGTTCGATATGAGACGCTGCTTTCCCATAGCCAAAGTCCTACCTTCCTGAAACCAGCAGTGTGTACTCAACACTGGCAATCCAATCACTTGTTTTACCTGCACCCAGACACGTGAGATTCTTCTAATCAAAAGGTTATATGGATAGCAAAAATCTACCTTTATTACCTGTCCTTTGGATGCTTCTGGTGGCAGCTCAAACACTCCTTCATCTGTCTCCTCTTCCGATTTTCTCCTTCATGTAAGATCCCAAGGAGAAAACAATGTGTTCTTCCCCCTTTTCATCTTCACCCACAGCCAGTGTACAAGCTTCTTTCCTGTCTTTTCCTGCTCTTTATTTGATGCTGTTTTGTTGTATTACAAAAACAGTACCAAGTTTTCTTTTTGTTGAAAAAGAGGAAAATTCAGGTGAAAGGATTTTTTTTTACTTTTGTCTCAAAAAGTCTCCTACTCTTAGACTTCCTCAAAACTTTATATGATGTACATTAAAAAAACTTACTCTTTTTCTGTATGAGAAGAGAAAATGAGCTATTCCCTTCCTGCTGAGACAGAAAAAAAGTCCCTGTCTTTCTCATATATTTTAGGTTCTAGACAGATAAAAACAACAGAAAGGCTGAGGCTGGAAGGGATTTCTGCAAGTCATTTTGTCCAACCTTTTACTCAAAGCAGAACAAAGTTCAGGTCAGGTTGCTCAGGACCTTGTCCCATGAAGTTTTAAATATCTCCACAGATGGAGAAGACAATGATGAATTTTTAATTCTGTCCAATAAAATTATCTTGCTTATGATTTCACATAAAAGCCCCAATTGGTTTTGAACATATATTCTATGTATGTTATACGTTTTCACTTCCCATGGAAGTCAACAGTGACTGGGAGAGCACCTGAAGTTTTTATTTTTCTAGCTGTCTAAAACCTGTTGTAATCACATAAGCTTGTTATGAGGAAGGGCAGGGAGAGAAAGTCCTGAGAGGGCTGACATCTAGGCTTGGTTTAAGGCGAACACTTATCTTATCAACCTACTGTTAATAAACTCGCTAAAACAATAAAGACCCAGATTTAATTTTAACTTGCTTTACTGGCCTGCTTTAGCAATGGCTAAAGGTGATAGCCTGGAAAAATATTAATCAGAGTCAGCTATTTAAAGTCAGACATGTTTTTTGGCAGTTTCTTCAGGAAAGTTCATCTAACAGCCATCAACCATGAAGATTCTTAGCTACCTCCTGGTGTACCGAAGGTTCCTGCTCATTGTCCTCACCCCACTGCTTTTACTTCCACTTCCACTTATCATCAAAACCAAAGTAAGTGACCTGCTTGGAGAGATAATTATTTGGCACCTGTATGTAAAGACTGAGATTCACAGACCTTTTCAGATTAACAGGATCACTGATAGTTTGAGTTGGAAGGGACCTTAAATGAATAATGATGCAAATATTTTTGTCAACAAATTATGATTATTTTTTTGTCAACTCAGTGTATTTTCACAGAAATGTAGAGAAGACAGCTTCAACATCATTCTATATTGGATGCATGAAGCTCTGAATCACATATTTGTTTTCTAAGAATATCTGTGCTACATTGAAAATATTGTTCCCATTATTATTTTTTCCACTCTTTTAAAGAGCTCTGTATGATTGACAATGGAGATGAATTGTCATGAAAAAGCTGCAATTATTTTTTGTCTAATGAAGGATTTTAAGTTTGTCATATTTTGTGTTGTCTGACAGGAAATGACTGAAATCAATGATCTGACAAATTCCCTCTGGTTCCTAAATAGAGCAAAATCTATGACGGGACATCATAGTTTTATTTTACTTGAAATGAATTCTGGCATTCACTAACTCCTGTGACAACTCCAAGCTGATGGAACAGCTATCTAACAATGTCATTCGTGCCCCTATTTGGTACAGCTCTGATGCCAGCAGAATGAAATGGAATTCTGTGGTGTGGTATCATGTGTGCATTATACAAACCATGTATGACAATACGTGAAAATTTGGTTCTGAAGTCCTTGCATCACAGTTTGATGGTGGTTACAGAGCCATGTGCTTCACACCCTCACATCGCAGTTCCAACATTTCAGTTTCCTTTTCTGAGAGGAAACTCATGGGAAATTCTTAATGTGGGAGGACTTAGGTGAGATGAACATTTGCTAGGTGAATGGATATTTTCAAATTCTTTCATACATAACAAAAATCCCTTCCCCAAAATAAATTATAGCCACAGCTGACTGTCTTAGGTTTAATATTGTTGTTTTCCAGTCAAAAGTTCCAAGAGCCACATCATTAAGCTGTTCCTTTCCCAGTACAAACCATCTCTGCTGCTGTTGAGTAATTTCATACCCTAACCAGGGGCACTAAGGGTTCCGAACCATTTTCCTTAAAAGCAGAAATATAAATTAAAAACTACATGAAAGAGATTTCTAATATTCTGGAAGAAACTGGGTTTACTTCACCTCATTATATTTGTCTGGGGCTGCATTTTACAGGCAGCATTGAAAATTATTCTTCTGAGAGGAAAAAAAAAATTTAAAAAAGGAAAAAAGGAAAAATCCCCTGGTTTTAAGGAGTTGAAACAAAAGATACTTGCTAAAATTACAAGCCTTAAAAACAACAGCTGTGTTTCTTGTCAGTCTTGCATGATACCTCTTTTGTTAGATGATATCCTTGTATTATTGCTTCTGATGACAAAAGTTCAGGAGAGAAAAAATTTGACCAATTATTGACTGTGAGTACGGCTGGAGTCTTAAAGGTTTGCTTACAGAGGCAGAATGCTTTTGATTCATAGGAATTCATAGCCTGAGAATGCTCCAGAATGACCTAGATGATTAATTGTCCTTGAAGGAAGAGGCAGCTGACTTTTTTCCCATCTTCCTGGAGTGATAGAACTTAAATAACTTTACTACCTCCTAGAAAAAAAACTCTCTACACCTATTTTCCTGACTGTGTTTCATATCCCAACAGGATTGTCAATAGTACACAACAACTACCCCAAATGTTCGTCCTTTGACTCATACTTTTTCCCAGGTGTGGAGAATCTCTGTACTGATGGAGCTGTACTTTTTGAATTGTGTTTTTCTTCCCCCTGGATGATCAGCTCATGTTTTTATTGGTGCCTTTTGCATTCTAGGAAGCAGAATGTGCATACACATTGTTTGTAATTGCCATCTTTTGGCTCACAGAAGCTTTGCCACTGGCTGTTTCAGCTTTGCTCCCTGCCTTTATGTTCCCGCTGTTTGGTATAATGGGATCCAAGCAGGTAACCTTTCTTTTTCTCTCTTTTATCCTGTGCATATCAGGAATCAAAACTCCAAAGAATGAAACAAGTAATGTTGAAAGGTGTCAGGCAAATCCATGGATTTGCTGACTGCCAGTCACAATAGTTCTGCCTCAAGACTTGCTTACATGCTTTGTCTTCAGGACCTGTTCACATTTCTTTAATAATTTCTTTAATAATTTCTTCTAGATAGTGGCTCAGTGTTTAGATGCCAGTTGATGGGAAAATGCTAGATAGTTATGAAATATCCTTAATATTACAGAGGCAAAATGTCACAATGACCCCATGTGCAAACTGTTGAGTATATACCTTTATGCCAAAGAGATGAAATCACAGATAATCATAATCTATGTCTATGCTTAAAGTAGTTATTTTACCTGTTGGGTAGACATAAAAGTAACAAAAACAACATTTATCAAATAATTAGTATGTATGTGAGATGTGACTGAAGATTTTAGGTTGTTCTATCCTAAGCTTTATTTTTTGTTTTAATCATATGCACTTTACTGCATTTATTATTCTTGAATCATTTGGTTAAATGAATTTAACAGTTCCAATGAACTTAACAGTTTAAGAAAAAAAAAAGTCTCTTCATTTATTTAATAATATAATCTTACTAAATTTTTCATTGAAGTTATATTGCCAAATTCTAAAAGAAATTCACCATTTGATTTTAAAATATGGGTTTATTTTCCTTTTCGGTTTGGGGTTTTTTAATTTTGTTTCAGGTAGCATCTGCTTATTTTAAAGACTTTCATCTGCTGCTGATTGGAGTAATTTGTTTGGCAACATCAATAGAAAAATGGAATCTGCACAAAAGAGTGGCTTTAAAAATGGTGATGCTGGTGGGTGTCAACCCTGCATGGTATGTGTTAAACAATGTCTTGAAGGACAATAATACTTATGGAAAGCTATGTATTCCAGAAATAATTGCCTACTGCTTTTTCCACACTAGAAATCCAAGCCTTTCTTTTCTACTCAAGCAAAGTAGATATTTAAAATTATATGAGTGGTTTGTAGGTGACACTTTAATATTTTTCTGAAATCCTAATTGCAAGTTCTCTGCAGTGCTTCTGTTCATAATAAGGATCCTTCTGAACAAAAAGTATGATTAATTTGTGGATAATGTAGGGTCCTGTTTCTTGTTGGTCGTTGGAACTTTCCCACCCAATGCCTACAACATAAAATCTGTTCTATGTTGAATTTTTTATTTCAATAATGTTTTCAAAATTCTGGACACTTCCAAAAATACCAAAGGAGTTCAAATACACAGTGAGGGGGAAAAAAAACATCATAAAACTAAGCAGGTGGTGGGGAAGGAAAAAGACATTAACATAATGTCTTTACTTAAGGTGTTTTCCTTTGTTTACATATGAAAAAAAAATCAAAGGATAGGAACTTCCTCAGCTGGATGGGGTGATAAGGGAGAAGAAATCACACTCTCTGCTTACTCACTATCAACATACACCTTAGGAAGTGAAAAATCTTTCTTTGCTTGCTTTACAAACTTGCAGAAAAGGTTTAGGCTGCCAGAGGCATCTGTCAGTGTACTAGTAAGGCTGCACATAAGATCTAAGGAGCAAGTTTAGCTTCCCAGAATACATCATGCTCATGATTCTTTGCCAGGAAGCAGAAAGGAAGCAAATGGTCAGAAAAACAGAAACCCCAGGTCTAAAAAATAAGATGCCTCAAGTGATTTAACTAATGACACTTCACAGGAATGCTGGATTATTTCTATTCCTCAGTAATTCGACTGACCTTATTTTAAATATCACATGCATCTTGATTTTGTTCTGCCTCTTTTGGTAGCTGGTAGCTTTCTGTTTGGAAAAAATTCTCCTTACATTCTTGTCCTACTGCCTCCCATTTTCTTAAGCTGTATTCTTGTGCTATGTAGCTTTAGTTATTTCAACCACTTTTTTGAACACTCCTGAATTCTCATCTTTGAGCTGAAATGTTGAAAGGGACACCACAAGTGGATGGTGTGCTGTGCTAAGCTGAACATTGCTGGGGAACTTGCTGTGAACAGTCAAACCTGAAGCCAGCATCTGAGGATACCAAAAGCAACTCCACGGAGTTGTAACCCTGAGGAAGCATCCTCCATATCTATCACAATTCCTGATCATGACAAAGGGATGATCAAAGGATGAAATGGTTTGTGAAGGAGAGGATCTACCCACCTCTCAGCATCTGCTGCTGACGAGCTGTGCCCACGGCAGGCACGGTGCTGCTCTCTGCACACCCTCCTCAGCTGCTCCCTGGCAGCAGAGCCTGGGCAGCCTGTGCACACTCAGCCTCATCCAGCCCAAGGCAGAGATGTCACTGCACGAGACCTCTGCATTACAGGTCCTAAAGGGTGCGGCTGTGAAAGTAAAATAACAACAGACTTCTGGATTCTGCATTAGGTATTCTTCTGGAGAAACTGAGCTGTATCAGAAATATGTGGCCAGCAGGACCAGCACAGGGATAGTCTCCCAGTATTTGACACTGGTGAGGCTGCACTTCAAATCCTGTGTTCAGGTCTGGGCCCCTCACTACAAGAAAGACATTGAGGTGCTGGTGCACATCCAGAGAAGGACGATGGAGCTTATGAAGGGTCTGAAGCATGAGTCTTATGAGGAGCAGCTGAGGGACCTGGAGTTGTTTAATCTGGAGAAAAAGCATCTCAGACGTGACCTTATCACTGTCTACAACTCCCTGAAAGGAGTCTGTAGCCAAGGGAAGGTCAGCTTCTTCTCCCAGGTGAAAACTGAAAGCACAAGGATGGCTTCAAGTTGGGCCGGAGGGGGATTAGACTGGATAATAGGAAAAATTTCTTCAGTGAATGGTTGATCAGGCATTGGAAGTGCATGCCAAGGGAAATGATTGAGTTGTCATCCCTGGAGGTATTTCAAGATGTTTAGATGTGCACTTAAGAACATAGCTTAGTGGTGGACTTGGCAGTGTTATGTTTGTGTTTGGACTTGATGATCTTAAGGGTTTTTCACAGCCCAAATTATTCTATGATCCTTTAAAGGCTTTCTGTCATTTGAGCTATGCAATGAAGTCTGCAGACTAGCAGAGAAAGGTGAATATGTCTATGCAACCTGCAAGGACTAGAAAGGGTAATGAAATACCAGTTGTGCACTACAAAGCAAAGAGTGACTTTATAGTTGGATATAATGCGCAATATTAAGATTTGCTTAAGTAAGATTCCATGCATAATATTTTTGTAACAATACCACAGGGAAAATAATTCAGAAAAACTGAGGCTGAACGTGATAGGATATATTTTATTGTTTTGCAATCACTTTTTGAGTCCCTCAGTAGACCAAACCACATTGTACCAAATGGTCACCTGACCATCCATTACACCTGACCATCAATCCACCTAATGCTGGAAACTTATGATGAATAGTTTTGAAATACATTGGTGAATGTCTTCATTTGTTTTTGTTTTTAAATCTCTTTGCAAGTTCTACTAAAATGGCATTTTTCTACAGTGTGAAAATTCGTATTCAGTGTGCTTATTCTGACCCATATTTTCTGCATAAGAAACACAATTCTTCTTCAACTCCTGTCTGAGAACCTAATCAAAAACTGCCTAAATTAATGGGTTTTACACTATGGATGACAATTTGTGTTGAGCCATGTCTGTGACTTCCTAGTCTACAGATCATTTGATCACTATACAGTTAAAAGAGCACAGAGAAAGCAAAGTTCCCCTACTGAGAAAAAATCCAGTTTGAAATGTTGTTGCTATTAGCTGAAATGAAAGGCTATGAGAGACATTTTGATGGTATTTTTACATCATCAAATAACGTTTACATGATTTTTGTATAATTGCTGTATTGGCTTCATGTACTAAGTAAAACTGACTTTTTTTGTGAAGCTTCTGATCAAGTCTTTTCAAATTGCACAGATATCTTCTGAGAGAAAGGTACAACATCACTATGCCTCTGCTAAGTTCTCTTGCTGTGATGATGTATGGCAGGTGTTTATTGTCACTGACAGCACCTTGGAACAGGCAGTCAAGAGGATTGTTCACATTTCCAACTTCAAGAAATGCATTAAAAGCAATATTGTGACCTGTGTTCTAAATTTACAATCCAGCTTCAGCAGATATGACATGAAATATTTGATTTTTCAGTCATTGATGCAATTCAGTGTATTTCATTAGTATTTGTAGTGAACTTAGAAAAAGCTGAGCCAAGACCAGATAATTGAATTGTAATGACCTTTCCCTTCCCATTTAATATCAAAGATGACATTTATTGAAGCCCAAATAATGCCTACACTTGTCTTGGTGCCCTGAATAAGAAGTAACTTTTGTACCATATATCGAATTTTTAGTATTTCTTCCTATAACAACTTAACTGGTATATCTAGAGGACTTAATAGTCTAAGTGGTAACTCCAGGGTTTTGACCTAGACTGTACAATATGAGATTAATGACATCAGCAGTGTAGCCATTTTAATTTTCATTTGAATTTGTGACATACATGGTGCTCTTTCTTCAAACACGGTTCAAATACAGTATAATTCTGTAAATAAATATTATTGTTTCTACTTCACTTCATAACATATTTGAACCTCTAAAATATGATCATTTCAGTGTCTTAGATCAAAAAAATTTTAATTCAAAAATGTTTTCGGAATTACAAGCTTTAAATTTTCTGTGTTTCAACCTTTCTGTTGACAAATTTCTAATCATATTAAACAGAGTGATGATAGGAGGTGTTGCTGTAGCAGTCACAGACTCTTCTCTCCTGTTCCAGGCTTATGCTGGGTTTCATGGTTAGCTGTGCTTTCCTGTCAATGTGGCTCAGCAACACCTCTGCTGCTGCCATGGTGATGCCGATTGTAGAAGCTGTAGCTCAGCAGATCATCAGAGCTGAAGCAGAAGCTGATGAGCTGGAGATGACCTGCTCTAATGGCTCCATCAACCCAGCACTGGAGCTGGACGGTAGGCGCGTGCTGCAGTCCTGTCCTTGCCACCCTCACTCAGCAGTAAGGAACACAGCAAGTACAATTAAATGCCCAGAGAACTGCTGGCATCACCACGTGCTTCACTGTGAGACTTCTCGTGGATTACTGTGTGTGAGCTCTCTCATCATCACAAAGACAAATTAAAACTGAGCAGGTGCAGAAGGTGGCAGTCGGATGAGAGTAGGGGAGAAGGGAAGGGGCTGGCTTATCAGCCTCTCTCATCAGCCTCATAAGATGACTGGAAAGAAATATGACTATGAATACACTAAGGCTTAAATGTTAGCACAAGAAAGGAGCTCTTTAAGCTATAGGGTAATGTTGGAAGAACTGAATCTAAACTGATTACTTACACAGTTGGATTGTAAATTAGAAGTATTTCTCCTTATTAGAAGATTCAGATTCTCCAAGGAACAGGAGTCATGAAGGAGTAGGGCACAAATCAATGGTTTCTGAGATTGGTGCTTGCAAATGTATTGATGGGATGATGTGAAGTGAGTGCATGGGATGAGACATGCTGATGGAGCCTTTCCAGTTTTACTCTCTTAAATGCTTTTCTGTCTTTGCATCACTGTCTTACAGAAAATATAGGAGAATATGAAAAGCCAGATTGGAAAGAGAGAGAAAAACAAGTCAATGGGTAATTGTCATTAATTTAGTAAATTCTGTTCTAACAATTCATCTAAATAGAATATCCATTTGTTACAATACATGCCTTTGTTTTTCCAGATATAACAACAATGTGGGTAGTACTGTATGCACAGTTGAAAAGGAAAATGAAAAAAGAAATGAACAGGTACTTAAAGTGTCTCTTTATTATGAAAGAATAATAAAACTTAGTTTTAACCTAAATCTCACTTCTATGCCACACATAAAATGACACAAGTTGCAATGAAGCTGCTTACATGTGAATAAGAAATATACTTGCAGTCACACACATGTACACACTTTGCTTGTATAGCTGTTTCATTACTGGCTTTGTCCTCCCATTTTACACAAGTTAAAACTCTCAGAGTACAAACTCTATATATTTGGTGTGTGTGTATGCATCAATCTATACAGAGGCAGTTCTGTAAAGACTAAGACAGATCAAGGAAAGGACTTCAGGATTTGACTCTGCCTCCTTTTCCTTTACGTGAATAATTGCATTACCAGTGTGACTGCAAACCAAACCACATTGCAGACAACTATATTGCCAGTAAATTGTCTGGCTCTTCTGAGAAATCTTCAAGTTCTATTTTTGTGCCTGATGATGAGTCCTTCTTATACATTAATTGGTGTATATATTTTCTAAGCAGAACCTACCACCTGCTGAAGCAGAGAGAAAGAGCAGAAAGGACAAATACAGTGGGATTTTCAAAGTGATGTGCTTATGTGTGGCTTATTCTGCTACCATTGGAGGACTGACCACAATCACAGGAACATCGACTAATCTGATTTTTACTGAGCACTTCAACTCGTAAGAGACTACAATATATTGTTTGTATTCTTCTTAGTCCTGAATTTTAACTTTTCTGCTTGAGCTCTCATATGACTCCTCTAAAACACATTAGAAACCTTGCCCTTTGATTTGATATTGTTTGATTCTATTGCTTTTCTTAATTGTTTGTTAAGGGGATAGAAAGAAATTGCATATTTGTATTTGCCTTACACGGGTCTATAAGTGCTCTGCCAACACATGCAGCAAGATGACCATCTTTTGGTTAAGTAGTACTTTACTATTTGGGTAGTAGATTTTTCTGAGAAGGAAAGCAATACTTAGCATGAATAGGACATGCACTATCTAAAGATATGTTATTAATTTCTAAGTACAGCAGGAAATAAGTTCAGTCTGCTTAGCAAAGAGCATCAGGAAACTCAAGAGGCTAAGCAGTGTTGGAATGAGAAATCTGGGTCCATTAATCAACAAAAAAGCAAAAAATTTCGAGGCAGTCTGAAACTTTGCATTCAATGGAGCAATGCTTTAAGGTTTTCCAAAGCCTTTCTTAATATTCATTTTCTTATTTATGTAGAACTGCTTTGAAAAGACAATTGCCAAATTTCATTCCAAACCCCTTGAAATCCAATGGTTCTTGCTGATATTTTTTTCTCCTGCAAATTACCATTGCCAGAAATAGTCCTACTCCAATTTTGAAATAAAACCAAATAAAGCAAAATCCTTTTTTGCCCTCCATCCACTGTTTTGTATTCCATGTGGGAAAATTGTTGAAGGCCAGT
This sequence comes from Nicator chloris, assembly GCA_013400495.1. Lineage (NCBI taxonomy): Eukaryota > Metazoa > Chordata > Aves > Passeriformes > Pycnonotidae > Nicator > Nicator chloris. The sequence goes on from WAAE01016609.1 coordinate 55,380, forward strand.
TATTGACAGCATTTGTAGTGTTTGCCTGCAAAGAGTTTACTGTTATTGACACTAAATCACTGCAGAAAGAGGATTATTAAAATCAATCACATGTTCATTTTCCAGAGGAAATAGGTCTAGAAAATAAATCAGTGTGTCCCGTCCATCCTTGCTTCAGGCAAGACCTGTGGTAGATAATCCAACAATAGCTGATCTATGTAATAGATTGTTTTTAAAAAAACATTTAAATTGATCATCGATTCTACCTGAAGAATATTTGCTCTGGAGATGAGAATACCTAACTTCAATATTCGGATTACTAGAAATACTTGCACAAATATTCATCCATGTACAAATTGATTGTAGAACCTGACCATAACAAACTAACTTTTTGTAATGGAATTGACTCTTTAGTATAAAGTTTTTAAGAGCTTCTTTTGTTGCTCAATAAGAAATTATCACACATATTTCAGGAAAGGTCACAAACACTTTAGCAAGTGATGAAATGTTAGATCATTACTACGCCGATGCCAGTTCTTTCTTACTTTGGAATTTTCACATTCAAAAATTGATGTGGCTAGCCATGTAATAAAAGGTACATAGCCATGTAATCAATAAATCATGTAAGCACAGTGCTTTATATGTTCTGTATTCTTATATTGAGAGTTTCATTGTGTCATCATTATGTACAGTTGCAACTTAGAGCATCACCTCAAAAACAAGGCAGGTGTTAGGGTTTGGTCCCTCCTAGCATTTTATTTGCAATATATATAAGCATCATAGTAAATATAGATCAAGCCTAAAATTTGCTCAGTACTTGAAAGAGCATTTATAATAAACATTTAATCTTCAAAACCCTATGAATCAAAATTATTTTCCTTCTAGCAAGACCTGAAATACAAAAGATTGGCTAATAATTGGAAATAGTCATTAGGGTGACCTCTGTCTGGACATTTTTTTTCCCTTCCATCTGATTTTTGTGTCAAGAAGGAAAGCTGCTCAAGGAGACTTGAATTTTTTCACTTCTAGCGTTAAAAGCTCTCTCACTAGAGCTGGAGTAGCTCAAAGAAAGAGTAACTTGTGTTCATAAAGTAAATTGGAAAACAGGCTGGTTTTACTCTGCCTTTTTGCCTATCTGGCATCAATCAAATTCAACAGTAAAGCAATTTCCTTCAGAGAACTAAAGCCCTTCTTTTCTTAAATGTACATAGAAGGGAGATGTCTGCTTGAATGACCCACATTTACAAACAGTAGATTGAGACAGCCTCAAAGAGACAAGGTGAGTGGAGAGATCATCCACCTGGCCAACGAACATTTATGGAAATTAGTAATAATAATTTTGATTTTAATCAGTTTTGAATTACTTATGGAAGTCTAAACAATACAAGTTTCCATGTTGCTTCCACTGTTGTCTTCTACATTCATTGGAACTTTTTCATTTGAGTATATTTTCTTGTGCTAAAGTCTCATCTCAAAAAACTCCTTTCCTTCTGTTTCTTTATAGTTCCAACAGCCCGTAGGCTGTGCATGGCCCTCCCTTGCTTACTGAACTCACTTTAGACACACCTCAGTCAGTGTCAGATCCCCAGACCTGCTGTTTATCCATTGCTCAAGTAACTGGCACAGCCGGTCCCTGTAGTGGTCATGATGGGAGGGTGAGGCAGGAGGATACCACAGGCCACTTCATGCTGATGTCTGCTGCCAGCCACTCTCCTGCAGCAGTACTTTCTGGCAATTCTCACAAGTCTTCATTCCTTTGCAAAGGTGAACTAAACTTTTTTTTTTTTTTGCTTTCATCCAGACGTTACCCAGGTTGCCAGTGCATCAATTTTGGGTCCTGGTTTATCCTTTCCATCCCCGTCGCAGTTATTATTCTGCTGCTCTCCTGGGTCTGGCTGCAGTGGCTTTTCCTTGGGTTCGAGTAAGTGAATGGTATAATCAAAAAACTAAAGGTTATTGATATAAAAGATAATTTATACCAGGACTAAATATTGCATCCTAGTTTAATAAAATCAATAGGAAGAAAATGCAACAACACTGATTTTACGACCTTGATTAGTTTGGCCAATCTCCGGATGGGACAAGAATTTTCTAAAATAAGGATCCTGGACTATTCAGCCCAGTGTGAAAAGTCCATACCATAAAAGGCTTTACCCACTCCTTTATAATATACACATATCATCATTAATCAGTGCATGTGTGCAAGACAGAAGAATACTGAAATAATATACATTTTTTTTGACTGGAAGAGTCAGGAATACACCCTTTACTGGAGTGAGGCATTGGTTTGAATACTTGAACAATGTCTTTTATAAACTGGATGACTGTATTTGTAAATGTGAGGTAAGAAACTTCTGACTTTCCTAAATTTATATTTGGTGGTGGTATGGTAGGGTTTCTGTTTCTCCACAGAACTTGGGCTTTTATGGTTTTGGAGAGGACAATAGTTCTTTTGGGATGATTCTTCAAAGCCTTTTTCTCCATGAGTTCACCCTAACATCTGGAGAGATAGGTGGGACACCAATCTTCCAAAATTTCATGGCTACTTACGGTGCAAGACATGAAAAGCGAGACTAGTTTTAGCAGACAGAATCATCCCATGCTTACCACTCTAGATGAACATTTATAGTTTCATTTTTCTTGTTTTGATAATGTTCTTTTCAACACTGTGTAAGAGTCTTATCCAAGAATGAAAACATGGCTTATAGCAAACACTCTGCTGATCAACATGTAAACTACACATGTGAAAAAAAAACATTTTCATTCAAAAACAAAGTAAAGCAAAGCCATAGATTTAAAGAGATTCTCATTAAAGACAGTTATATATTTGATTTTTTCAATTCGTTTACATGATTAAAGTTTCATCCTTCCTGGCCAAATGAGCTGGTCAATAACAGGACACATTTTGTTGCTGGCTCTGTCAATCTCCCACTGGGCATTGTCAATTAATTCCAATATGCTCTGTTTGGTGTGTGACAGCTAAAAGGAAGATACTGCATTGTAAAGTGACAATTTTACATTTGCCAAGTGCTATTGGTAACTGGAAAGGTTGGACACTTTTTTCTGTATATACTATTAACTCATTATATTGCTACTATATAACTCAATATTGCTGCTTTGCATTCCAGTTTTAAAAACATGTTCAAGTGTGGCAAGAAGAAAACAGCTAGAGAAGAGGCTTCATCACAGGTGATTCAGGAGGAGTACAAGAAACTTGGACCCATTAGGTATTTCAAACTATAAATCTGCAAAAAAGAGCAGGTAAATCCAGGTGTCAATTCAAGAAAATTTATAATTCATTCTACTTCTGCTATAGCTTCCCAGAAGCTGTTACACTTGTCCTGTTCATTCTAATGACCCTCCTGTGGTTCACCAGAGATCCTGGCTTCATCCCAGGATGGTCTTCACTTTTCCCAAAGTAAGTGATCTCTTTTGATAAACCAACAAGAACTGTACCGTGCCTACATTACCTACATACCTTCTTTTCTTACCAATTTTAAAAAAAGTAAAATACTTTCAATATTTCAGAAGTATGCCAGGCCAAATTTGTTGCAGACCTTTGTAGTGTATGCAGAAGATAAACTCCAGCAACTTCACATATGTATGTGAGCAAGAGCTGAAATGTGTTATACCTGTTATAGGATAAAATAAGTGCCTCTTAAGAGGGATTATTACTAGATTTTAGGCTTAGTATGCTGAGGGAGAATGCATAGTAATTGATGCCACAGTACACCACTTCCTCATCAAATGTGAAATTTAAAGAATAAATCTGGTTAGAATTTTTTGATCTACTGCCCTGAGTACACTTAGTGTGCCCTTAGCACACTTGTATGCATACAATCCAACATCCCCTGCTTCGACAGCTGAAATAAATGATATAAATTACTATCCAGTCATACATAATTCCCTTAAAGTCATAGTTCAACTAAACACCAAAAAGTCAAGAACCGTTGTATTTTTTTGCCTTCTGCTGCAACTTCTGCAGGATCATCTTGATTTCTTTCCCCAAGTAATCATTCAGTAATCATAAGCCTTACAGGAACTTATATTACCGTGATATCTCCTTTTCTCTTGCTGTAATTACTGTAATTTCTGTTCTGTTTTTCTGTGGTAAAGTTTCAAGTTTTGCTCTGGAGTGGTGGGAAGTAGTTGCAGGATTGGGACAAGTGAGACAATGCCATTTAGGTCCTTATGGATTTAACATTTATTACTGGCCATCCCAAAGGCCAGTTCTAGACTAGGAGGGTAATCTTCCATTTTGTTTTCCTGTGTGTTTGTGATAAATGATATGTGGACACACATACATCATGCCTTCTCTCTTTAAATATATTTCCACCACTTACATACCTTCCCAGTGCTCTTCCAGAAAGTCTAGGAGGGGATGTCACAAGGAATAATTGTAGCACGTTGAAGATTTAAAGTGTAACATAAAATTATTTTGTGCAAAAAATACCATTAAAAAGTGTATTAAAAACTAGAGGTTGTTTTAAAATTATTTACTTTTAATCATCAGAAAAAAATTGAAAAAGAGCGTTTGTCTTTCTCTTATAACAACAGCAGAGCTGATGATCACTGTCTGATATGAAACACTCTACTCTTGAAAGGGTTTTGGAGTGGTGACCTAATTAAGCAATCAGCTAGCTAAGCAATCAGACTGGGTTGGCTTCTCTTCCTACTTCCTATTAACACCCAGTGCTCACCCACATTGTTTAAAGAGCTACATATTAAACTGAAAAACAGGCACTGTAAACAACCTTTCAAATATAGGACTTATGGTTCAAATGACTTTTTATCCATCCAGAGAGGGAAAAATACCTATTCCTATTTGAAGCTGGTTATCATTGTCTGAGGATTTTGTTCATTGATAGAGAAAAACAGAACATTCTCAGAAATGAGCAGGGTTACAGGTTCTGCACAGGGATGTTACTTTGTGGATGCCCTCTAATGTTGTTCTTGGAAGGAACTGCAAGGATGTGTCATATCACATTACGCTGAATTATATTGTAATTTGGGTGAGGTAACCTGAAGAGAAACAAAGCTTTCCTTACTTTAAGAGGAAAGAAAGCATTTCTTGCTATTCATACCCTGACTATTTCTAGATAGCTTCAATTTATCAATCAATTATATTTACAGGCATAAAAACCAGTAAATTAGGTTAACACTTTCTGAGCAACAAAAACTTCTCAGTGAAAATACGTGAGTGGGGCATAGAGTCAGCACAGGCACAGCTGTGAGCAAGGCACATACTTAGAAGTAAAACCCAAACCAAACAAGAGCAACAACAAAGAAATGGGAAAAACCCCTCAGATCTTACAAACTGTATTTCTGTCACTGTGATGTCCAAGAGGCTTGTAGCAGTGCACTGAACTGCAGATTACATCTCTTACCCTTGTCCCCTAAGGTCCCTGCATATATAATTGCTCAGTGTTTTGGATTGAAGTACAGAGATAGGGATATGCACAACTTCTTTAAGTTTATAGTATGGGAAACAACTATAAGGAAATATTCTGTACCCTTACAGGAACCTGATAGCACTTGCTTTCCATAGGGTTTTATCCCACAATTTGAAGAAGGCCTAAGGGAAGTTCTGCCACCTGAAAGATCTTTTACCTTATGAAAAGCTAAGATGCAGACTAGACTAGTGAGTGGGTCCTATTAGGTGGGAATTGCACCACCCTCAGAGTCTTAAACCGGAAAGGGCTGTCTGATTCTTTATTCTAACATGCTGAAACCAAAAGAGTTACACTGTTCTGTGTGTTAACCCAGTAGGAATTTGCCACAGCCAGTCCGGTGTTCTGGTGCCGCGACAGTCCCTGGCTGCAGCGCCTTTAAAAAGGCTCCCTCTGCACCAGGCACACAGGCACTCTCGGCTGGGGGAGAGTGAGCAGCTCTTCGTGGGCAGCGCCTTGTGGTCAGCTCTTTGTGAGCAGCTCCTTGTGGTCAGCTCTTTGAGAGCAGCTCCTTGTGGGCAGCTCTTTGTGAGCAGCTGCCAAGGCAGCTGCACTCCAGGGGAAGGGCAGGCGACACAAGGAAGAAATGAGCAAGGCAAGTCCTTCCTCTCCAAGGGTCTTCTTTACTGAAGGGCTCCGAGGAGCCAAAGAAACTGACGCTGGATGCCCAGGGAGAGCACCAGTTATACACACAGCTGAGGACGGGGAAAAGAACTTGGGCCAATCACAACAGGGATTGAGAAAACAACAGATCACTCAAGGGATCCAAAAACGACCAATCGCAGAACGGGAAAACCAGGAACTAGGGAAAGAACCAACCAGAGGGAGACAATCTGCATGAGGCAAAGCCCCATGGGATGTTCACCTCTCTTGCCGTGACTGTCAGGGAACCAGAAAACTGGGGTCCAGAGGAAAAACCAGTCATTGAGGAGGAATTGGCATGAGGCCCTGAAGCTTCCTGGGGGTGTTCAGTTTTCTGGCAGTGGGCTACAGCAGAGTCTCCCAAGGAGACTCCCTGGGGATGAAGCTTGCTATATTGCGGCAGCTCACAGACTGCAGACTCTCCGTGGTAGAGAGATATCATTTGTGGTAGCCTTAGGGGCTACCACAGGAATTTATTTTATCAGAACCTGAATTTCCAGAAAAAAACCAGGCTTGATGTTAGGGTGGCAAAGCCCAGGTTCCTCAGATTTTGAAATTTGCTAATTTTCCTGATAGTCATGTCTGTTGTCAAACTAAAAAAGACAAACTAACATTACTTTCTGTCTGAATGTAGCTTACAGCTATTTTTATCTTCCTCTGCTTGATTAAAAACTCTTCTGTGCCTTCAAAGTATATGTATCTGGTGATCATATCACCTTATAAGCTTTTGCTTAACTAAATGAAATGCTTAAATCTTTGTATCAAACAAAATTTCCCATCACTTTCACCACCCATGTTCATGTTCTCAGACCCTTGTGTGCATCCTCACATTACTGAATACCCCTCTAATATGCAATCACTGATATTTTTGAAATCTCGGGAGAAATACCGCTATTTAATGTTACCTTCATACTTTTTAAGAGCTACTTTTTGTACTGTCAGCAAATTTTTAATCCACACTTCTGCTGTAGCAATATCAAGTAGAGCCTGTTATTTCCAGCTTTATCAGATGCCTTTCAAAAATATACTACCTCTGCTTGTTAATTTTTCTTAAGAAAAAATTGTATGTGTATTAAAGTCTAATCCTTCTTTTGCGGTCCTGCCCTGTACCCGTTACCTCCTTCTGTGAGCAGACGGCAGGATGTTTTAATAAATATTGTACAACACTACAGAGGCCAGCATAGGGTAAAAATGCCTGTTTCCTGCCCATCTGTTGACAGCACAGGATCATACATCATTTCTGCTGCAGCAGTTTCCTTCTATGTCCTGGTCTGATTCCAGGCTGTAGGATATTAGCTTCAATTAGAGGAGTTCCAGGTTGGCCTTTGGCCTTTGGGTTTATGAGCCTCGTAAGAAACAGAAAGTTCAACACTGAGTTGCAGTTTATTACAGCTGATATAGGCAAGGTGGTCTTCGTCACTCTTCCTCAGATTGTTGCCTGAATGTACTGTATTTTTTTCTTCATGATTTATTGCTTCCCTTACTTCTAATACAAGACCACTATTATTTTTCTATACAGCAATGTTCTCTACAATGATCTCAGTTGGAGTCATTGTGAGATCTCCCGAATCAACAGGTTTTTTTGCTTCCTTATAGCACAACCAGATTTGCAGTCTTATAAGCAGGTAGATGATGCATATGCAGTTGTATTACAACTTGGATAAATAGGCTTTAAAAAAACGTTTATCTCAAAATTTGGTAATGATTGAAAAGCTTCTGTTTGGAATGGCATCACATGTGTGTCCTCATAATATTTTGACTGATGGTAGCATGTTGTGCATGACCCAAGCAGGTTTTTTGAGAATGGCATTTTGCATCAGGAATACGAAGTTTGTGAGCAAAATTTGCACTCCCTAGTTCAACTAGAGTAAGTCCAAAGTCCTGCACCCGTAGAGGAACAATCCCTGCAGGAAGGGGGCTGCAGGGTCACCTTGACAATGTTTAAAACTATGTGGGAGGGAGCAAAGAGGATAGAGTCAGGCTCTTCTTAGTTGGGCTCAGTAACAGGATGAGAGACAATGGGCAAAAAATGAAACTTACGGGATCCCTCCTGAACATCAGAAAATGGTTTTTACCTGTGATGGTGACCCAGAGAGGTTTTGGATTTTCCATCCTCAGAGATATTAAAAAACTGTCTGAACGTAGTCCTGGGCAGCTGGCTCTGAGTGACTCTGCCTGAGCAGAGGGGGTTGGACCAGACCACCTCCTGAGGCCCCTTTCAAACTCAACCATTACATTATATGAAAATGGAGCTGCTTAGAGGAAAGCGACGGCATGGATTGTTTCTGTTTCTAGGTCTCACTTTCCTTCAAAACTCCTAGAATGTCTTAAAAGAATGTAGGATGGGATCCAAGAGGAAAAGATTTTGGATCTCTAGACCTGGTGCATCTGGTCCTTGGCTAAAGATGATATGTAGGCAGAACCTCCTGCCTTAAGAAACCATGAAAATATTGTAATTTTTTTTCAAAATGTATTTTCTATGCAGGTAGACACTAGGAAGCAGGAGAAAGAAAATATTAGAGAATCGCTTCAACTTCTGTGGCATCTTCATTTTGTGGCAGTGTTAGCTAAAATTATGCTGGTTTTGGTGTAAGTTGGCTATGCATATTAAGGGGGTTTTTTGAATTTCACCTAACAAAGCAAAGGGATACATCAGATTAGATATTTGTAGCATATAACTGTGAGAAGTTTTTTTTCTTTCAGTGAAAAGCTCTGGTTCAGTACAAAACATTAAGCTGCTGGGAAGATCTGATCGGAAGTTATTATTGGACCTACTGTAGCTGAATATTTAGAAAGCATATGGTCTGAGGCTCAGAGAACAAATATATTGGTGCATTGGTTCAAAAAATCTTACAGAAGAACGTACAGAAAATTAAAAAAAAAGTTAAGAAAATGTTTGCTTAGCTTTCTTAGTAAAATTTTTATTCATTTTAATGACCATCTTGACTGAAATAAGACAGACTGGGATAGGTCACCAGCTAACGTTGCATAACAGGCTTAGATGTGTTCAAATGGCCTTACAGCTCAGCTTTGCACCTTGCCTGATCTTGGGGCTACTCTTTACAAGTTAGAAGGATATCGAAGCAGTGTAAGAAACAGTAGTGCAAACAGTTCTTAGGCACTGGAAATGACCAAAACAAACATGACCCTTGTGACTGTGACCCTAGTAATAACAGCTATAGGAGGATGATAATAAAGCTCTACTGCCTTTCCTCAGCTACAAAAGTATTGTCCTTTGTAAGATATGCACTGTGCTCTTTAAGGCCTCTTAAACTGAATCTATTGCAGAGCATATTAAAACTATTAAATTTATTATTAAACTGTGAAAAGTAGTTACTTAAGCATCAGCTACTCCTGAACAGTCACCTCCCCCAGCTTGTTTCTGTGTGGCAAAATAACACATGCTTGCTCAAGATGTTTATTTATGAATTTATAGGGCCTGCACCAAAAATTTTTATAGATGTGAGGAGCTGACCTTGATTGTCTCCCAGGTGCCCACCCAGCCACTTTCTCACTGCCTCTCCTCAACAGGATAGGGGAGAAGATAAGGTCAAAAAGCTTGTGGGTCAGATAAAGACAGGGATAACTGATTGCTTATCAGTTACCATTATGGGCAGACTTTATGTGGGAAAAATTAATTTAACTGCAAATTAAAAATAAAGTTGAATGGTGAGAAACAAAGACAAAAACTAAAACACTTTCCTCCCCCTCCTCTTTTTTCCAGGCTCAACCTGACTCCTTCATTTCTTACTCCTCTACCTCTTTCCACCACACCTAGTGGTGCAAGGGATGAGGAATAGAGGGTCCACCGCAGACTGAGGACTTTTCTGCTAGCCTATCCCCTTCCTCTCTCTTCCCCTCCTTCTCCTGGCTATATATATTTACAAGTTTTTTTTTTCTTGTTAATTTCTCCTTAGGTATAAAAGCTTTATTACGGATTCAACAGCTGCGTTAGTGATAGGCCTCCTGTTCTTTATTATTCCAGCAAAAATATTGCCCAGGACATCGAATGGAGAAAACAGTTGAGTATATTTTGATGTCAATTTTGCTACAATAAGGTATCTAAGATGCTATTGTAAATGTAACTTACTGCACTGGTTAGAGGAATGTTGTTAAATACTAATGCTGAGGTCTTAGTAGAGGACATAAAGCACTGGGGTGGAAAGCATCCCTGGCCTGGAAGTTGATGCCAACAATTATACAATGTGAGCAGCAGGAGATAGTGCTGTGCAGGAAGCTGCTACCTGCAGCCCATGGACACCACCACAATGGAAACCACCTTCCCATTAGTCAATGGGCTTTGAAATGAGACTGCATGGGGCACGGCTAAGCTTATGTTTTGAAAATGTTTCTGCTTGATTAGAGTACCCTATAAAACTCAAAACTGTACATTAATTCATTATCATGTAATTTTTTTCCTCTTCAAAATGGATGTTTTGTATAAAGTACGCCTCTGGCTTGTCCTCTTTATGCATTCAGTTGTGCTGCTGAAAACAATGGATCTAGGGGTTTGCAGAGAATGCAAGGTCAGAACCTAAATGAGTCTAAGTGAAACAGCATTTGCTCAGCAATCTGTTTGAATAGCGCAGTTTTACTGAGTAAATTAAACTCATTGATATCCCACAGCTGTCTTCCACATAGGGAAGGAGGGGAAAGGGGCCAGTGCTCCACTGGTGGGAACCATCACAGCTCTAATGTCTCCTGGCCATGACAATTTTCCCTAGTTAAAGATCTGTCCCAGGAAGTGCAGGTTGCTTCTGTCAGAGACTTTGTTTGTGTTATAATGATGAGGTTTAGTGTTTGAAGTTGTCCTAAGTACTTCCTCAGGGAGATGAAGAGCTTGTCAACATGTTTTTAGATGTTGGTGGTGGCAATATTTTTTTATTTTATTTTTTTTTCTCTAGATGTTTTTGTTTACACTCCACTAATTACTTGGAAGGAATTTCAGTCATGCATGCCCTGGGAAATAGCTATTCTTGTCGGTGGTGGGTTTGCACTGGCAGACGGCTGTGAGGTAATGCAATTTATAGAAGATACTGAACAAATAACGTGCATCAGTGGCAATTCAGACATGCACTGAATTCACAGTTACTCTCTTGTTTTAGCAAGTTACTCTGTAGCAATAGTGAAGAGGATAAATGTGACAAATATTCAAGATGTTCAGAAAGCGGGTTTAGAGAAAAAGAAGTTTCCTATGTCTTCCAAGACTATGCACAATGATGACTACTGTTCCTTATTTAATTTAAATCTGATGGGGGCAGGATTTGTGAAGACACATGGTTTCCAAAGCCTTAGAGTTAATGTCACTGAGATAATTCCCATGTGGAGCCTCATGGCTACTCCAGTAAAACAAGCAGCTTTGGACCTAGACTCTGGTTATGAAGCCTAATATACTCATATTACCATAGTCTGATTAAGACTCCTCTAACCATCTCAGAGATGCAAATATAAATAAATGGAATATAGTTTGCATGGGCTCCTATAGTGCACTATTGAATTAGAAAAATGGTCTTGAAAACGTGGTAGAAATATTGAAAATATTTCAGATTTTTCTCTTTTACCTAAATACTTAACAATTAGCAGATGAGTAAAGTCCTGTTATATACCATTTTTAAAATTTTCCTTTCAGTGAATTGCTAAACCTAATCATGTTCTCACGTTCCTTATGCAGGTTTCAAAACTTTCTGAGTGGGTAGCAAGTAAATTGACCCCTCTAGGATCATTACCCTTGTGGCTGATTATCCTGATATCCTGCCTTATTGTCACTTCAGTTACAGAAGTAGCCAGCAATCCAGCTACCATTACAATCTTTCTGCCCATACTATCTCCTTTGGTGAGTAAAACAAGCTCATTTTTAATCAGAATCTATCATCCATGTAACAGTACAGCTACTCAAAGAAGCAGTTTTTTAAAGTCTCAATAAAATACTTTATGCAGGTTTTTTGCTGTCCTGTATTGTGCATTGGACACTTGGTTGCTTTAGGTGTTTCTAACAAGAGATGCTGAAAAATTAGAAAAAATTAGATGAAAGTTCATTTCATGATGGAAACTGAGATGGCAACCAAGCCACAGGCAGCTGCTCACTCACTCCCACAGCAGAGGAGTTCTGGACAGAAAGAGAAGGGGAAAAGCTAAAAAACTCATGGTTCAGATGAAGACAATTTAACAGGGAAAGTAAAAGCCCCACATGTAAGCAAAGCAAAACAAGTACTTAATTCACTGCTTCCCCTGGGCAGGCTGCTGTTCAGCCAGGAGAGCAGGGCCCCATCACACGTAACAGTTACTTGAGGTAAGAAATGCTCCGAACTCCCCCTGCTTTATATATGGAGTGTGATGCCATATGGTATGGAATATCCCTTGGTTGGCTGGGGTCAGCTGTCCTGATGGTGTCCCCTAACAATTCCACCCCAGCCTCCCCATCAGCATAGCAGTGAGGAAAAATAGAAAAGGCCTTTGCTCTGTGTGAGTACTGCTCAGCCAGAAGAAAAACATCCCTATTTTGTCAACACTGTGTTCAGCACAAATCCAAAACCTACAAGCCACTGTGAAGAAAACTATCACAGAAAACTCCAGTACAGTTCAACATGTGAAAATTGATGCTGTCATTATTATTTGTGAATATTTGAAGCTCTTAAAAGGACAATTCTCTTAGGGCTTCTTCAGGACTGAATCTTCAGCAAAAATGGTTAACACTGCAGGTTGTCACAAAGAGAGGGCTAACGTGCTTTGTATGTAACTGACATTTCTTCTGTCCTTAGATCAATTCTGTTCTTTCTTCTCATCATCACTATCAAAACAAACAAGCCAATTCTTTCTTCTTCAAAACTTCCTGATTGTCTTCTAGTCTTTAGCTTTTCCTCTTGGCCAGCCTTGACACATACTAATGCCTTTTCTCTTTCTTTCAAATAAATGTTACTCCTCTTTTCACAGAATTACAGAATCATTTAGGTTGGAAAAGATTTGTGAGATCACCATGTCCAACCTTTAACTGATAACTACTTTGCCAAATAACCATGACACTAAGTGCTCTGTCCAATTATTTTTTGGACACTTCCAGAGATGATGACTCCACCACCTCCATGGGGAGTCCATTCCAAAGTTTAACAACCCTTTCACTAAAGTAATTCTTCCTGATGTCCAATCTGAACCTCCCCTGGTGCAGCTTGAGGCCATTTCCTCTTGTCCTATCACGAGTTGTCTGGGAGAAGAGACCAACCCCCAGCACTGTCCTTTCAGGGCGTTGTACAGAGTGATAAGGTCTCCCCTGAGATGTCATTCCCCAGGCTGACCACCCCCAGGCCCTTCAGCTGCTCTTCATAAGGGCTTGTGCTCCCAACCCTTCCCCAGCTCCATTGCCCTCCTCTGGACACGCTCCAGCAGCTCAATGTCTTTCTAGTAGTGAGGGGCCCAGAACTGGACACAGCACTCAAAGTATGGCCACAACACAGTGCTGAGTACAGTGGGACAAACGCTGCCCTGCTCCTGCTGGCCACAATATTGCTAATATAGACCAGGATGCCACTGGCCTTCTTGGCCACCTGGGCACAGGCAGGGTCACGTTCACCTCCTGTCAACCAACACAGCCAGGTCCTTTTCCACCCGGCATCTTTGCAGCCTGTCTGCTCCAGCCTGTGGCACTGCCTGCCATTGTTGTGACCCTAGGGCAGGACCTAGCATTTGGTCTTGTTGAACCTTGTCAATCCAACCTTTACAGATCCCTCTGCAAAACCTTCCTACTCTCCAGCAGATCAACACTCCCACCCAACGTAGTGTTATTCAAAACTTTACTGAGGGTGCATGCGATCCCTTCATCTGGATCATCAATAATGTATCATATACAAATTCAGCTTTATCATGCCTTGCAGTTTTTTGCTTTTCGTGCCTGTGTAATGTTATTAGAAATAATTTAACAAAAAAGGTGATTTCCCATTGTTTAAACTGGCAGTTTCATTCACATTTCATTTGTGTTAATAAAGGAAGTTTGTATTTCTGTATTTAATTTGGCAAAGGCATCCCTTGACATCTGTACTCTCTTTCATTTTTTGGTAGGCTGAAGCCATTCATGTGAACCCACTTTTCATTTTGATACCTGCTACCTTGTGTACTTCCTTTGCATTCCTGCTTCCTGTAGCAAACCCAGCCAATGCCATTGTGTTTTCATATGGTCATTTAACTATTATGGACATGGTAAGTTTTAAGCAAAAGTCCTAAAGGGGATTTTTGGCATTTAAAAATTTTTCTTCAGTGTCTTGACGCATGTTTCTGCTTTCTTTTTCCTCTTCTTTAGGTGAAAGCTGGCTTGGGCATTAACATCATCGGAGTTGCTGTAGTTATGCTTGCAATTATGACATGGATAGTGCCTATATTTGATCTCTATGCTTATCCAAGCTGGGCACCCAACATTCCATCTACAAACGGCACTGGGCTGTAAAAAAAAAAAAAAAAGTTTCTTTTTTTTTCTCCCATGTGGTGAGTCACTTAAAATGGTTTTAGTCACCACAATGATAAGGATCTACATTACTATAAATGCTGCATGTCACAGTCCCAGAGACTGATGATCCAGTCTGAGAGTCGAATCAGGAAGAGTGCTAGACTTTCTAAAGATCATAGTTAGATCAGGTTTCTAATCTAGTTCAGCTAGTCTGAATTTTTATATCTTCATGTTATGAAGGAAAAAATAAATGTGCATAGCCATTATCACTGGCAATTTGCCCCCATTCTCAGGGTAGCAGAATAATGAAATTTAAATTTTATTATTTCAAATACAAATCCTTGTTGTTATTATTATTTGGAGATTGTCAGAGAGCATGTTGGTTTTCTGTTTTCTAGATTCAAGCTCTGTTTGAAACAGTGTTGATGACAAACAACAGATCGGAGAGGGGACTGTCTTGAACCCGTAGTTTACAGACCAGTCAAAAATGCACAAAAAAGTGCAGCATGACCACTTACACAGCACTTTATCTATTAAGCACCTTGTAACCTGGAAGGAGAATGCATACTTAAGCATATGTTTAGCCTACATCCTTCCAGGACCTCACTAAAATATGTTGTTGCCCTTGTTAAAAAAAATATATATTTCTCTGGATAGACATATATTGATAGATCTGAGTTGATCTGTACAAATGGAGACTAAATTATCATCATGCCTCTCTGCCAAAAGTAGGTATATCCCCTTGAGGAGTGAAACCATAAAACAGTTGCTGAAGATTTAACAGTCAATCTGTCAATCAAGTGCATCTTCACCAGGAGGCTCATGATATCTGCAGGACAGGTGACAGTTTAAGGTTATTAGACTGTGTTAATATTGCAATGTTCTAAACACAAAATGGTGCAGTGTGGTCAGAATGTAAGTCGGAGTTCAAAGACATCTTCAAATAATGATGTTCGATTTGGTTGTTACATGTTTTTCACCACAAAGGCTATAGCCTTGCCTGTTGTGAAGATCCATGATAAGTTGTAAAGAGCATGTAATTAGTAGTCTGAATGAAAGCTGCATGTATTAAGATTTGATCATGCCTTGGGACATCTGTATGATAGTAGTAAACATCAATCTGTCTTTTAAAGATAGTGTCCATTTTTCTTAATAACAACAACCAAAAAATGCTTTTGGTTTTGATTAATGGTTTACATTTATTTTTCGTAGTGCATATTTAGAGATGTCAGTCATGACTTCTGTAATGCCAGAATGGAGTGTATAATGTTGTATATGTAGTTTGTTTCCTGTAGCTATTAGTTGCAGGTTCAGCTGCAGTGAGTTATTAAAGAAGCACTTTTTTCTTAATGACTGGTTGTGTGTACGTATTGAAGTAAGTATTGGTGCATGACACCACGCTTTTAAGCCTGCTTGAGGCTGCTATCACAAATTTTTTATACAGCGGCAAAATAGGGCTATGACCATCACTGGGGCAATCAGGAGCTGCCACTATACAAATAATGTTTATTGATCCCCTGCAGTGATGACTATCATTACAGATATACAACACTCGGCTAAATGAAGTAAGGTGCCACAGGGAAATGCTGATACAAGTCACTAATCCAAGATACAAGTCCTGGATTGTATCATATGGTATTTTCCTGGAAGCATATGCAGTGCAGGAGCTGGGGGCTTGTTCAGGCCTTTGGTCCTGCAGGCATACAGAGGAAGATCAGCAAAGAGTGGTCTTACTTACTTTAAGATATCACCTTCCAATTTTGTCAGTAATTTCCTGATTATTCAAGAGCAGTGGAAACAGTGAATCACAGTATTTCAAGTGGAAGTGATCTCAGAAGCATCCAGTCTTGCTCAAAACAAGGTTATTACTGTGTTCAGACCAGGTTGCTCAGGGATTTGTCTAATCATCTTGAAACTCTCCAGCATGAAACCCAACATGCACAATTTCCCTGACTAATGTTCTCCAGTGCTTTACTGTCCTTGTGGTGAAGTATTTTATCTTTAAACAAATGAGCAACGTATTAATTTTAGGTTAACAGACTCATTATTCTCCCTTTTATTTTGGATAGATTCTTTTCTGTTTGTAAAACTGTTTCTTCACTTTTTCATGAACCATGAAAAAGGGAAGACAGTCCTCTTTGTAGCCTTATGTTCACCACTCCCACTGGATGTGATAATTTTAATCTCCACAGGTCTGCTCTGCAAAGCCTTACAATCATGTGGCAACTGTTGTTTAGCCAAAGGAAATCTGTGAATTGTTTCTGAACTACCCCCAACTTTTATTAATTTTCCCAATACAGAATTGGCTGTTATAACCTTAGCCTTGAATATGACAATGAGGTCTACAGGGGTCCATGAATGCACTTCTCCATTAAATCAGGCTTTGACACCAGTATTCTCTCTTCAAGTTACATATCTTCATGGAAGAAAATAACCATTTTGCACTAGTTAAGAGAACCCTTGAGAAGCTGTCGACCATAACAAGTGATACGATTTTCAGTAAAGCTAAGGTTGTTTGTGCTGGTTGATTTTCAGCTGTTAATTATCTTTACTTTCTGGCTTATTAATAGAATCAGTATGACAACAAAGGCCTGTCATGTCTGAACCCTCACGTAATACAGACCACAGAATTTCCCTTAACTATTTTTTCAGGGAAGAAGTTAGGGTTAAGTATTTTAGTAAACAAGAAAAAAGGAGTAAAATTGTTTAATGAAGAATACATTTTTAAAAACTCTTTTCACTGAAATTGGTGTATGCAGTGGATAATACACAAAGAGACAAGGGACACATTTGTAAAGTTGGTCATCTCTTGGACCTCATTTTTATAATTTGTTTAAAGGAAACACAGAATTATATATAAACTGACTTTCAGCAACCAGCATCTTAGTTGTGGCATAATGTACTAAATTAGTGACAAAAGTAAATGATTGAGCATGACGTTTTTGGAGACTTATCCTGCAAGCAAGCCAGTTATGAACAATCAAATTGGTAGTACTGGGAAAGTAGGGTCTCAGCAGGACCTTTAACTTGTTTTGCCAGATATTTAAGGAATGGGTCAGATGCAACATTTGAGGTTATTTGTTATTATTACTAACTTATTTTTAAAGCTTTTAGGAATGTTTTAAGTAAAAATTAACAACCCTGCAGTGCAGGGATTAATATTGATGTTATATTCCCCACCTGAGAGCACTGAAATGGAGGAAAAAGAATTTCAGTGTGGCGATCTGGCAATCCAAGGAGTGGATTTAGCTTCGACTACAGGCACAGATCACTGCACTGATCGTCAGCAGAAACACACTCTTCATATGTTGCTGTTATATTCCTTGCTTTGACCAGAATTCGTATTAGGACAAATGGTAGAAATGCACCTATAATTATTTTAAGAGTTGATTAATATATGATGACAATTAACTATTTATAAATAGTTTTGTTCATAATTTCCGTATAAAAGGTGGGGTTTTTTTCTTTGAATCAGATAAGTCTAATTAGTTTACTGCAATAGTACATAAATAATATGTGTGACTTACTATTTATTTGTGATCTCATTCCTGATGAATTAAAAGGACCTTTTGCCATGTACTTCATTTGGCATATGTGCCAGGTCTTTGTTCTCCTTTTCTATGGCTACGCTATATTTAGTGTATTTTCACTTTATTTTTGAAGATGTGCATTTAGATTACCAGAAACCACAAACCATGTCTACCCTGGAAAAATCCTCTTGACTTTTCTATTTTACAATCAGGCAATCAGATCTATCTTGCAGCATAAATCCTTTTATGTACTTTTAAAATGAAATGACTGTGTTTGTTTACTGCCAGGGTCTAGCTTGTTTAAAATCAACCAGCCTATAGCTCAAGGGCTCACTGAAAAAAAAATGCAGCATAGCAGCTCAGGAAGAGTGTAGAAAAAGAAAATCCTGGACTTTATAAGTCTTTGATTAGATGTAGCTCCCAAACCACCTCGCATGTGAATAAAAACAACAAAAATACTCTTGCATGTTACGTGCAGCTGCTGGCAGGACTGGAAGGCTTCTAGTGACCCCTTAGATGTCCAGAGGTCTAGTCCTGCTCCCTTTCCTGCCCTGCCCTTGGCAGCCCACAGCAGGTACCACTTTCTCTGGTGGTGACACCCTGCTGCCCCACAGCACCTGAGGACAGCCCCCAGTGGTCAGGTCTGCACATAAATCAGATCACTTTGCAGCTATTAGTCAGAAAGGATAACTTCTGTTATCAGCTTAGTTACTTGTCTCTGCAAACTTTATTTGATAGTTTATAGTTTTAACAATCACTTGAACTGAATTCTTGTCAGTGTTGTTCCCTAACACTTTTGCCTTTTGTGTTTGGAAGCCTATGTATGTTATTTTACCTGCACAATGTTCAATTTCTGCAACTTTCTATTACAACAAAAATCCTCTATTTTTAAAATAAATATTTTCTGAATGTTGTACTGTCCAACATGTGTTAGTGATAAACTAACAAAAGCTAAAGTTGTGATCTGCAAAGAAAAGTTATTTGTGAATAAAAGTGCCTGAGATTTCTTAAACCTTTTTTATTGTTATATCTCAACACTTGATATACATGGCAGAGAAAAATACCTTCTGAGAATAATGTAAATTTACTGGATATTGAAAAAGTCCACTTTTAAAATTATTTAAAAAGGAGAAAGATCTTTTAGCTTTGAAAAGCAGTTGCAGTAAAAAAGTCTGCTCTCTGCCATGTTCCTCTACAAACACAGAATAAATATATTACAGTCTCAAACTGTTTTGGCATTAATCAGAAATTAGAAAATCAGAAAGCAAGGCCTATACCTATGCAAAATAGCTCTTTAGTACCTGGTTTCTGATTCAGAAATAAACATTTTAGGTCAGGATGCTGGAGCAGACCCACAAGGATAGCTGGAAGAGTCAACTCCAAGAATTTGATTTCATCGTCTTTCAGTGGAGGGCCTCAGATTCTGCCATCTTCATTTGTGGCAAATGCGGAAACCTGGGTGAAAATTTCAGATTGCTGACCAAAGTTGGCAAAATATCTGTACAAGTTGTAGGATAAAAGGTACTGCAAGAAGTCTAAAGAACCAACAAGCTGATACACCCAAAACCATCCAAAATAAAATTCTAGTTAAAAGCATGGTCCTGAAATTCTTGTCCTCAGGCATCAATCCAAGAATGTTGCAGGGCCTCTTTGTGCATCTTGCTTCCTTCCCACAGAGATTTCCATTTTCATCCTCCAACATCCTCTAACAACATAGAAAGCATGAAAACTTTTTGTGACCCTTCCTCAAATGCTGACTAATTTGAACCTACAGCTTTTACATCTCGAGAGAGATCAGTGTTACCAGGATAAGCCTTCTTCTGACAGACCTTAGAACCAACAGAGAAAAATTCCTGAGGGCCACAAACAGAGCTTTAAGTAAATAGCCCAGGCAATGAGTCTCACACTGGTGCCCCCTCCAAGGCACAGGGAGAGACTTTCACCCTGGGAAGCTGAGGATAAGAATGTTTTGCTGTAGCTGGATGATGGTCTCATACCCCACAGAGAGATACAGGCACAGTGACATTCATAGATGCCTAAATTAGGAATCAATTTGAAAAATCTAAGAGAGTAATTTAATATTTTCAGGACTAAGAAGGTAGATTCACAGATTTTTCTTTGAATATAACTCTTCAGATAAGTAATCATGAAAAAAATAATTTCAAAGCCTATGCTAAAATAAAGACAGCTGGCTTTTCAAGCCAGGTATTTACTTTAAAAATGAAAGTCATTTATTATAAGTGGGATTTAAAACAGTATAATTCAATAGGCTAAGAGGCAAGACATTTAGGAAACACAGAGCACCACTGAGGTAAGGTTTTCTTCATCCCGAACATTGTAATTTATGCTACACGATGTTCATCTTCACCTGTGCTTATCATGACCGTAGCTAACAAAGCAAGCATCCTAAAGCTAAAAAACATTAGCATCCTAGGCTAAGTAAGTCTGGAATAACTAAGCCATAAGCATTTGATAGTTTTTAGTTCTTGGCTCAGCAGAAGTAAACAATGTTAACGTCTCTTGCATTTTGTAGCACTTGCTTGAATACAAATCAAATGCGAAAAGCATTTTCTGCTCTCCTAGATGATTTTTCTGAACAATTTCCCCCTTAAGTTATCCTGAAAAGCTCTGTCTCTTACTGCACACAAACAAAAGGAAGAAAAGAAGAAAAGGAAATAAATGAGAAGAGTAAGGTAACAAGGAAGAAGAAGAGGGAGGAAGAGAGAGGGGTAGAGAGGGAGTGGGGGAGAGAGAGAAAAGCTAACCTACAGTCTGCAGTTCTGAGTCTCACCTTTCAAAACTGGTATTAATCCATGTACAAGACTGACAACTTCTCCTGACATTCTTCATGGATTTGAAAAGTTCAGTTTGCATAATATAGAAAACCGTGTGGTGGCTAGTTCTTTCTTTAGATGTTATTATAATGCATCAGAGGAGAAGGAAATGGATGGCAATTTTTCCTGTTCTCACTATGACAGCAGATGGAATTTTGCACCCATTAAGAACAATTCTTCCATTTCAATAAGCTTTTAACTCTTTCCTAGTTACACTGCATATTTTCAGTGTAGCAATTACTGAATACATGACTTAGGCAGTATCTCATGGGTGACATTTTTGAACACTAGTCTTGAAATTCTTAGGTGTGGAGTCCTCATCATGTAATAGTGAAATATGACTTAAGCCTTATAACTAAAGCTGAACTTCCAGTGACCTCTTGCAGCCACTTACCTCCTTACTCTCAAGTTGTATTGCACTATTGCACTTACAGTGCAAATGCGTATGCATGCAGAATGATTTTACAGATCATGAAGAGAAAATAGGTTGTGTTACACATGATGTTGACAAGGTCAATGAAGGTTATTATCTGAAGCTGCCAGGAGCTTAGGAGTTTTCTGCTTCTGCTACACAGTTGTGATTGGATTAAATCACAGGAAATCTAAATCTCTTCCTAGGTAATCCAAACTGGAAACTTCCATCTGCTGTGATTCCCCTTCAGACATAGAAAAGTATAGTAGTAGACAGCTGCACTTGGTCCAGCCAAACAGGTCTCGTGTCCATAATGCTCCCTCAAACTGTGTCACAACCAAAGGCAACTAAATGTTAGTTGGACCCTAATCCAACCTCTTCCCGTGGATTTTGCCTTGCCCTGTCACCTGGCAGCATGGCTCCTGGGATTGCTGTCAAGGTTGTCTTCTGGCAACCTTAGATAGGTACTCATACAAGAAGCTTACAGTCTGAGGAGGAGTCCTCAACTTGGTTCAGTTTCTACAACAACCTGTAGAATGCATATCCCCTCAGCAAAAACTTGGGTCTTCTTCCTTGTCCACATCTGGGAAATGTCAAACTATCTCTGACTTGAAGCCATTGAGCTGTTTTCCTGAAAAGTAAACAGTGTTAGCAGAAAAGCAAAAAATACTAAAAGAAAACAATAGTAAATTACTATTACTGCCACAGTAAATTACTAAATTACTGCCAGCTACTGCATTGTGTAAGGCCCTAGCAAAATTGTGAGTGTTCTTTTAGGCTAGCAAAGCAAATTAAAGTAAAAAACATTTTCAGAGATTAGTGACAGACAACATTAATGAAAGGTTTGAGCTATTTAGCAGTGGATCAGACCTGTAGAAAATCCTACTCATTTTACTTTTAAGAATAGCTGTAAGCCTTTGCAGTGTGGTTACCCAAGGTTGTGAGCCACATCCTGCTGAAATCCATTTGTAAATAAAATTCATACATAAATAATATCACATCACTTGATTATGGTTGCAAATTAAATAGAACTGTTTCCCAAGATATGTTCTTCTCTAGGATAAAATGATGACTCTCAGCAGGACCAAGCAATAAATTGCCAGCATTATACTGGCTTCTATCTTAATTGTGAAAGTAACTAGATATCAGTTGGAATGTGGAACTGGTTTGGGCATTTTTCCATATTTTCCTGTATCTACTAATTCCTCAAAGCATAGGAATTGCAGAATTATTTTGTAGGTACTTATTACTACAATAAACGGTCTTTGTAACTTTGATTATAGCCAAGAGAGTAAGGAACTTGTATTAACAATACTTGTAAATGCAAAAAGCATGGCAAAATAATTAAACATTTTAAATTTGGTTAACATATTAACATTTGCAGATGATAATGTTGCTGTTAATTTCAGGAGGTACTACTTCAGCTGGAAAAAAAACAAGTAGTGAGAAAAGAGAACTCCATTCAGATGAATGCCAAGGTCACCTACTTGAGTTTCAAGAAAGAAGACCCTGGTAGCACAGAAAGTATTATAATATGGATTCCAACCCGTGACATATAATTTCATTTTTTCTTCCATAAGTTAGCCATGTCTCAGCTGGAACCAGAGGACATGGTCACCAATTGATCAATGCTCCCTGTAAAGGTTTATTTTGCATCTGTGTTTAATACTTTGAGCTGCCATTCTGTCACTTACTCAGACTTCAGCTCTCTAGACTGAAACAATTAAGATGTTTCTGTAAGTTCCTGAGTATGCCAGTCATGGGTAGATCAGAACAGAGACAATTATACTTTACCCAGTGCATGAGTCTGATAAGCTGTACTGCTCATGTAATTATCTGTGTATAGAAGCAGCATTTCCTTTGTGAAGTATCCTGAGATTCCCAGAAATATTGACAAAATTAGGTATGGAAAAAGTCATGTATGTTTCAAGCAAAGTGTAAGTATTTATCTGACAGAGGAAAGTTTTTAATGGGCTGTCTGCCTAGCGGGTTCCTCATCGTTAGACAGTTGCCAATTTCTAAATCACTTGACTATTTTATAATTATTATTTTTTAAACTTTTGTTCATTTGTGCTTGTCTGGAGAGTTTGCAGTGTATTCACATCCCTTCTGAACCCAGGTGCCGCAGAGGGGGGATCTCTTAGGTTCAATCGTATATAGGCAGGCATTCCTGATAAATCTAGATAAAGCCCCATCAGCTCTGGGTTCGGCAACCCACACTCCTTTTCTACATCCCAAAATACAGATTATGCAATTTTAAAATTCTTTTTGGAGAAGCATCTTTCTCTGCTTATGAACCACTACAGACCCTAGGACTTTTTCAATCCTACTGCTGTCCAGGTAAGAAGTCTTAACTTCATGAAGTTAATTTCATTAGAATCCCTCATGAGGAACCTTCATGAAATCTTTATCCTCACCAAGTTCAGCAAGGCCAAGAGCAAGGTCCTGCACCTGGGTTGGAGCAAACCCCAATATCAGTACAAACTGGAGGATGAATGGGTTTAGAGCAACCTTAGTGACAAAGGGCAATGATTTCAACTGAAGGAGGGGAGATTTAAATGGGATATAAGGAAGAAAGTCTTTATGAAGAAGGTGGTGAGGCACTGAAACCGGTTGCCCAGAGAAACTGTGGATGTCTAATCCCTGGAAATGTTCAAGACCAGGTTGGTTGGGGCTTTGATCGTATGTCAGAATATTTACCCAATTTAGCAATACAGTTTTGAATTCTAAATCTGTCTCCAAAAAGCCCACTACCCACAAAACATTTCTGTTACCTGTGAGTTTTATTATATCACTCCCTTATATCTTATCTAAATCACTGATTAAACTAATGCTACAGGAACCCAGAACCAAAATTTTCTCCAAGATAACCCACTAGATATACGCCTCCACTGTTTTTTGCAAATGACCCTTGTTTTTTAGGTACAGATTTTGAATACATTATGTATGTGTTATACCCACACTGTATAATTTTCTTGTAGGTCATATCACTCTAAATTACTTAGGAGAATGCAGTGAAACAAAAGCCTTACTACACTTAAGATACATTACTTTTATTGCTTCTTCATCTACTAGACCAGTCTTGCTGCGTAATCAGAGAAGGCATTACTTTTTCTGGCATGACTGGCCTTTGAAAAACTAGTGTTGGCTGTTGCTTACCAAGTTATTATCCTTTAAATATTTAAAATTGTTTATTTGATTGCTAAAATAGCATTCTGTATCCAAGTGAGCTTGACAATTTGGTTGCTCATTTACTCATGTTAGACTTTGCTGTGTGCTACCTTCTCACAAAGAAGAGATGATTATTCAGAAATCGTTTCATGTAAATTCCTGAAGTATTCAACAGGGAAAATTCAATCGACTATCCCTGGTCTGAGTACATCATACCTATTCAAATGTCCTTCACTTGTTCTTTTTCTATATTGGATTTCTTCCCATACCCTTTATAACTCCCGTTTATTAAGTATTTGGTTACAACTGACCTTTTGTATGAAAATTGAAACAGAAGTAAAAGGTCAGAAGATTTTGCCTTCTTGGTGACATAATGAATTACACCTCTTATCCCATAAACTATGGTCTAAACTTTATATTCCTTCTAATTTGTTTGTTAAACAATATTCTGTTGTATCTTTTTTGTTCTTTGCTACTTGAAATGCATTTTGAATACTGGCTGTGGAGGGTTCTGGAAAGAGAAGAACCAATAAGTAGCTACCAGTAAGCAGTCCTAGTTCATGGCTTCTGCTCAACTTGGTGTCCTTGTGCGTGTCAGGCAGCAGAAGTGTGCACATTATCAGATAATTAACATTGGCACAGCCTAATTGCAAAAGTCATAGGAGCTCAGATGTTGTACCCTTCATGCGTCTGTTCCACAAAAGTGCACAGAAGTGGAATGGATGTGATTTGTCACTAATTTCTTGAGGCAGAGAGAAGGTACTTACATTCAATTCAGCTGAGAAAAAAGAAATTATTTTCCAGATTATTTCCATTATTACTTAATGTTCAATATTTTACATTAAGTTCGATGCTTTTGCTTTTACTTCAAATATGGCAGCCACATGGTATAAACTATGGCTTTTCCTTATTTCCTTCTTATTGGGCCACCCATGATAAAGAAATCTTTCTAAAATGGAAACAGAAGAAACCTACTCAGTGTGAAGAGATGTGTAAATGGGCTTTTTGGCACTTCTTCTGCTTCAGGATGTACAACATTATTGAACTAAATATTCAGGAGCATGTTGTAAGTTCTTTAAACATCTGAGCATAAAATTAAAGGCATTTATGTAGGATGTAATGGAGTAGAAGTTTTGTCTTTTATTTCTGAGAAGTGTCTGTACGTATCCAGGCTTTGCTGACTTCATAGAACCTTGCTGAAGTGCCTCCAAGAAACAAGGGATGGCATCTAAATTATTTAAGGAAACAATCACATCACCATAACTAATACTAGCCTATCTCAAGAATAAAGGTCAATAAATCTATTAGGGTCCTTGAGCTTTGCCTTGCTGACATTTCCAGTTCCTCTAACTAATTTCCTTATTATTTTTAAGGTAAAATGATTTGGCCTTGAATTTATTAATGGCCTCTGCCACTAACTAGACTACAGGTAGCAGTTAGAAAAACACAATATATATAATACTAAGTAATCATACACAGACTTGCTGTAGTTTCAGTTTTAATTGGCATTGCCTCAGCTATTTACAGTTAAGCTAATATGCAACATCACCTATTCAAGCTATAAATACATTTGCATCAGAGGCTTTCCATGGATCTGTGAAAAAATAATAAGTAATGTTCGTGTAGCAGCATAATCACCACCACTCAGGTCTCACTAGGTAAGAGTTTGTGTATAGAACTTCTGTGTAATGTCTAAGAGAGGGCCATGAGAGAGGGGCCATGGGTTTCTCTTCACTATTTTGCTGCTGCTTCATTCTAACCAGTAGCTCAACTTTCATGTTGACTTCAACTTTCAACATTCAGAAGGAGTTGCTCAATATTACCCAAGATAGAATTAATATTTTTATTGGAACAAGGTGAAAAAACAGAGAAAATGTGCTGAAATTTTCACCATATTCTTCTATTAAAACTATGTATACTCAAGTTGAAGATAACATCATAGTACCATATATTTCCCAGTGTACCAAGAGCAAAGTCAAGTAAGGTTAATTTTTTCCCAGACTGAGAAATAACTGTAGGTGAAAGAGCCTCTTCCTGAGACAGTAGAGTCCAGTGAAAATAAACATGATCCCTAGACCTTATGGTTTATAGCTAAAGAAGTTAGAGAAAACCTCAAACAGTTACAGAAAACATCAAATCCTTTTTAGCATCTAAAACAAGGAATTTTGCAAGCTTTCCTAATGGGTGGCTTTCTTCCCTAGCTCATTTAGTTTCCAGCTACTTTTTACAAAAACAATCCTCCTGTTTTGTCACTCCTCTTTTTATCCAGAAAGAAATGTTCAAGCACATGCACAAAGAGACTGCAACTGTCTAGAGAGCCCTCAGGAGACTGGATTAGGTTTTGGCTGATCTTGTACAGATGTCCACAAAGCAATATGAATGTTCTATTGTATCAAAATGCCATGTAGTGAATAAATACCAAATTTCCAATAGCCCTAATAACTGTTTGGTCAATGTTGTTTTTCCTTTGCCAGCTGGCATCAGGGTAAATCCCCCACACAGACAGGAGTGCTAGCATGCAGAGATCAAAGGAAAGAGTTATGACTTATTTAAGACATTCTCTTCTTGAAACATCCCTTGAAGGCTTAGCACCGAGAGAACCTGGCCATTGTAAAAATAAATATCTAAAACGGTCTCACACGGGGTAAATGAAGAGAGATGTCTGTGAATAAATACAGTTCATTCACCAAATATAGTTTAATTCAAAAGTCCCATTTTTTGACAAATCAGTGTCTTTTCACCAAGGGAAGAATTACTGCTCCCTGGGAATTTAAGATTGTGCTATTTGCTAGTCATTAAATACAAGTACTATTAATGTGACTTATAGAACTTAAAACCTAATGGTGACTTCAACAATCTGATCCAAGAATCTTTCTTGTCTGCCCTTAAAGATTCTAGGCATATGAATTTGCCCTTTAATACATTTAACATCAACAACTCTTACCATCCATGGACTGAATGCTGGTTGGAAAGATCATAGCTCTTTCTTTGTCCTCTGTTCACCTAAGGGAAGATACTCTAAAATGTGAGTTTTGCTGGGAAAGAAGTAAAATGTTGTGGTACAGTGCGTTCTTGTTGTTATCCTAATCACTTGGATCAAAGCTGGATGAGAAAATATCCTTTCACTTCATAAAAGGTAAGGGAAAAAAAGAGTAGCTGCTGGAATTTATGGCAAACAAACGAAAGGTGAGAAAATCTAATAACGCATTCCTAACAAGATGGAAGAAATAAAGATACATTCACAGACAGCATCTCCAGGAATCCTATTCTTTGAATTATGGCAATGAAAAATTGCCATAACAGAAATGCACATTAGCACTGCCTTTCATTCTCTTCTTTTTATCAAATACATACTCAAAAGTGAATTATTATTTATCCAGCTGTTAGACTGTAGAGAGGACAACAATTTTGCTATTTGTTTAGCACTGAAAAAAATGGGGAAAAAAGTATAATCTATGTGTACCTTCAAAACATATTGGTAAATAATATGTTGGAATCAATTGCATACAGGTGTCTTTGAGAACTACCCAGCAGGACAGTATTTGCTGCAAGGCTTGTCAAACTGCTTATCACTATCTTGTTCCACTATGCTGCTGGGTATTCTGGCTTGAAATCAGGACACCCTGTCCTTAAAATTACCAATGTGTAAGTGCTTTGCTGGGTAGTGGCCAGTGATAACAGGCAAGATAAAGTCCACTGAGCTTTTAATATTGCATTTGTATAGATAAAATTTACAGATAACATCTGTTGGATATACCCAAGAGTATCTTAATTTGTTCATCATATTTGGGAATCTACCCAAGTGTTTTTCTTTCTCTCTGTTATGAACAGATTTACTCTGAACACCATATTTATTTATTTAAATTTCACCCGTCCCGTAGGGGATCCAGCTGCCTAACAGAATCAGTGGTCTAAAAATAGCAAGCTTAAATATCTTTAAAAAGAGATATTCTCTTTCAGTAGTAGTGATGAAACTTTTATGCTCCAAGACCATCTAACTTAGGTTTTGGGGTTGTTTTCTGTTTTTCTTCATGATCATGGAGAGTGCAGTTACATAAAGGAGAGAAAAAATGAAGTAATAATTTTTAAAAACTTATCTAAAAATTGTAAAATTATGCCAGAGGAAATTAATGTCCTGTTTTCCCTGACTCCTATCCCTCGTGTGTCTTCAGATTTTTTCTTTTGGCTTGGCCAAACTCTGAGCTGCTTACATGCTTCATGCAAACAATTCATTAAACTGAAATTAGCCTGAACTGATATTTAAATATTTAATGACCTAGATCCAGAGACACTAATTTCTGTTACAGAACCCCCAAAACAATACATTTCATGGTAGGGATCTTGGGAGATAAATTTTAAATAAACAGGGAAGTCTGTGTAATATCATGGAATATCCTTGAAAAGGATATTGTGTCAAAGTCAAACTGGAGGTAAGGATGATACCAGAATTGCAATAGAAACAAATAGCTCTTGTACATTTAATTTAAATTTTAGAAATTTAAAAGTAAAGATTGCTTTTCCATTAGGAAAGTCCAAAAGGCCACTAATGTTTGCCAAGGAGTATTTTTCTTACCATTTCATTAATACTTGTGATATGCCTTAAAGAATAAAATAATATACACCGGCAATTGGGAAGTCATCTCCAAGTCCTGCTGAATGTCCATCAGCAGTGATGCATTTGATGGGACTGCCTTCCTGCTCCCAGGCTTCCCCAGACTCCTAATGTGGCCTTGGAGAGATCACTCAGCTTTTGCATGGGCAGGAGGTAACATTCTCCATGAGCTGCTACCAATTAAACATAATAAATGAACAGATATATGAGTACATGTTTAGACCATTGCAGTGTAACCACGCTCTGATGTTACAGGGGTCCACCTGAGCTTTCTATCACAAATAAATTAATCAAGAACAGCTCATCCATAAAAAAATGTTATCCCTGCCGTGCAGCCAGGAACCATGCTGTCTGCAATATAGTGATCATTCGAATCAGTTCTGTTGAAAATTAAAACAGCCTGAAGGCAGCTTTATTTCATCATTTTCATGTCTTCATATAAAATGAGAGAGAGACACTATAGGCATGCTACTGGTTTTAACTGAGATTATTTAAAGCAGATTTGTAGCACCATTTGGACATTGGCCCCTTCTTTACATGTGCAAAGCAAATAATTCATCTTTAAATCCAGAGTTACTGCTCAAACAAAATTAAAATCTGAGGTTCAGCAAGTTAAAGTACAGGATTAAGTAGGACCTGAGGAATTTAAAATCCTGGTATTGAAATAGAGAGATACTTTGCATGAAATTCTTTGCCCTCCATTTGAGCCATCTACAGGAGAGGTCTTTCAATTAATCCTTTTTCCTGGAGCCCCTTTCTAGTTGCGAGGGGGAGAGATAGAGAGGTGCCTTAGATGAAGATTCATTTGACTTAGCAGCTATCCCACAAGCACAGCTTCTGCCCTCTGAAATGGCTATTTCTAGAGGCAAGGGAGAGAGACCCTCTAGAGGATGCTTCAGACAAGATGTTTAATAGTAAAATAGCTAAAAGTTTAGCCTGCTCCCAACTACTGCCTCAGGATATTTATCAAAAAAACATCCAAGAAACATCGTCTGATTAAACCTGGTAGCAAATGTCAGGGTTCCCCAGAGCTGCTGGCAGGTGCAGAGGATGGCTGTGCAGTGCAGACACTGACGCCTCAATACTGTCAGATATAGCTGTGGTCTGGGAGCAAAACTAGTAGCTCTACACCTACTGGTTATTGTCTTCTCCATTTCTGTTGCTCTAAATACTCTCCTAGGAATGCCACAGTGATACAGTGATACAGAGCTTGTTACTGGGTCTTTATTAATCCCTTTTGGCAATTCCTTTAGTGCATTTTGTACCTTAAGATGGGTAGAAGAAGCAACTGACAGTAAACTATGGCAATTTTCAGGGAGTCTGTAACTCCTGAAGTGATCATTGTCATTTGGTTTAAATTACAGAAATGTTCAGGCTATTCTGTCAGCATCTGGATTTCTCATGTTCTGAGGGAAAAAAATCAAGGTTATTTTCTCCTCTGCTCAGCAAAATAAAAAGAAAATTTATTCCTGTAGGTTAGGTTAAGACAAAAAAAGAAAAGGAATAAAACAAAACAACTTTCTCATTAATTTTGTTCATATGACAAAGATATCAAAATCATAATTAATGAGGTTAGAATCTTTTAGATATGGTCTCCAGGGCTGTGGAGAAACAGACAGAGATGTGTATGGCCTCATACAACTCACACGAAGGTCTCAGCTTTCTCCGAACACAGTCCCATCAATCCTGATTCACAAAGGCAGTCCAACAGAAGGGGTCCTAAAGTCATTACTGATTGTTCAGTATTTTATCTCAAGTTACACTCTCTGAGAAATAAATTTTTAACCCATAGCAGGGCTAAAACATTACTGGCACCATGAAGACATGCTGGGGTGACTCCTATGACTGTAGTGTTGGAATGGAAGGGTACAGCTCTTTGGACAGGTGGGGGTAATGAGTGGATGGTGTTGCCTTCTACATCAATGAGCAGCTGGAGGGCCTTGAGATCCACATGGGAATGGAAGAGATGTTTGAGAGTTTGTGAGTGAGGACTAAAGGGAGAGCAGAGACAGGTGACATTGTAGGTGAGTCTACTACAGGCTGCCCAGCCAGGAAGGCTGATTTGATGAGGACCTCTATGGACAGGTAGGAGTGGCCCCACATTCACAAGCCCTGGTTGGTCCCCATGAGGGGTTTTAACAATATTTGTTGAAGGGACAACACAGTGGGACATAAGCAATCCTTTTCCAAGTGCTAGAGGAGCCTACGAGGAGAGGTGCTATGCTGGACCTTTTCTCACCAACATGGAGGGAGAGGCTGGTGGGGAATGTAAAGATCAAGGGCAGCCTGGGCTGCAGTGACTGAAATAGCAGAGGTCCATCCTAAGGTACTTAGGAGCGCACGGAGTTTGCACAGCCTTCCCTGAACTTTAGGAGAGCAGAATTTTGCCTCTTAAGGGATCTCCTTGGTAGAGTACCATGGGATAAAACCCTGGAGGGATGAAGGGTCCAAGAAGACTGGCTGATATTCAAGGATCATCTCCTACAAATTCAAAAATTATGCATCCCATCAAAGAGGAAGTTGGGTAAAAATGCCAGCAGGCCTACATAGACAAACAATAATCTTCTGCTCAAACTAAAACACCAAAAGGAAGCCTACAGAGGGTTGAAGCAAGGTGAGGTACCCTGGGAGTAATAGAGAGAGACTGTCCAAGCAGCTAGGGTTCCGATTAAGTTAAAGCCTTGACAGAATTAGAACAAATCATGGATGACAACGGCAATAAGAAAAGCTTCTACAGGCACCTGGGTGATTAAGTGAAGACTAGGGACTGGCAGGTCCTGTCTAGAAGGAAGTGGGAAACTGGGTTACCTGGGATACAGAAAAGGCTGAAGTACTCAAAGTTATCCTTCAGTCCTTCCTGGCAAATGCTCCAGTCATGCTGCCCAAGTCACAGAAGGTAAAAGCAGGCACCGGGAAAATGAAGAACCTTCCACTGTATAAAATCAGATCTGAAACCATCTAAGGAATCTGAAGGCATGCAAGTCCATGAGAGCTGATGAGATGCATCCATGAGTTCTGAGGGAACAGGCAGAGAAGGTGGCTAAGCTACTGTCCATCATATTTTAGAAGCTGCGGCATTTCAATATAGAAAGAGGGTTTATGTGAGAAATGGAGAGAAACTTTTTACCAAGATCTGTGGTGACAGGACAAGGGGGCAACAGTTTTATCCTGAAGGAAGTAGATTTAGATTGAACATAAGGAAGAAATTGTTCACTGTGAGGGTGATGAGACACTGCACCAGGCTGCCAGGAGAAGTTGTGCATGTCTCATCCCTAGAAGTGTTCAATACCAGTTTGGATGGAGACCAGGGCACCCTGATCTGGTGAGTGGCAAGGGGATTGGAAATACATGATCTTTAATTTGCCTTCCAATTCAAACCATTCTGTGATTCTATGATAATGAACCATCAAATGACATTTATAAAAATTAAAAATAAATGTTTGAAATCTTTTTTGATTCTATCATCTGACTTCATTGTATTCTGTAATACTCTCCCAGCAATTTATTTAGACATAAGCATAAACTATGAACCTGCTCACTGAGGAGCTCTTAATAGGTGCAAGTGACAGACAGATAGAAATACTGAGATCAGCTGACCAGTTCTTTTCTCTGCAGAACACATAATTCTAATTTTAACTTCTACCATACTGATTTGTTTTTCCTTCACAATTTATTTTTAATCCCAGATATTTCAGCTTGATCTGTACAGATATAAAACAAGGCAGATGCATGAGATTCCTCCTTATTATTCCTTAGCATTCCATTTGAATATTTACTAGCAGAGAAAGTAAGAGCCAACAATGAAATTTCAATGCAGGATTTCACAGCTTTCCTTTGGAAAGATGATTAATAATGGCTGTTGAAAGTACAGGATATGAATCAGCCTCTATATCCTAATGATTGGCTCTGTGAGAAAAAGAAAAAATCACCATACTGGGAAAAAAAGTATTTATAAAGTGATTTAAAGTAATCTACTTGCTGATTTACTTAGCTAGGTAATCACTACAGCTATGGTCTAGGGAAAGAAAGATTTCTAGCCCAGTTTAAAAGTATTAATTGGTATCTCAGAACACACTTCTGAACAGAAAAAAAAGATTTTGCCTATGATTTATCTTAGATCAATAGTGAATCTCTGACAAATAGGCAAAATAGAGATTACTGTGCATACTGTGATACAGCAATTTGCTCTTGCTTTTCCTTTGGTAATTGGTCTTATCTAGAAAAAAGTAGGGATGAATATATTCAATTAGCTTTCTATAATACAGTGTCGTTATTTAATTCTCCTGCCTTTTTATCCATGGCCGTTTTCCCAGTCATTTTTAGTTACTGCCTCCTGTGGGCTTGTGGAGCAGACATGCTGACTCCTTAATTAAAATTGCATGCCAGGAAGTAAGTTACTGCCAGCTGAATGCTTGCCTCCTACTGCTGCATTCTGTCAGCTCAGGGATGGTTCTCTTTCTCCTCCCCTCATATTATTTTTTTAAGGAAATGTCAGTTTCTGTTTCTGAAAGTAAATTTGGGGAAGTCTTGAAAATGCACTTAATTTGGTGTTCAAATCTAGAAAATGTTGTTGTTTTTCATATAGAAGAGAAACACAAGCACATTAGAAGGATGAAGTCAGTTTGATAAGTCTGAATAACCCAAAGATCATACAATTCATACTGGTATAAAAAACATTGGTGGACAAATCAGAGTGTCTTATGCTGCAGGTTTGTTCTCATCTGGGGACATATCTGCCGAACACTCCTGGAAATAAGCAAGAACTTTCCTCAGACATTTCTCTGTTTTCCTGGAGGTAAAGTCCTATTCATGGAGGAATGACAAGTCCAGACACCTGCCTGAAGCCTCCTCCTTAGGCTTTGAGAAGAAATGCAGGAGAGCAGTTGGTCTTCAAGAGCACACAGGTGGGGCATGCACATCTCTGTGAAGTGAAGAGGCTCCCACACCACCCATGCTGCTGCTGCCTACCACCAAAGGGCTGTGGCCAGCACTCTTCTGGAGGCTGGTGCTGCTCCTTGCCTGTGCTTGTGCGCTGAGCTTCGTCTAGAACCTTTCCCTCTGAAAAGCAACCTTTGCTCTCAGCCAGGTCAGAGCAGAGAGTTCAAGGCAATTTCTAGGGTTGGAATGTTGGTCAGAATTATTAGGGCCCACACCAACATTTGCTGATTTTCATCATTGCTTCCCATGACATCAGCCTCAGGTAGTTTCTGTTTTTCCTCCTAGTAGATTATGTACAGAAGGCTTCTCCCACAGAGGGGGAAATAGAAAGTTTGGCAAAAGTTCCTCCTAGCCTTCTAGTTGTACTGTTTGTACATTCCTCATCTTGTCAATATAAACTCACAGTTCCAAAGCTTTTTCATGTCTGCAGAGAGCGGAAACAGGATGGTATGTTTGCCCTGATGAGTTGAATCCACCTTTATGTTGGCTGCCAGAGACCTCCAGGTAACTTCTGCTCCACCAGCTCCCAAGAATGGAGCTCCTGAGCAGCCAGAGGCCTCAGCACTTTCAGTTCTCATGCATGCTCTGCTCCACAGCTCCCAAGGAGAAACAAGAGCTTAGCAGCTGTGATAGCTGGCTGCTTTAGCATTTCATATCTTCGGGCTATGATTCATAATTTTTTTACCATTGTCTTTGTTTTTTCACTTACAGAGTGAAATTTTGACCCCAGGAAACTCAACAGGAAAGTTCCCCTTGATTCTAGCTAAGCTAGGAAGTCAATATGACAAAATGGGGAAGCAAAGCAAAGGTTTTAGAGACAAGTAACATCTTTTATTGCAGTAACTGACATACTTGGAAAAAACAGGTAAGCCTGGGCTTACAAACTTTATATTCATATTGCACTGGGTTAAATATTCATTTGAAGTTAAAATGTACATGAATATAATCTAACCACAGCAGGGCTTATATTTCAACTAGTACCCAAATTATTCACACTTTTCAGAACTAAATTTAGGCTTCCATTTTTGGGTTGAAACTGATAAAGCACAAAGCTCCACCACAACCAAAATACTGAAAAGAAAAATAAATTTTAGAAGTCCTTACAGTGCAAATTGAAAACTAGCTAAGATCCTCATGTAGATTGGAGAGAAGTGGTTCTCTTGCTCTGATTTGCATTTTAGTTCTCATTTTTCATGTTTATTACAAGCAGGTGGGAGCAAAGATCATGAGTCCAGATGTCTTGCTGCATTCAAATCTTCTTGAGTTTGAATTACAGGGAGGAGAAAAGGAGCAGACAAAAACATGGATAAATATAAGATAAATTTTGAAAGAAAACTTTTAAAAACCAATCATGGTTGCTAAGTAACAAAAGCATACTTAACCTTTGCTAATGATTAACAAACCACAAAATTTGCACAAGCCAGGAAACAAGTAGCAAAGGAGTTTCATTTGGGGAGTTTTACAGGTTTTTACAGTTTTTGTTCTTCTAAACTTTGCAAGGAGATAAGGAGGAAATTACCAAATTACTGAGCTAAAGAAGTCTTTGTTCCCCTGTGAAATACTAGCAAGAGATGCTTGTGTTCAGAAGGTTTTTCCCCAAATGATATTCACCCTGAAATGAGATCTGAGCCTGAATGTACCAAGCTACCTTTTGGGTAGGTGCCTGGTTTCCCAAGATTTATGTCACCTACTCATCACTGCAAAGACATGGGGCATGACCTTCACTTTGACTGTTCAGAGTCAATTATGGTAAGAGTCTTCACAGAATATTTTCCCTGTCATGTCTTGATCCTTTTTCTCTCAGCATGGGTGATCACAGATATTGCTTAACAAGTATCATTTCAGTCCTTGAAAATCTTTTATTGAATCAGCTGAAGTTAAATTCAGTTCATCTCATCTACATATCAATAAATTCATTTATAAGGCATTTATCACTAGGTTTTGCTAAATTTCTTGCAAACTTCCCCCACGGTAGTACATAAGGGATCAAATTAATTTCTCTTTAAGGGTTGGGCTGTTAGATAACTGAAGGTTTTACAGTGAGGTACAAGAGTCAGGCCATGAAAATGCATTCTAGATATCCATGAGACCACAATTTAGTCCGTGGCTACCAGTGCTATGAGTACAAGTTCCTGCCCAAGTAGCTTTTGCCTATAAAAATCTTGGGAAAACTGACACTTTAAGAACATCTGTCTCCTCGTTTATTTAATTAAGCCTAGCTAGATTTGTTTAGGTTTATCCTTTATGTAAGGCTCCTCCAAGTCTCTTTTACATATCTGCCTCTTTGATTATGGGAGAAGCAATAACCTGAAATTATGAAAGCAAGATTTTCTGTCTATATAATTGTGAGATCCTTGATCTCTGCACATTTCTGCTGTGTAATTCCATTTCTGCATCCAGTGAAAATTTCACTGTTGTTGTTCTCTTGCCTACTTTTCCTTCTGCCCTTCATTAGCAGGCAGTACATCCTCACAGGCTACATTATGCCACAAAAAGAGATGGTGTCTGTTCCCATCAAACAGTCTTTGTTTGGAATGTCAAAGACAGGGCAGTAGGACAGAGCTTTCTTATTATCCCTGGCTCAGAAACAGATGTCACACACCTGTGTACTGGAAAACAAGATATTCTGTGAAACTGGTTTTTCTGGTATTTTGGGAATGATATGCTTTATTCTCCAAAAAATAAAAATTTATTGAAATTGAAACATAGAAGAGGAACACTATTGACTCTTTTTGATCCAATTTCTTATACGAAAACAGAAATTCCAGTTTCCCAGTTTGAAATTATATTTAGCTTCATAATTTAGGACAATGAGACAGATGTTAAAAATTAACTACTATGTAAAATCATACAAAGTCAATTGAAACAGTATATCTTGATTGATGCAGACAAACTAACAAATACAAATACGATCATTATTGTGCCAAAAACATCCAAAAAGACCAATGTTTACCCTATGCTTGGAAAAGAAATTATTTTATTGGCATAAAAACATTCCTGGGATGAAAAACTTACTTCCCAGAAAATTTGCAAGAAAATCCTGGCAGTACTTTTTGTCAAAAACAAGACAAAGGACAAACAGAATAGGAATGCCAGACAAAGCACTAATGACTTTACAATTTAAGACTTCATTGATTCTAAATTTAGAAGCTTATACTCTGGTAGATGGTGATTTAAAGCATCCATAGTCTAAGATACTAAGGGTGAATTCCCCCACTGATCTTCAGAAGATCCTTAGAAGATCTAGATTTGAGGATGCACTGTATATCAGAGACCTAGATGTAAAAAGCAGTTTTCATAAATCTGTTCAATAGGGGTAAGGTTTATTTCATTTATTTGTGACATGTCTACATTAGATGCCTAGGCCTTTACCAGTGTTGTGCTCTGATTCTAATGAAGGGATTAAGAGACACACATCCTGTTGATGATTTATCAGGTTTATACTAGAGGCGTAGCTCAGAATACACTGAATTGCTTTGGTTGCATATTTGTAGAGTAGATTATTAAGGCAGTGTAGGATATCCAGCTTAGAATTAGAAGTCTAACATTTGGTCACCTCAGTAAAACCAGACAATTTCTCAAGTGTGTTTGTTTTATTTTGAGGATAGATATAACCAAGATGACAGTATCTTTCTCCAATTCTTATGATGGTTCAAAGTACCCCTCTCATGTACTTGCTTAACCCATGGTGCTGGTTAAACACAGTGGTGTATGCTACTAACTCATCTCTGCAGAAATTATTAGATCTTCATGTAGCTCTAGATATGATTATTCACAAATGAAAGTGTTTTATTACAGCTTCCAATGTACTAAAATACTTCCAATATAACCAAATCGAAATTGCCCTTGGATTATGGATGCTGTCATAATAGCTTTGAAGCCATTGCCCTGCTTCATAATATTGTTCTCTTTGAAAGCAATCCTGCTCTTTTTAAGAGCATTAAACATCAAGTTGATTCTAAATGCCAAGATCTGAAATCAAGAGGAGAGTTATAACACTTGAACTTTACATAAATTTTTTGGAAATCAAAATTTTGAGAGCAAAACTGAACCAACTAAATACACTCTCCTTAATAATATTTACAGTTAAGAGGAGAAAACAGGAAAAAGGAGGAAAAAAATGGCCACATCCTGACTGGGTTAATAAGGTAGGCAGGATTAACAAGGCTGATGAAATTAGATAGGAGTCTGCTAAAAACAATTTAAAACAAAAATAATGGGTTTTCCTTTTACTGGGAGACATTATGTGAAACTAGCCAATGCACTGTAAAATGAAAACCAATGGACTGGAGGAAGCATGATGAATCAGATACTGAATAATCCAGACTTAATACTTTGTATGTTTGCAAACTACAAGGAGACACAATTGAACAGAAAATTCAAGCATCTGAAAATTCATGCAAAATAAGTCAGCAGGCCAAAAGGCTTTCTGTAGAAATTTTCTGTAGAAAATTATCAGTCCCATGGCTGAGATCAATCCTATAAACTCCTAAATAAAGCATGGCTTTTTGTAGGTGTTGATCTTCAGGATGTTAACCTAGAGGAACTGTATAGAAATGCTTGCTGGTCTATACTTTAACACAGATCTTTTTAAAAAGCTCCCCATATTTAAACTGCAGTTCCTCATATTTCTGGCAGATATATACCAATAAACAGAGATGATGGGGGGCAAGACACTGGAAGCCTAGTTGAGTTTCCCTGTATTCTTTCCTTGGCATAGTCAACATTTTTGATATTTTATATCTTTTATACTAGCAGCCTTACATTTGTTATGGAGTTTAAGATTTTTTTGTGTGGTTGCACTTAGAAGAAAAAATATGGGGGAGAGTCACACTCATTAGTCTAATTGCCCCCCTCCAGACCTACATTTCTGAGTGTGAATTACATCTCATTTCCTCCTCTCTGCCTGCCTCCTACACATACACACTGACATGCACACGTCTTGTTTCTGATCATTTCTAAACTCACAGCAACTATCTTACATTAATTTACATTTTCAAGGGGCAGTTACTCTTATTATTGAAAGACACTCAGTTTTTCAAACAAGCTCCTTATTTACCCTTGTAGTGTCTTCACAGGAAGGGGAATTCGTTCCTCTGGCAAATTCAAAGTCCAGTTCTGCAGTTAAGCTCAGAATTTTCATTGTCTTACGTGACACTCCCCAGGTGAAACTCATTCATATTCTCATGAACAGTTTATTTTTCAATATTCTGTTTGAAATTTGGCATCAACTACCTATGTTCCTCATTAAAAAAAAAAAAGGATTTGTTTTCAAGAACGATTGCCAAAACTCTGAGCATTATGCAGAAGCAAGGAAAGTCTCTGAGGAAGCAGTAGAAAAGGTTCACTATCTTGAGCAAATAATATCACCTGTAAGCCAAGATCCTGGGTCAGAGTGGACATCTGATGTGCACTGGGAAATGTGTTCACAGACCTGATAAAGAAAAGACAGAGTGATACTTTCATGCCTGAGAGAAAATAAACAACATTTTATTTACAGATGTTTAACTCTTTTATCACAAAAGAATGAATCAGCCTTTTTGCTACATGCAGTACTTAGAACTAATTCTCTTTGCTACATGAAGATTCACATGTATCTCTGTACAAAGGAAAACTCCCCCAAGATCAAATGTCTCCTCTGAAATAATTTCATTGCCAAAGTATCATGGCTACTGGACAGCTCAAACAGAGGCTGAAGAGGGGTAGACAGTTTGATTTAATCATTTACCTATCAGAATAGAAAATTAATTCTCAGATCTATTGTTATTAGCAATTCAAAGAGAGTGTGACAGGTATATGTAGTTTTGAAAAAATAATAAATCTGTTTCTTCCCAGATGCAGAATCCAGCTGTTTGAAACTAGGACCAAAAAGCCCAGAGTCTACCACATATAATCCAAATGCCCTGACACCTCTGATCTCTACTGAAAGACTGGATATGAAAAAAAGGTTTGAAATTCTATTTGATTCTTTAGCTATTAATCATTTCAGTAACTATAACACCTCAAGAGAATCTGACACAGCAGTAACAAAACCACAGAGGTCAAGTATGAGATAAAATCCCCACATCTCTGCAGGACAGTGTTTAAAATGGCCATAAGGTGCACTACAGTACTGAAGATCAAATGATCTGAAGTGAGCTGCTTACTGAATCTAAAAAATTCACCATATGCTTCTGTTTTGGCTCTGAAAGTTCTCTTGCCTTTGGCACTTGACCCTTATCTCATGGAGTGCTTGTATTGGGTGACTCTCTGCTAAGGGACTCTGAGGCACCCACCTGCAGTCAGGAACAGTCTGCTGCCTTCCCAGAGCTAAGGTCCCAGAGGGTGCCTCAACTTGTCAGGAGCACAAATTACTATCCACTCTTACTCATTCAAGTAGGCATGGCTCCAGCAGGAAAAGGTCTCCCTCTTAACCTGAATGCATGAAAAATTGGTTCCTTCACCGACTGGAAGGCTACTTACTGTGGGATTTAAGCTTGTTGTTTACTTCTGTAATTGCCATATCATTAATTGCTATCATATCCTGTGTCATATCTGTGGATGCTTGGTGAATACCCTTAATATTTATGCTTATGCACATATTCTTTCATCTTTCAAGGAGGGCTGTTGACAGTCTTACATTGAACAACATTTTCTTTCACAGAACGAGTTTCTTACACGTATTAAGTGCAGTTACAATGGGTTTAGTGTGTGTGTGATAGATAGGGACAGGCGCTCGGAAAAACACGCGATGTAACGGAAAGATAAGGACCCTCCCCCCGTCCCTTCGGTGGTGGCCCCTCCTAGCCCCATTAGCTTCCCACCAACCACCAACCCGTGAATCCTAAGCCCTCCCTCTGACGTAGCAGAGACCCCTAGGCTATTTAACCCCACGTGTGACCCAATAAATCGCCATTTGTCGTCTACCATATTGGTGTTTGCGTTGTCAATGGCCCGAGCGGCTGGAGGACGTCGAGCCGCCGTGCTGACTCTTTGAAACCAGGTCGCCATTGCCTCATATCGAAGGCAACAGTTTAGAAAGAAAATGCCTTTGACCTGCTGGTATTTTCAGAAACGGGATATCGATCAAATTCCTGGTGAATAATTCCAAGCAACACATTGTGTTCCATTTATTTTCAGCAATATCAGCATATGATCTCCAGAGTTCACTAAGGCTGACATCTATTTTTTCATGTTGGTGAGATGTTTGCTTCACATCAACATGTAAGACAACTGACATTTAGCAAGACTGGCCAGCTTTCTACAAATTTCTCCTTCTTTATCAGACTAACTCAGTGTATTCCTGTTGTCACTTATACTGAAAACTTTTTTCCTCATTTATACTAAAAAGCCCCTAAGTAAATAGACTTTATTATTTTTATGAGAGAGCAGAATATTATCCTAAATCTTCAGTGAGTATTTAGGAGTCACTACCCAAAATATTGTTGGAAAGTTGGATGTTTGAATTATATAGCATGTCTTTTTTTGTCATGGACAGAGGGAAAGATTCAAGCTATATCTCCATGCTATTAATGGTGTGACAGAAGCAGGGTAGCAAATATATCCATATACGTGGGATATCACAAGCAAAAAAGTCATAGAAGTAGAAAGAAGCTTTCTACCTAGAAATTAAGTTATTTCTATTAATTCATCTGTGATTAACCTGAGAAGAGGTGGGCTTTATTCCTATTTCTGCATTGTGACTTCAGGGAACTGATCTTTGCTTCCCTGGCTATGCCTTTCCTGTCCTGTAAAGTGGAATAATAAGAACTATATAAAGCATTTAAAAACCTAAGAGGGAAGGAAGTACAGAAAGCAAAATACTGTTATTACTTCACCTTATCTACACTACATCTCTTTCTCCAAGCAGCATTTTGTTCTAAACAAAAGAAATTCATCAGAAGTTCAACATCATCCTTGGCCCATCATGTTTCTATGGTTACAGAGCCAGTGTTTTTCATCTGTAGAAACTAGCAAGAATTTTCCATTTTACAAGACTGTTGTGCCCTATCTCTCTGACCCTCCCTTATCAAGGACAGGTTATTCTCGTTTTGCCAGCCTTGTCAAGCCCCGCACTGAAAGCATCTCCCTATCAGACTGTAGGACAAAGCTTTTAAATACACAGTAGGCATTATTTGCAATAATATCAAGAAATGTCATCACTAAAAATTAGAAAAGTAAGAAGGAATGTTAAACTTTATCCTTGAAGGCTTATCCTGTCTCTATTTTTCCACAGATCAGACAGGCTTTGGCATGATGGAAGGGACATGATCCTCTTCTTGCCAATACTATGTGCCTTGGCCTCTCTCAAGCCTGTTTCATGGCTCATGTCAGAGACCAGCCACCAGGCTTCATCTCAGATCTAGTCCATCTGAGATATTTTCTCATGGCACGTGATGTTGTGTATCGAGTGGAATACAATGTATACACACGCATATCTCTCTCTCTATAGACATACATCTCTACATGTGCATATGCTGTCACAGTAGATAAGCAATATATGTAAATTTACAAACACACATGCACCTCTACTGCACAAACTACCATGAGGCAGTACAGATCCCTTTTCTCACCCCAACCTTTCTACAGTAATACATGCTTATAGATTAAACTTAAGCTTCCCCTAACCACAAGTTTAGAATTCCCTACAATTCCCTTAACATCCTCTGAAAATATTAATTTTTTCCTATTCTCTATTCCCCTATGAAGAGAAATAACCCTTCCTTCTCAGAAAAGGAGCAAAGCCCACCCCTTCTCAGAATAACATCAGAATATAGCTGATTCTGAGTCAGCTTCCTCTTTATTCCCCTGTCCCGACCAGTGTATTCCTCATTTGCATTCCTCTCCTTCAGTCACGTCTGGGATTTTATCTGTTGCTGCAACGTTAGTGAAAATTACCACATAAAACTTCAAAGTTAGTTTGGTGCAATGACCTACCATGACTTCTTGTAAAAAAACCCTTTAGCACAATACTGTTTCCCTGATCATTCCCAGTCTTCTACCTTATTTTTTTCTGGACTATTTCTAACTCC
Organism: Nicator chloris; assembly: GCA_013400495.1. Classification (NCBI taxonomy): domain Eukaryota; kingdom Metazoa; phylum Chordata; class Aves; order Passeriformes; family Pycnonotidae; genus Nicator; species Nicator chloris. The sequence goes on from WAAE01016609.1 coordinate 98,390, forward strand.
ACAGGGAATGACCAGGGCTTGAGGAACATGCAAGAGTGTCTGAAAGAAAAAGCCTAGGGAAAAGTATATAGCAGAATATCCTGCCAAACTTCATTAGGGAGAATGGAAATTTTCTGTAGTTCATTAAAGTCAACTTCCCTATGTCTAATAACTCTTGCTGTGCTTTTCTACCATGAACCGGCACAAGCTCATCTTGAACCTTTTTCAAACATTCACAATATTCCAGAGCAAGGAGTCCTGGTCTAATTAGATATGGCATGGGGCACCCTGTATTTTTGTTTGACCTTGTACATTTCTCTATCACACAATTTCTGAGTGTATAGTTTTTGGACTATATGTTCAGTGCCACCCTGTGTGAATTCATAGTGAAGAAAAGAGGAGTATTAAATCATAGCCAGCGTGCTGCTCTAAACAATTGGCACAAAGGTTCAACTGAGCAGGGGCTGGCACAACCAAGATGTCATTAATTTAAGTGGTAGGGCAACTAAAATTCACAGGAGAATAGTGTTATTCTCTTTTTTTTCTTCTAGACTACAGAGTTTAGAAAGAGGATAAATATTTGACTGTGAAAGAAGTTTTACCAGGGTGACATATGCCAGAAAGAGGATATGAGGTTGAAAGCAGGAGAGGTTCCTTGGAGAGGAACCTGTCATGGCCTGTCTCTCAAAAGCTGCTGATTCAGCACAATAACTAAACCCAAGTGTTCCACTCTAGGTCTGGTTATGGTTAATTTTCATTTTTGTGCCTCATCAAAAGCTTAACTGCAGTTTTAATTAAAAAAAGAGTTTGACAATTAAGTGACTGCCAATATGTCCTTACTTATTACATTCACCAAATACTAGAGCTAACTTGCCAGCATTTTGAATTTTCTAAGTGGAAAGAAGTAGAGAAAATAGATAAGATGTCAATTACAGTGAATTGCAATTAAGATTATTGGCAGATGAAGACCCTCGGGGATCTAGAGTCCCACATAGCAGTAAGCTTGATAATCAGATGGTCTAACCTTGCACTAAAAAGAGAATGTGTCATGTTATGCAATACAAATTAATCATTTAAAACAAAGTTTAAAAGAAAAAATAGATCGAGAAACAGGCACTCAAAATCCTCTCAGTTTTCCGTGTCTTTGAAGTGACAATCACTCATCTGATCACAGGCTTCTTGACTTCAGCCAGAGCAGAGAGCCCAGGAGTTCCTGGCACAAACCAGCTATGGCCCAGCTCTGTGACAGAGTGAAACCTCGGGGTCCTCCTGCCTGAAAAACAGGCTCAGGCTTCCTTGTTGAATGGTTTTCAGGCTCCTCAGTTTAGCTAGAGAGGATTTGCTGGGCAGCCCTGTGGAGTTGCTGACAGGATCTGTATGTCAAGAGACACCACAGCACATCCCCAACAGAAAACAGATGCTGCTCTTTCCATCTGTCATTAAACCACAGCAAAAGCAGCTAGCTGATCTAATATGTAGATTATCATAACAAAAGACATATCTAAGGAATGATCCTGAGGTTGATATCAGAAAGTTGGGAGGCTTCCTGGATTGCTACCTTCTGTGCCAAATCAAGTCAGAAATTACTGATGACAGAGAATGAGAAAAACCCTGCCCTCTGATATCAGAAATAAGAACTGTCATTTAAAGACACTGCCAATCTGTCCACCAGCCAAACCTGGTGGAACAGCACTTGTGTCAAGTGAAGCATGAAAGATTTCTTCCGTTCGCATTTCTTCCCACCACATCTCTCCAACAATAATGAGGCTGAGGGGAAAGGAAGTCATTGTAGTTTTACCAGCTGTAATAAAACATTCACACCAGCAGATACCATGAGGTTAGATTGCATAAGCCAGTCCTAGAAACAGGATTTCTGTCCTTAACTCTCTAAGCACCCCTGAGGCTTTGTCATGGTTATTCTGGACTGCCTTTGCATCTTATTCTGAAAGGGGTGAACAAGAGAGAGCTGTACCCATTTTCCTCCCTGTTAGCACTGCCTAAGGGGCAGTATAGATCAGAAATACACATAGGACAACAACTTCCTCCCTTTCCTTTGGCATGGAGCTCTATCAAGCTGTGTTGTAATACCCTCTTATTCACTATGGTCTTCTTTAAACCTAAATACGCCATTTCTGCAGTATTCAGAGTCCCATCTGCTTACTCAGTGGACAGCAGAAAACTGACATTCTTTAGACAGCAGTAAACCACCAGCACATTTCAGAGAACATCCATGAGGTTTTATTGTGACTTCTGAATTATGCTATGTTATAGTTCCCAATAGTAAAAGAAATTCTGCCCTCATCTTTTTTTTCTGCGGACAACATTGTGTGACAGGGACCATACAAGCAAATAGCTTTTATAGACAGCCTGATAGACCACAAAGATAAAATAGTAGAGATGTAGGTACACTTTGGTTGGTGCATTCACCACTGAATTCAACTATCAGAAAATGTATTTTTAGTGAAGCAAAGCGGAAACAATAGACCTTGCGATCCAGAACGAAGATGCATTGCACATAGAAAGAGCTGGTTTGGTTCACAAGACATTGTCCCTGTGTCATTGCTTCAGCGGTTATTTGAAAGAACAGGGAGTTTAGCACCCTCAGAACAGAAAGAATGAGAAAACTTGGCAATTACACCTAATAGTCTTCAAGGATGACAGCTGCTTTTGCATACCTGGTACTGGTGACTTCCAGCATTAGCAGCAGATAACGGCATTGTGGAGGTGGCATCTGCATCCCAGTGGCTGGTCCTGGACCACATGCTTAGGGGGTAATTGGGAGCCTCAGCTGTGGCTGGCACTTACACTGTCCTTTCATATCCTGCTGAAAAACCCCAGCTCCCCAGTGCAGGGGGACACCCTTCCTCATCCCCAGTGCAGTGGTGGGATGCTGTCCAGTGTCAGTGTGAAACGGGAGAGCAGGCTCCAAGCTCATGCAGCTGCAGTCGACATCTACTACTTTGAAAGAATTTTTAATTTTCAAAGACTTGTTATAGGTTTAATAAGCTAATTAATGTTGTCCCCAAACTATCAAGTAACTTAATTTTGTTTTTACTGAAACATGATACTAGTGTGTCTTGGGAACCGACATGACTGCCAGATTTATGCTGGTGATCTCTTAAATAATACAGTGTAGGAGTGACAGGTTCACTTAAAGAGTATTAGAATTAACTAGAGCAGCAATGGTTGGTGATTGGTTGAAATTATACACTATATAAGAGTGGCTATTTAAGTAAAATTAACTTTGGAAATAAAGCATATACAATCACTTGAAAGCAAATGCAAGTTTTCCTAGTAATCAATAAATTATACTTTCAGAGGGACAAGACACATTCCATTTCAGAAAATCACTGTGGTAAGAAAGAAACAATGATGCAGCCCATGAAGGTGTTGTAGTGGATTTTCCATTATTTGATAGCTTTACATTAGAATTGTCATTCAAAAAGAGACACTGTAGCTTACAGAGAAAATAACGGATTAAGTGCCAAAAATACTTGCTGAATTTTTTAATTTTTGTATGCTCCAGTAAGTCAAGTGGTTAAATTACTGGATCACCATGTCTCTCTACAATTGAAAATCTATAAATTGTCAACCAAGCTTACTGATGTTAGTGATATACATAGACTACAGACAAAAGGGTTGCAAATTATCAAGACAATTAATTCACTAATAATCAATTCTACTTTGAAAGTACTCTGATTCTGCAGTTCAGATCTCATCTTTCCATTAAATAATAACATAGGATCTTAGGAAATAGAAAACAGTTTATATTGGTAAAGGCAAAGTGGACAAAATAATGCAGACAACAGAAAATTAAGTAATAGTAATATCTAAAGATTTTACACATTTTAGTTCTGATCAAAACATTTTAAGTCTTAAATTGCATAATGCTCCGAGTTACTTTTCATATAACTCCTATTGTGCACAGGGTGTGAATACAAACCTGCCTGTAAACTTTAAATCACAAGCATCAAAAGGGATACCATAGATGAAAGTTTTTTCCATAAGTATTCATAACATTTTTTATTAATCCAGAAGTCAGGGAGTCACCAGGGTAGAGCACTTACAGAACCAACATAGACTTAAGCTAACTTATTAGGTTAACCAAGTAATTTACAGTCTTGTTTAGAGAACTGCATTATTCTCTGGAGTTCTCTGCTTTTTTCTCTTGGTGAGACACCTAGACTACCAACTTCTGATTTAGATCCCCAAACTCGGTTTTGTATTCCTATCATGTTGAGAAGATGAAAAAAATACCCTCTGAAAGAGAAATGAAAAAGAAATGGGGGAGGAAGATTAAAGAAGTTTTGAGGTAAGCTAGGAAAGAGATTTTCTGCAGTTTTTCAGACAAGCAGGATATAGTTTTGTACTTAACCTCAAAGAGGGAAAAAAGCAAATTTTGAAGACCATAGATATGTTTGAATGGAGCCATAGAGGATTTGATTGCAAAAGCCCTTTAAATGGTGTATATATCTATATACATATGCAATTATTTATCTGACAATCTAAAGAAATCTCAGGAATGCGTGTGGAATGCAGATAGCCTCTCCAAAGTTAACACTGAATATAGAATATTATTATTCAGTACCAGAATATGCTTCTGGTATTGAATAGAGCTTTCAACTTCAGCCCTTTTCTTCCAAATTCTATCAAAAGAGAGAAAATATCATGCAATTTACATAAAATAGCTCATCCCAGACTACCCAGGTTTTGAAAAGTTTTTAAAATAAATTATGAATAAGTATTTCTGCTTACTTTTAAAAAACATTTTGAACTTTGTTTTATAGTTTTCTGAAAATGACAATAAGAAATGGCATGATAGTGGAAATTTGTTTAAATGGTTTAACTAACTGAATAGAATTCATAATGAACTCTACATTTTTCTGAAATAGTATGATAAATATCTTCTTGAAGATGATGTTAGGAAGGTAGGGACCTATGAGATCAAAACTAGGAGCTAGATATTACACTGAAAGTAGCTCAAAGCCAAAGCCATCTTTTGGCTCTAATGGATATTAGTTGATGACCTCAACACAATGAGGAACCAGCCACCCAATCACACCTGTCATGGGCTTACCTCTTTTGGTCACCCTAAAAAAGTCTAAAGCAAGTACGCATGCACCTGTTTACATGTTCTTCTCTAGAACAGGATGGACATTATCCTCTCAAAGATCTGGGAAGGCCCAGACAATGGGCAGCACAAAAGCACAAATAGAAGCATATGAGCCTTGCTATTACATGCTTCAATTTCTCAAAAACTGGATTTTTTCCTTTGCCACCAGCTATCACCCCTGAAAGCTCCTTCATTTGGGAGTTCTTCCCTCTCTTCAGTCCCTCAAGATACATTTGACCAACTGAGAGCAAGACAGTATGTAAAACTTCCTTCTATGTCCTTCTGATGGATGAGAGAGAAGACCACCCTCTTTATTACGCAGTGCCTTTTTGCTAGTCCTTGCTGACCCCGCTTTGACCAGATGTGCCATCAAAAAATACCTCTACTCATCCTTGTATCAGTCCACTTAAGCCTTCTGACTCTCTGAGGCAAGAAGACAATCTCTTCTCCCTGCTTGGAGACACAGAAGCCGTAAACTGTGTATAGCAGGTTCCCCCCTGTGTGTTTATCCCACATGCAAGGGGCAGACTGTGGGGCTGGCAGCCTCCCCTGTGCCTTTTCTGCAACAACTGCAGCCTCCAAATGGCTCATGAGATTTGTGCTGAGAGCTTTTGCTGCCCCAGGACCTGACCAAAAGTTTCCGCAGGGCTGCTAAGGTTTTCAAACAGCCACAACTCACAGTCACAATGGTAGAAAGCCAGTTTTCCTGCTAAAGGCAGCATGGAGGCAGCTTCTAGTGCTGCTGTTGAACCGCTCTCTTCCGTGGAGTGTACTTCATCCACACCCTTATCTCAATGGAACTCAGAGAAAATTAAATGCCTCTCAAACTAATGCTTTCCATCTCTCTCTCCATGTTCATGCTTTCTTCTTTGGTCATGCTTGTCAGCTCCATGTAAAGTGAATAGCCACGGTTTATAGATTACAACTTTTTTTCTTCTCCCCCCTACCCTCCCCCCAAAATGCAATGACCCCTTAATCGGTCTGTCTTATGTATATAGCTGTATATTATACAGCTTTACAGTTTTATACATAGTTGAATTTGTTGTCCTGCATCTGCCATTAAAGTGTTATGCAATTCTGTTATCTAAAATATAAATATAAAAGAATTTATTTGAGTAGTTGTGCACTATTTAGTATGTCCTAGAAACCATTTGTTTATATTTGAGCTATAATGAAAGCACGCAGCAGACAATATCTTGAAAAAAGGGGTAAACATGCACTTAAATTATAGTAATTTTGTAAGATAGTAGTTATTAATAAGTTAAATAGTCTGATTATACTAAATACCTTAGAGATACCTCAATAACGGTTACTAATAATCATTACATAATTGAAAGGGTTTTTTGTTTGTGTATATACTTATATATTCATCATTGACCACTGAGTTTAAATGACTTCACTGTTAATTGCATGTTCACCCTTCATGCAACTTTGTCTTCCTTTTCTTACCATTTATTTATGCAATATATACTTTGTAACATTTACGACAAATTTCCACAGCACTTTTCATCTACTTCTCTGCCCTTTTCAAATATTTTTCATTTGATTCCCTCTAGATCAGACATTAAAAAACCTAATCCAAAAGAATAAGCCAAGCTGAACATAATTAATTGACCCCAAAATGGCCAGCAGAATCCCATTCACATAAAAGTTATTTCCTTCTGGCTCCTGTTTGAATCTTGGTATTTCTGAAAATCACTCCCAAACCCAAAAGGGAAGACTCAGAGAGGAGCAATACAGAGAATGGAGTGTTTTGCAAAAGCCCCACCCACTGGCACAACCTCTGGGTGTAGCTCCTGCAGGACAGCAGTCTTCATGCCTGGTAGGGCAGGTGGGATCTGCCGATGCTGGGAGGCAACCATCAAGCATCCACACAAGCCACATCAGCTCAAGACACCCTCAGCACCACTGGAGAAGCAGGGCTTAATTCAACTCCTTATCTACCCTCAGTAATACAACTGGAAATGCTGCTTTTCTTCATGTTTTCTCTCTGACATTTAGGACTAGGATTTATGTTTGGCCTTCAGCTTGTATCACCTCTTCTCAGCAAATCCATCCTCTCCTTTGCTTTCCCTCCTTTTTTTTTTTTTTCTTTTTTTTTTTTTTTAAGCTTTTCACTTCAAATCTTAGTAGTTAGACAGAAACCATACTTAGCAATTCCTCCTTGGGTTCTTCTTTCAAGGAGGACTCGCAGAACTCCATGCTTGGGAGCAAGTGCTGATGCCACCCCAACAAAGTCCCAACTGAGCAGCACTGCCTACTGGTGACAGCACTGTCCTTGCACGAATCAGAGACATGTGAAAAGATGCAGAGTTTAGCTCCAGGATTTGTGTGAATATTCAGCTTAAATATATGTCTGAAGTCCTCAGTTCTATAATTACAAAATGCTTCCAACTATCATAATAAAAAATGAAGGTATGTGTATGATTTTCTGTGAATTGTTTGGCAATCTCACTTCAAGTACTATCAGATCTTTCTTACACTTGTTGATGTTGTTGCTGCTGACTGTAGCAGATGGCTGCGTTGTATCTTTTGCCCTTTGCACAGGAATGTTTTTGCTATTGTTGTTTGATGAAATAACTGGCTTTCAATAGCAATTTTAATTTAAGTAATGTACTCTTTGGGAGACAGGTGAAACTTATAAAAGTTTGTTGAAGCAAAGTGTCTGGTCACGGACACATTTAAAATGAGGGACATGTAGAAAGGCAATTTGAGTAGGATGTTCAGAACAATGGCTTGAAAAAAGCTGCTGTTTATAAAACACTATTTACATAATCTGCCATTTCTGTTATCTGCAACATTCTGCACAAAAAATTACTGCAAGCAAATGAAATTTAAATGTCACTAGATGAACTAATCTTAGCTAAAGCATAAGAAATTTAAATTAGCCTGTTGTTAAAGAAGCTTCCGTGACACCCTTAGAGGATGAAGTAATCTTTTCAGCTGGACAAGGATGGTGGCTCACCCCTTATTTTTGCTCAAATTTGGCAGTAATCTGAAGATGAGAAATCTCATTCTTAGAAGGTATCACTGTCCTGCTAACATGACACACTTCTCACATGGGTGATCCACCTGCAGGTCATCTTATGTTTCAGTTTGAGCTATTGAACAATGAGGGTGTTCTTGTTTAACTGTGCAATATTTGATATTGTCACATCTGGGACAACTTACCAGGAACGGAAAAACTTTGGGCATTATGGATTCTGCGAGTCCTGTGAGTGTCTTCTGACTCTCATTCAGCAAAGCATTTAAAGCCAAGTTAAATGGGAACCATGTGAGTAGTCTGACAGAAACTCAAGAGTACTTTAAGCTTTTCAAAATATGCACATGCTTACAGTCTTTGGTGCATTAAGGCAAGAATGAGCACAAGCTTGTGGGTGTGAGCCTGTGGTTTGCCCTGTTAATAACAAGACCCTTGTTCAGCACTTTGGGTCCCAGGATGCTTTCTGAATGAGCTCACAGTACCTCTACCAGTAACAGCAGTATTTGGGGAGTTGAAATAGATAAGGCAAGACAAAGTAAGGTATGTGCTCTGATTAGCCATCAGCAGGCTTTGCAGTCAAAGTGATTTTTACTGAAACTTGGTGAGAAATCCTCTCATGAGTAAACAATAACACCCACCATCTATGCAGGTTGTTTGGGGCAGACAGAAATAGGATGATGCTGGGTCGTTCTCCCCACATTATCAATGCATATGTTCTAGCTGCCAAGGACACTCAGCTGCATTAACTGATGTCCCTAGCACAATATGTACACCTCTCAGGATCTCCTCTTCCTGTCTTTCTTCATCTCCAGTATCAGGAGCCACATGAAGGCACTGTGAAACATTGCTCCTGCACCACTCCAGAGGTGTGCACTTGCCCACAAATCCATGAGGTTGCTATAGGTAATAAAGTCTCCTCCTTACATCCACTGTGGCCTTATCACTGAGGAAGTCAAGAGGAAGATCTGGCACTTAGGCTACAGCACCTGCTCGTGGACACTCAGCACTTGTTGCAGAAGCACATGGACCACAGGAGGCTCAAGCACACCCTTTCTCTCAAAGATCTCACAGAGATCAGCACAGCACAGCAGCTGGGTTCAGCTGCAGCCAAGAATCACAGCTGTGTGGGTGTGCCCCCACCTCTTTATCTTTGCATCCACACTGCAGTGCAATTGCACAAACCCAACTCAGTCCAGTGTAACTTCACAGTAGGACAGGGGAAAGGCACAAGAGAGAGGTCTTTCCATTTCCCAGGTCCACCAAGGGTGAACTTCATTTCTACAAATGTTGACCACAGTTCTTGCCTCCTATACAGGTCCTTCAATATGCATATGTTGTATCATCCCATACATGTCATATGTTATATCATCCCCTTTTTGTAATGGGATCCATATAGGACAATGATAAGTGTGGAGATAATGCGGGTACAAAAGATTACACAGACAACAACCTCTGTAAAGAGGTGCAGAGACACCTTATCATCCAGGATGACAAAAACAGCAGAGTAAATTCAGTGTAGCTAAATTAAGAGGTGTGATGAAAATAAGCCATTCTTACTTTATATATCTAAAAAAATGAGCTTCAAAAAAACTATTTCCAAGCAACAAAATTTGGTGTTGTACTAGATAGGTCTATGATCTCTCTGTCTTTAGAGGACCACCTCCCTAGGGAGGAATAAGTGTTTTTGTTGTTACATGTAGCCTTAAGGAGCACATTCTAAAATAATCTGTTGTAAGAGCACTACAATTCTATTTTAAGAGATTTGTATTTAAATTTATATAGTGAGATGAAACAGATGCAAATATTTTTATTGGATTATTTCCTGTCATTTTTTACTTCCTTGTCAGGTTATTTGTAACGATGATGGAAAATTCCTGAGGGTACCATAACTGTGTTTCATAATATAATAATTATATGTGCATGACTTTAAAAATGGAGAAATCTTTGGGGATTTCTTCCTTTTATAGACTGTGGTATTACCACGAAAACCAACAGTCATGTAAAAAATTAAATAATTAAATGTCAGAAATTGCTCCTGTTTTTAATTTCTTCTACTAACCATGTCACCATGATTTTTTGGTATGTATTTTTACAACAAACACAGAGCATACAGAGAACACATACTTACAAATTATTAGTATTTTAGACAAAAATTACAGAAGTTGTTCCTTTTAGATAAGAACTTCTAAATATTTCTCTTTTTTTCTTTTCCTATATTGACTCAGGCAGCAGTACTAAAGCAGTATAACTGAATTGCGCTTTGTTTTTCTGCAACTGTACTGTAGGACTAGATGACCTCCCTGCCAAGCTGAATTACTCAACGGCTCTGTGATCACTGCCCAAGACCGAGGCTGGGGCTAATTTTAAGCTGCTCTGCCACTATTCCCCAAATAGTTAAATACACACTTTTCAAGAGAGAATAAAAGGACTTGGCCAATATTTGAAGTCTAGCCCCAGCACTATAACAGAAGCCTGCAACTGATCTGAGTCTTATGCCACTTTCTCCATTTACTGTGGCTGCCTTTTACAGTGGCATGAGTGTGAAATTCATCCTGCCCTCTGTTTTTAATTGTCATGCCTAAAGTCAAGCTCCAGTGATACAGATCAGCCAACACAGTGAGGGGCAGCAGCTTATAAAGCAAACTGGTAAGTTTCTTCCATTCCATGTTCCTAAGTGGGAAACTGAACATTTCAAGGCTGAGATGAATAAAACCAGGAATGTCAGAATCATAATGACTCTAGCAGAGGAGGTCCCTTGAATGATGCATGTTGTCTGATCTCTGTGTCTTTTCCAGTCCCACAATTGAAAAATTGTCATGTTACAGAAAAGAGAGGTAAAAAACAGTGGCAGAGGACCTATAGCCTTCCTTTATTTGAACTATACCACAAAACCAAAATAATACAGATATTAGCCAGCTAAATGATCAAAGACTGTATTTATGTATAATGTTTATAAGGCTTCAGTGTGACAAAATTCAGTCAACACAGTTTTTCCTGCTTGACATAAATTCTATTAGGAAACACTTATCTACATCCTGATAAATTTGACTTGTTTAACCATGGTAAATGGAGACCTGTGCCTCTCCATATGTCATGCATCTCTGCAGCAAAGGTCTTCATACAATGAAAACTTTTAATAATGAATGCATTAAAAAGTATTAAAAATGAAGGGAGGAAAGAAGTCTTAGAAGACTACATGGAGGCTGTTTACAGACTTACACTAGAGTAGCAAGTTTCAACATGTGAGCCCCTACAATCATAAGGAATTAGAGTGCATAAAATACAGGTGTCTTAGAATACCATATTAATAGGCAAGTAAAGCCTAAACATTGAATTCCAGAGGAGTGAATCAAAGGATTCAAAGGAAGGTAAAGCTCTGTCTCTTCAAGAAGAACCTGATTCATTAAGAAATGAAATGTGAGCTAAATAGAAAGCCCTCTGATAAAGAAGAAGGGAACAGGCATCCATTTACTAGACAATTAAAAAAATTTAGAGACTGATGGCTAATTCTTTCATCACTTTTGTCTGTGCAAACTCAAAGAAATGCCCTAAATTTCAGTGGAGCTGGTCCAAACTTCTAGCATTTTTAACGATGTCTATCCTTTGTCAGAAAGATCAATCTTTTTCCAAACCCTGAGTGCTATTGTCTGCTTTTCAGTGCTGTAGGAGTTTTTAATAAGATTAGTATTTTATCTCTTGATGTTCTTTTTAATATCCCAGGCAACTAGATAGTTTCTCTAATGTTCTGTGTGGCTGACTCCATAAACTGTCCTTATTCTGAATTCACTGAACGGCTGTTACTTTTATATACCTGCAGCTGGTAAGGCTACCAGAAAGGACATCCCAGCAAAGCTAAATAGCATTTCTGACAGTATAATGCCAATTCCTCATCCAGTATGCATCTATCATGAGTAAATTCAAAATGGGCAGGCTCCAAAAACTGAAGAGGACTTAGATGGAATTGTGGAGATTCACAGTTCTAAGGGGTAGTCCAGAAGTCTCACACTTTCTACAGAAAGGGATGTTTTTACTTTATACACAGGAAGGAATACTACTAGACCCCAGGAAAAAAAAAATACAAACAAAACCCAGAAATAACCCCAAAAACAACCAAACATTTCAGAAAAAAATACTCTCATACAAAAAGCTGATTTTAATTTTGGTAAAAGGGCTTCTTGCGGATTTCCTGGATTATTTCATTGCTATATTTTGTGTACATTGTCATATTAAGTAAGACCATTGTTTTTTTTAGATGTGGTTTTACAAGAGACAAAACATGGCTGTGACTTGAGAGGAAAAGGACTTATTTGTTATTTTGATGTATTGTCTGTCCTGGTTCCCTTCAAGCATCTCATAATCACCATTTTTCACTACCCAATATCATAACAGCTCCCTCATAAACAGTTTCACAGAGTCAGCCCAATTCAAAAGCTTCTATGGCATAATCTCATTCATTGGTCTTGTGCCTTTTTGCATCAAGAGGGATGACTATGTTTGCAGTGTCTCAGGGATGTGCCCTTTGCCTCCTCCCCAGCACAGTTCTGCTGTTGGAGTTCAGGCAGGTTACCTGCACTACAGAAAACTGAAAACAGCAGTTTTATCTAAACCTATACCGGCAGCTTTCATGGACTAAGGTTCTAAATGTGATGAAGAATAGGACAGAGATTATGGCTTTCACAGCAAGATACAATAAAGCTACATCGGTCTGAAGCAAATTGAATTGCAGTCCTATTGCATGTATAACCACAAGATTTGCACTTTGGACTTAGGAATTTTTAACAATACTTACAGCACAGAGTAATTATTTTGAGCTAAGCTTTACTAGTAGCTTCCATGACACTAGTTTCTACTTGATATCTGCCAAAAAAGCAGGTAGGTATTAACAAAGCCTTAAAACATCTAAGCAAATAAAACTATAAAAAATATAATACAGGCCATTTAAAGGCAAGATATGCAGAAGATCAAGGGCTACTGATTTCATTTCTTAGGTTCAAGAGCCGAGAAATTTAGACATTTTTATTCTTAGAATATGCCACCAGAACAGATCAGGCCCATGCTTAATAAAAGTACAACATACTGCATTTTTTATGGACCAATGTGTCCTCACTCTCAACCACAGGAAAAATTTTCATTGTTTTAATGATCAGAGCCAAGAAGAACCTTTTTGTTCCAAAATAAAACTACCGTGGGATTGCATAACCCTGTTTCTCTCACGCTCTTTGACACAAGCTGGTAGTTTGTCATTGACACAGCTGATAGGTATGATTTGCCCTAATGGCAAAGATTTGCATCGGAGATCAACCCCTCTGTCTACATCTAAGTTCTAAGATACAGCATGTTTTAGTACAAGTTTACGTGCTTCAGTCCTGTTCAGGATTGAAGCACATAAAGTCATAGCCACTGAGACTGCAGGAAGACTTTGAGTAGAGAATAAATGAATTTACTCATGTTTGGATTAGGCAGGATACATGATAAAGATCTTAATTTCTGTTGGTTTTTTTTAAAGAGTTGTAAATAACACTACTTCATTTTTCAACTTAGCCCCACTATTAGCCTTAGATCCAAATGTATTTCTATTCATTAACTGATAGAGATATTTGTTATGAGATTTCTACTAACACAGGCCATAAATCTTTTATTCAGCATTCTAAGGCTGTAAGAAAATTGAGAAAAATCATAAAGGGCAGCCTGGACATTCACAGCTAGTACAGTTTGTCATGAAAATACCAGTAAAGCATTCCAAGTTGATTGTTAGTTACATTAAAAATTTACTAACTAAAAGCTCCCAGGAAAGAAAGGAGAGAGGAATAACCTCTTGATTTACAATGGTACTGAATCTCCAGTATAATGCACTAGAAATCTGGAAAAAATAGATTCTAAGGATTCCAACCAAATAACCTTAGTAATTGAAGTATATGGCAAAATGAACCTTCCTCTTTACTTGATAATAAACACTATATAAAGAAAAAACAGCTTAATTCTGATTGAACTCTTAGGTCCTGAAAACTGATACTTTATTCATCAAGTCCAGTTGGAAATGACTCTGGATCAGTACACGGACTTGAATATACAGGCAGACAGTGCAAGTACTCACATTCAAGACAAATTTGCATTTATGAGCAAGTCCTGAATATGCATAGATATGAAAAAAGGGAGTACTTGTTTACTTAACACACAAATGCAACATCATCTACATTCAGTAAGAATGTATATTATATAATAACTACTTTATTAGGCAAGAATAAGAGCATATAAAGGGAAAGGAGGTATTAGTATCCCAGTTTTACAGAGCATTCAATAATGAACAAAGAGATTAGTGGCTTATCTTGAGTTACATAGGAATTCTGAGGCACAGGCAGGAAATGAAACCAGGACTGCCTGCTTTGCCCCCAGTCCTTAGCACAACATCAACCCTCACCTTTAAGTCTACATCTCTGGGATCAAAGGCATACAGATGCCTCTAGACTAAATCAGAGAAGGTTTGTACAGCACTGTTCTTGTCAGCAGTAAACCTTCAACTTAATCCATAATTGAAGAGGCAGCATTTCCAGGAGGCAAGCCCATGACAGGGCACTGATTCAGTACAGAATATAGCTACTTATGAAATTTTTAGTACTTTTTCCTCTATCAAGTCTGTGGTCCTTAATTTTTTCCATTTGAATTTACTGTATCTAGTAAGATCACGACCATAAATAATACGGCAGCAAGAAAACAAATCAATAAAATATATCACAGATATAGTCTGATGAAGAGACCACTTGCTTTTACAGAGCAGAACAAGAAGCACTACCTAATTAGAGCTATGGCCACAGGTTTGTAAGATGAAGAGCAATTGACAGGTACTGGTGAATTCAACCTCACGCTGGACAGTTGAACTCTCCAATGTAAACTGCAGACCCACACAGGTCCTGGTTACACAGCTACCTAGAGGATAAGATTGAAGGAGCCTCTGGAGAGCTCTGACTGGTCACTCCCATTCCTTTCCAAGAAAACCAGAGTGCACTGAAGAGTCCTGTGGATGAGGTTTGCCCTTACATAAATCTGCAGGTGGCCAGAGGAGGCATGACTACCACACTACAGCCTTAGAGTCACACATGGCTGCAAAGCCCCAGATCACCATATCTCCTGACTTTTTATTATGCTTGGCCCATCTCAGAACTAAGAATGTATTTAATTTCTTTGTGTTATTAAATCTTCGTGAGAAATATTTTCAACATTTGCAAAAGAACATACTAGAAGAAAATAACTGTCAGACTGAAAATATAATTTTTGATTTTTTTTCCCCCCAGTATAAGGCACCCAAGGTGAAAAAAATGAACTTCTGATTGAATGCAAAACAGAATTATGAATGTAACATATTTGTGTTGTTATGGCTTAGAACAATTATGTGAACAATTGTTTGTTCCAAAAGATACTTTGAGAGCACACAATACAAAGGATTACAAAACAAATACTACTGAGTTAAAGAGTGGGAGTGTTTTATCAACGGTGAATCCACACAGGCAGATTCCACTAATATTAGTGACTCATCTGCACCTTGCTTTGCTTGTTTTCCTGAATGAAATTATAGTCCCTGCTAAAAAGAATAGATTCCTCACCTCAAAATGAGTAACAAAAAGCTAAGAACAAGATACATGCACTCTGCATGTAATTACATGCTGCTTGATGGATATTAATTGAGTTGCACTAGCTGATTATTTGGTCCCTTGTAAGCACAGGACTGCATAATCTCAGATTCATATATTATCACAGAATGACAGAATATGGAGAATTGGAAGAGACCCGCGAGGATCATCGAGTCTGATTCCTGGCTCTGTACAGCACCATCCCCAAGAGTCAAGCCATGTTCCTGAGAGCATTGTCCAAAGGCTTCTTCACCTTCCCTGGGGAGCCTGTTCACCTGCTGATATAGGAGCAGTTTTTAGGAGAAGTCTTCCTTAAAATCAAGTCATGACAACAATGAACTGACCTGTTGGAGAGCTACAGCCCACACTTGGGCAGGTCACAGCACAGCACCGGGAATCACCACCTGGCAGACGACTAGATGGCACTGTTCTGCTTGGCACAGCTGCACTCAGCAACTTGTTGGCTTGGCTGCTGAAACACCCAAAGGCCTGACTGATGGAGCTTTCGTAATCTCTACGAACACAAAGGAAAGACAAGGCAATCTTACTATCTTTTTGTATGAGCGAAACACCTTTTATTCTTTTCTTCTTATTTCTTGTAAGGGTACTTAAAAAACCCTAAGTGTTAAAAATATATAATCAGGCACTGTACATTACATTATTCTGATAATTTCCGACATGGTCTCATTAGCTAAATGCTTTAATCATTATAGACCCCGAATTAAAATCAAACTGCAATGAGCAATGACAGTTATATTAAAAACATATTTTTCATTTGAGTTTCAATGGTTTTAAGATGAGCTAATTTTAATGTAATTGATGGTCTAAGAGGGAAGCAATATTCACTGTCTTTTGAGGAGATTCAAAACCAATTATATATATGGAAAGTAATTGCATGTGTGAAACAGAGGAACTCAAGGGACAGACCCAAAGGACAAAACTGTTAACAGTTAAATGATGGTCTTTTCTTTCAGTGCAGTGTTTGAATCAAGATAATGATCTCTGATTAACAAAAACAGGGTTTTATTCTGATTTGTTAATGACCTAGGGTGCATCTGTGAACTGTACTTCAAAACTCAGAGCTGACTTGCCCCTGCAGAGCCACCTGGAGCCTCAGGCCTGTATGGATGCACCAGCTGGAACTTAGAGGTTTTTCAGCTCTGGTGGAATAAGAGGTGAATTTTCATAATCCAGTTCAGGCAAAATCAGGCAAATTAACTCAGATCACCTCTTTAAATGCTCCAAAGAGAATGCTTCTGTGATCCCATCTGTTCAGCAGAAGAGCTTGGGAAGCAAGTATCCCCAGAAGAAAGGTTCCAAGAAACACCTCTGGGTTAAGAACTTCTTAAATCATTGCAACTTTTTGCAAAGTTAAGGTCTGTGCTTGACCTCTTATTCCTTTATAGACTTTGTCTGCCCAAGGGCTGGAGAAGACCTAATGTAATTTAGATTGCAAGGGGAAGTACAGAAGATCTTGATAAGTAGCACATCCTTTCCTGATTTGCTTCTGTTACTCCATGCAATAATCTCATATATCTCTCACCTCAAAGCCTCAGCTTTTCTTTACTGCCAAGCTGTGATGCAGTCTTTGCAGAGATCTTTATGTATTTACGTTTGGCAAAGGCATAATATGCCACATACCAAACAGAAAACTTTTATGTGATCATTCTAACACCTCAGTCTTTTAATCTGGAATAGAAAAGCCAAAACTGTGTGAGAGGGCTTTGTATCTTGTATTTACACAGATTTTTGAAGTTTTTTTCTACTAATGCTGCAGACTGTTAAGTGACAAAGGATTTGTCTAGTTCACCAAATCTTTTGCTTTGGGAATTCTTTTGCCTCCAGTATTTACAATAAGGCACCTTCAATTTCTAGTAGCTTCATTGTTCTTTGACAAACCTTTGCCCTAATATTGCTATAGGCCTAATGTAAACTATTCAGCTGTGCTCACAATCAACCAGAGAATGAATTGCCTTGCAGAAAAGAGAGAGAAATTATGTCTCAAAGACCTTTAAAATAAATTCAATCAAATTGATAGGACCCTTCCAGCACTTAGCCTGAGAGCAAAGCATTTCTCAGCAGGCCCATCGGGTCTGGCACGGGTACACCAGGCCACCCACTCACACTGCCTCCCGGCTGGTGCACACACAATTTATGGAGCGCAACCTCTTTTTCAATCTCTGATCCCACATGTCAGACCCAGTTAGATGATGGGTCACTCCTGGGTGTTCCAAGGAGCATTCAATTATTGCTTTTTTTCCTTTTCATTACAAGTCTGTTATACATAGCTTCAGTTAAGACAAATCATTATTGTTATCACTGTTTAAGAAGTTTGTGAGGATAATTTTTAAAATCCATAAGGTTTGTGGTACTCTTCAACTGTTTCAAATTAATTTATCTTCTTTTTAATTATGATTTTTTGTCTATTTTTTTCCCCAAATGTGATGTGTTCTAACGCATTTCAGATCTTAAATCCTTTGTTGTACAGCTGACAGGAGGTTGGCTTAGTACAAGGGAACTAATGATGTGAGGATAAGAAGCAGCAGGCATGGGAAACAGTGCAGGGATAGCTTTTCCTATGGCAATGAAAATACTGTATATTTTCAGTGATACTGTAGAAAAACTTGATGTAGAAAAGCACAGCCTTTCACTTACCCAGCACAGAGAGTCTGTTGCCCAGGGTCCTCCTGAAGCACAGGATGGTCAGGTGTTTCACTCCTGGCAGAAGTGGGGGTTCCAAGGTCAGAAGTACAACTTCCACAGTGGGGTGAGCTCTGTGGAGCTGTGTCTCATTATAAGGGTACTGCTGTGGAGTGCTCCATTTCTGCCCAGGTATTCAAAGATTGCAAGCCAAACATCAAGAATGTGAAAGAATTTAAAAGAGCAACATAGGAAGGCATTTACCATCTTACCATGTACACATGGGGTATCTTTGACATCTATTTTTACTGTCTAGAATCTCCCTAATTAAATTGAAACCTATTTTTCCTTAGTAGCCTAGAAAATCAGGAGACAATAAAAATTCCACTACCAGAAGTTTCAGGCTTCAGGATAAAATTCTATATACTGACAATGCTGACTGTATGAGATGCTACCGCTTCAATTACCGTTCATTTTGTGTTATTTTTCTGCTTTATTTCCAAGTAAATCCATCTTGCTGCCTTACAAGGCCCACTCTGCTTTGCTTATGAGCTCTAACAAGATCACAGCATGAGGCAGCACAATTGCCATCCATAGACAGAACAGGGTTGTGATCATGGTGATTTGCTGAGGCATCTAGGCTTGAAATTGCTTAATAATAACCATATCTGATCTTTTTTGGCACAGCAATCCAGTGTTAAAGTTGTCTCTGACTCTTACCTAACTCAAAGTCGTGGTGCAAAAAGTACAGCTGCTTGCAAATGATGTGACAAATATAGAAACCATCAGATATGTAAAACGCTGCAATACAGGAGTAAGAGTAGCTAGCAGAGAAATCCCTGCTTGGAAAAATCAGGCTTGAGAAGCCCTTGGTTTCCTGAAATAAAATAGTACGTAGTCATACTTAGGAAATACAGTTCTATATCTCAAATTATAGTTCTATAGGACATCCTGTTTGCTTGTGGTCACTTTCCAGTTTTTTCTTAATTGTTTTTCTCATCTGCCAGTGAATCCTCACTCCTGAACATGATTACTTTATTCTCTCAAAGCTATTCCTTAAGGAATGCCATTTGGGTGAGGGTTAGATAACAGTCTTGGAGGAAAGACTTTTTGTTAAATGCCTTCTATATTAAACTATTTTAAGAACCATGATGGATTGGCATGCATTTCTCTGGACCAACCACTATAAACATTAATCCTTGCGAGACCAAGTCCTGAGGATTTTCAGGTGACACTGTTTGGTTTTTTTTTAATGCAGAAGGAAATTAATGTCTGGGACAAGTTGTCAAGCAGCAGTTGTACCTGTCAACATTACTTTGTGTAATACATGAATTGTATCACAAATGTATAGAACGAAATTACAGTCCAGGCCTGAAGGTTAGACAGAAGGATATATAGACTCAGATAAGACACCTGTCTGCCTTTTCTGATTAAATGTTACCATTTTGAGTAGCATCCCTAGGTAATAAGCACGAGAGTTCTATGAATAAAAATGCAGTCTATTTTATTTTTTTCCCTATTTTAATGATGAGATTCTCCATATATGTTATTTTCAGCACTGAGGAGTATCATTACCATGTAGAAAATGTTACTGAGGAGAAATTAACAGCAATAAAAAGCAGAGCAGCATCAATCAATGCAAGGATAAGAAATTTGATAAGAAATGAAACAACTTAGTTAGAAGTCACGACATAGGTTTATATAACTAGGCAAAACTTATAAATCAAATGTCCTGACAGCCCACTATTTGAGTCAGTTTGTTGCTCAAACATACTTGAGAAAAAAAAAGATGTTTGCATCAAAACTGAGTGAGGTCAATTCCTGGTGGCAGAGAGAGATTATGGTCTTTACATGTAAATCAAAATAGTTATGTAATATATACTATGACATAAATATGAAATAAAAACAACTCCTCTGTTCTGGTGATGATGGAATGATAGGAGCAGAGGCTGGAGTCACAAGACTTTGGGACAGATTGAGTAGATGCTGAAGTAAAAGACTGGACCATGCAGAAAGCAGAAAGCAGGTTATACCTGGCAGCAGGATTTTCAAGTACTTTTCTGCTTCTTTGCTGATATAAGCTGTGTAAAATGATGGTGATGTGCTTAAATCAAGGTGTTCTATTAATTTATATTTTTGCCCACGGTATGTTGCTATGTACTTAAATAACTGTGCAGTTATGTGTTACAAGAATCCAGAGACTCACAGCTACAGGAGAGAAAGGAGGAATAAATCAAGCCTAACTAGCAGGCTTGAGGGTGCACATAGCTGTTAGACTTCGTGGTGTTCTCAAACAGAGTTTCAAGCTGTAAATTTCTCAGTCTGCTTAACAATATTATATTTTACAAAATTGCTACTAGATTAGTCTAAAAAAAGGGACATAAATCTGTAGCATTCAATTTAATTCAACTGAGAAAGGTTTCTGATTCTTAGTCTAGTCTTTAAAAAATTTTGGCAATTGTAACATTAAAAAAAAATCCTCTCAAAAATTTCAAGTAGGAACACAAAATGTAATTGCTAGTTCGATCAGTCTTACACTGCATGAAATTTCCACAGGTAATTTTTACCCATCAGATCAAAAGACTGACTTCTTCCAGGCTGCACTGAACTTCTTTAAATTCTTGCAAATAAAAAAGCAGTAATATCACAGAAGAACCGTGTTGTTCATATCTGAATAGATTTTCTGACTCATGTAATTACATTTTAAAAAAATTTAAAATATGGATTCCCCATGTAGAGCAAATGATTTGTCAACCCTTCAGAAGTTTTACCTATAGAAAAGCATCTTCTGCATTCAAAACTGTAAAACCTAAATTTTTAGTTGTATGTAAACGAACAAATTCCTATCTTTTTTCTTAAACTGAAAGCATATTCATGTTGGAAACTGAGGTTTCTGCCGTTTTGAAGTCACGTCACATTTCAAGGAGTTTGCAAACCTAATTAAAGGGTAGACTCAAATTGTTAAAGGGATTACTGGGCCTTCCAAGTCTAGGTGTCTAACATTGGTTCTGTTGATGGACTCCAGAGAGAATAAATCTAAGGCCATGACTCTGGAAAACACACACACTTAAACAGCTTTTTCTGCAAATGCCAAGATATAAACTCATACATCTCCTCAGGGCAGTGTCTTTTAACTAGATAGGTATTTCTCAGATGTCTTCCTTAGGAATATTTTCCCAAATCAAAGCCTAAAATAATATACCTGCTGCACAATGTGTAAGTATATCTGGTGGGGGTAGAAGATGTTCTTGTGTCCTTTGGCTCCTGGCATTTTGCTACACGATCAAACTGCCACAGATGATATTTTCAAGGACAGCTAATCACACTGCACTTAAGCAAACAACAATATTCAGCTGCACAGTGTCAGAAAGTCCAAGGCTATGGAAACAACATCACACTTTAAAGGAACATTCTAACAAATTTGTAGATTCAAGCTCACTGGCAAAGTTTGGGGTCTTAAAACTCAGAGGCCCTGGCAATTTCTGACCCAAATACCTCTTACACACAAACATGTATTCAGAGAACAAGGAAAAATCCAAAAAACCCAACCCAACACTGGTTGCATATAAGTTATTATTGTGTGGCAGAGCATGTTCTTATCTTTGCAATATGCATAATGAAATACAATCACTCACCAGTTCATCATTCAAAAAGCTAAATCTGATTTTACAGTGAAAATGCAATTTTGTCTCATCAGGTTCCATAGTGCTGAAATGCTAAACTTAACAATAGAAACTGATGTGATATGTTTGAAATTAAATTGAATCACTGCAAACAATGAGTTTCTTCAGGGGCCAGCCTTGACTGAATATGTTTTTCCACTTCATTTTGCAAAGAAATCATCAAGTGTAATGGCTTCAAGCAATCTAAGTGACATGTAGGTTGAGAAAATAGAAAAGCATCACTGAAAAAATGCCACACACAAAGAAGAAGAAATTATCACACACGGCACTGAAGGCCTTATCACTTCCACATTTCATCTGAAGTCCTTTTAAGCAAAGCAAGGAGCCCAGCCTTAAACCAGTGAAGTCAGTAAAAAAGATTTAGACTTCTTTAATCCCTGAATAAGGCACAATGTCTGAAGCCCACTGTGTGAAGCTACTGTAAGATTGTAAAAGGTGGATACAGAGGTAAGGGTTTAGATTTTTCACCAAAAGTCTGAAGATTTGTTAAGAACCATCAATGGGAAAACAGAAGAACAAGTTCTCAGCCCACAGGCAGCACAGGTCAGAGCCAGCCTGATGGGCACCAGTGGCCAAGGCCAGCCACCCCAAGGGACAGTACGGGCCATGGGCCCAGTGGAGATGCTGCTCTGCACAGCTGCTCGCTCCACACAGAGAAACTGGGAATTTTCCTTTAGAAGAGGAGAATCTTACAGTGATTTTCACCCACTTTCCTGGCAAGAAGGGGACAGTACAGGTCTGAGAGCACATCACAGATATATAATAGAAAGAGGCTTGTTTAGCTCACAAAAAATCTTTTAAAAAACTACAAACAAAACATGATGGACCTTAGTCTGAATTTAGACATTTTGTGGTCATTTATTTCCTTGAAATACTGTGAGAGACAGATTTCTTCAATATAGTCACCATATATTAATTATTATTTTTTCTCTTTTTCTCCAAATAAAAAATAAAAGGTCAGGGAGAAACACCCAGTGTTGTTTCTTTTAGAGCTGAACTGCCAGCCAATTCCTCCTTCCAGAGCCAGATGGCTGTTAGGTAATTCCAGTATCAACTGTCCAATTCCTAGATGCCTATTTAACAATATTATTCATTTTGATTTGTTTACTTTTAAGTAACCTGTAAACCTACAGGCAGGTTTCAGTCTCTATCCTTATGTAGGGGAAAGCCTTTATGAATAAAGAAGGGCTTAGGAAAACAAAACCTTTGAGGTTTCCTGGGGAAGACTTTCTCCTAATCCTTCCAGGAAAATAATGAGCTGAGTGATTTATGGAAAGAAAAAGCACTCAGTTGAATACTGCTCCAGTCCTTAGACAATATGGACAACTGAGCCTTGCCTGCAGGACAGCAAACGTGTCCATAGCAGTGTTTGCTTTTCAGAACTGAGCTCCACTGCCTTCTGTTGGCCTCTAAAGCCCTCTTGCTCAGTGACATGCTTCTGAGGGCTCACCTCAGAAGCTACAGAGACTTAAGGAGAATTTCTAGGGAAAATATGTAAATTCACAGAAACTTCACGGAAAATTCACAGCTCAGTATCTCACATAGAAAGCCTGCAACACTCTCAGGGTTAATGCCACTGCTGCAGCTGGTACAATAGGAACCAGCTAGAATTTACTTAAAATAGAATTTACTTAAAACAGCAGTTTCCAGGTTCACCTTTTCAAAGAACAGGGACTGTGAAAGCTCTAGTCTTCCCTCCATGACTTATAGCTACTGTTTGGCTCATAAGTGAACAGATATATCAAAACATTAGTAATAATAATAATAATAATAATAATAATAATAATAATAATGAAATTTTGTCTTCCTTCTACATTCATGTTCTTGCTCTGGGTAAGTTATACAACTAAGATGAAAAAATGCTGACCTGCTAGAGTCAATGATCTTAATTAATATCTACCAGTGGAGAATGTGACAGACAATATATCAAGAATACCTTACGTGTCAAACTAAGACATTTTTACATTTACATATATAAAGAAACTTTAACAAATAAAAATATTCACCATTTCCTTCCTGTATTATTAAAATTTCAACTAGGGTTTTTTTCTTTCCATTAATAAAACTTCTGAAAAGTTGTCAAACCCTTTGCTAGCCCTGGCAGCACAGAATTTTCACTTTCTTTTTTTTTAAATATTATTATCTTAATAGCAGAGTCTACTGATGTTATGTTGACATACTTTTCATGATAGCCTTTTTATTCCTAGGAAATGAAAGAAGTCTAGTGCAGTCTGTAAGAATCCAGTCAAATCAAATGAGTAAAATCAGATCAAATGAGTAAAGATTAGGTATGGAAAGCTCACACAGTTAACTGTGTGTATTTATATGTTTTTATACACAATTTTATTCTGGTGAAAAAAAATTGCAATATAACATCTCAGCATCTTCTACATTACATGTTCTCTTACAGGCTGCCCCTGGAAAGTTAAGAGTAAACTGGGAATCACACCATGATCCCTTTTATTTCTTCCAGCTATTTTTCTTGGTAGCAATGCTTCTGCAGGTCAGATTCTGCTTTACTTATGCCTGTGCAGCTGCAGGGTTTTAGAAGAGTGCCAGGAGCAGAAAAGGCAAGAGATAACTGACAGCATAAGCAATAGCCTGTGCTATCTTGGGAAAAAAATTTGTGTAGGGGTCCAAAGGAAAGGTTCAACTTTGCATAATAAGAGAAAATACAGTAATTTAGGAGTTATGTGACTAGAGAAACTGATGACAAAGATTAATTTTGGAGCATCCTTTTGGTTATGTTGCTGTGGACAGACAGAGCAAGGGTGAACAACTAAGTTGCCTTGGGCAGAAATTTTAATGGTGAAGGAGAGCAGAATTTGGAATGTGAATCAGGAAAAAGAAATTTGAAAGCACATTGATCTTGGGGAACTGGGAACAGTCATTCGGGAATATGACCCCAATTACATATATTACCAAAGAATATTTGTACTTAACTCAGACATTATATTTTGAATGTGTGATTCTTTTTCAGCCCTTCCTAGGGCTAGACAAATAGTCTTTGGCAGTTAACCTGATAATTTTTTTTTTTTTTTTTTTTTTTTTTTTTTTAATGTGTGTGTGTGGCAAAGACCATTTGAAAGCTGATGAACAGAATTAATTGGCTTTCACAGAGTAAGTACCAGGGTTTCATCTTGATTTGATAGAGGATTCATTTAAACTTGAGTTTTCAATGCCTTCTTTCTTAAAATGATACAAATATATACACTTCCTTCATTCTTATGTTCATGTAATCTAATTAAGAAAGGTAAAAGCATTAAGCTTTTCTTAGAAGTTCATACATTTGAGGTTAATGAGCAGTGGAAGGAGCAATTTGAACCATGCAGCCACACTACTTGGTTCTAAATTAACTTTAAATTTCAGAAAATGGACTTAGGTATCATCATGAACAGTGCAATACAAATCTCTGATCTCTCTGTGAAAGTAGTAGAGTAGTTAAGAAGCAAACAAATTGCTAGAATTTAAAAGGAGCAGGTGGGAAAGTAATAGCAAAAGCATAATAGTGCCATTCTCTGAATTGACAGAATGATGCACCTGGGTCTAGACTCCCTATCCCCACAAAAGACAATGCAGAAAAAAAAGAGCTCAGAGACAGATGTAGAGAATAATCAGATACAGGAAAGTGAGACTGGTACTATTTTCAGAGAATAATTGGAACAGATATGCACAAGACTGAATGAAAAAATCCCTTAATTTTATTTTCTTCGTCTCTCTTTCTAAAGCATCTGTACTTTGTTGCAAACAGTCCTGATGGTGTCAGTACTATACATACTACAGATGAGTCTTATCTAATTTCTAGATAACAGCAGTATGAAGAACTCCATTTAAAAGATTTTCTTGAAGCCAGCCCTGTGAACATCCTCCTATTTAAACTGTCTTCTACACTTTCCTGTGACCTGTTTCCTGTCCCCAAAGAGGCCTATTGATGCAGTTGAAAATAATGCTTACTGAGAATGCAATTCAGCTCCTCCACGCTAGCAGTAGGTGAGCACACACTGGTGTGCATGGCACTGCTATGCAGATCATGCACAACTCTGGCTTATCCTTCAAAATGTTTGATCGTGTCCGTGTCAGTAAACTGCCTCATCCTCAGGTGTATTCTGTCCCACATAAGGACCAGGAGGTTGGCTCTGAGTCCAGGTGAGGAAGGACAACGTTAGCAGGTAGATGAAGTTAAAGAGTTTTCTGCACAGTCATCTGTGGCTAGAGGTACATATTCCTTGCAGCCAATCGAGCCTGTTGCTAAGGCATGCTCTCTCATCTCTCCAGGCCACTAAACTCTCACAGCCAGCATCTCCAAATGGTTTCAGTTGCCTGGGAGACCCTGCTCCATCCTGGCGAGCAGCAGCTGCCTCCCTTTTGCACATCTACATAGGGTCTCTGCTGAGCTCCAGCGACCTGCCTCAGCACAAAGCACTCAGGTGAGTGGCAGAAAGTGCCCTTGCCCACCCTCCAAGAACCTGAGGAACTGTGGAACAACACCATTGCACACGTGTGCAGCACAGATTTCCTACAGAGTACCATTCAGGTCCACAAGCTTTTCTTAAAGATGCTCCATGGTACAGGCCAAAACAGGAGGAAAATCCAGGATGAATATCACAGTTTATACCTCAGGAACAAAATAATTCTATTCCTATATTATTACAGAGAACTCAGATTTTTCAGTCATATGAAAATATGATATGAATTCGCATAGGCAGTAAGCTCAGTTGCAAACTTCACCCTCGTGCTTCAGCTTCAAAGAAAACAGCTTCACATTTACTTTCTTTTAAAATGAAAATAGCTAATACAAAAAAAAATTAAATAAAAATATATAAACTTAGACAATAAGTCCATCAAAGCCCAGCACTACCCTTCACACATTTCTCCTCCTTCGAGAACAGATGAAGAGAATGAACCATACATAATTTTGGGCATTTGGGTCATTTAAAGAATAACTGCCAAAATAACTGGGAGAGCTTGGCTGTGACTCACTCACATTTTTCTGTTAAAATCCCATAATGAAAAAACACACATTTTTGACAGACCTTGACTCCTAAGTAACAGCACATCACATAATTGCTTGAATCTTTGTGCCTTGTTTATTTCTAAACCAAGTTTCCTCAAGCTCACAGTTTTCAGAAAGATTATGGCTATATTTTAAAAGAAACTAATTTGTATGAGTTCTTTTCAAGGAAAAACACAAACCCTCAAAAAAATATACAAAGCATGTCTCTTGCTATCACAAGAAAAAATCATCAAATAGCCTAGATCACTGTTCTTTACATGCCAAAAAAGTTAGTTACCTGATATACTGTGGAGCATTTCTTAAACTTCTTTAGATACTGTTGAACATTAGATATGTGAGACAAAGAAACTAAATATTGGTTTATTTACACCTCAACTTCATCAAAATTTATTGAAATTTAGTTAGGTTTTTAAATTACCCATACAAGTAGATTTCCTTCAAAGGAGCTTTTTTTTTTAAGAAAAGTGGACCTTTAAACCCTAATTATAAGCAGGCTTCAGACAAAATTTCCAGATGGTAGTTTCAGTCCAGACAATCTGCTCTTTTGAGTGCCTCTCTCTGTAAAGCCCAACGAGCATCAAGTGCATTTACCAAATTCTGATGCAGTTCCTGGCACAAGATAAATTTACTTTTCATCTAATAGCATATCAAATATTTTACATTGTAATAATTGATGCAGTGATTACAAAATTGCTGTTCAGCAGTGGAAATAATGCCATTACAGAACACAGCCAAGCACCCTGACTGTCTGATGTGAACCCTAACGAATTAGCTGACAAATGAGCACAGTAAATTCTGCTCAAGTATGCTCTCTAAGCAGCAATTCACAAAATCTGCTTTTCACTGTATTTCTCCCTTGTAAGGCTAAAATCCATGCAAGTTCTCAGCTGGGGTCATCATATTAAATACATTGAGAACATTCAAAGAGAAGCTTCCAGACTTGCTCCCAGCCCAGCGCTGTCCTCAGCACTTCCTTTCTGTGCCCTGAACCCCTCTGAACCTCTCAACACAAGCCATGCTTTAACACTTACTGGCTGGGACACTGAAACAGATGGAACAAGAACATTTTGACCACAGCCCAAACCAGGATTTGCTCCTTGGAGATGTGTTTCCCGTGGCCTGTTGTGCCCTTGCCTCACAAGAGGCCTTCTGTAGTGTCCCACTGAATCTCATAGAACCTTCACAGCACTGAATCTGCTAAAGAGATTTTGAAATTCTCTACTGCAGTCATAGTGCAAAGCCTGCCTACCAAGTGTTCTGTAAATCTTGTTCTGGCAGATTTTGGTTCAGAAATAGGATGTAGGCCTCATCTCGGTTGATGATTGCACTTCATTGAAGATAACATGACACGGGAATCAAGCGGCATCAGTTCCCCCACCTCCTTAAGGAAGTCTGTCCATGCTTGAAACATCACTGTTGCAGTATTTCCAATCTTAAGCAGGTTTTTCACAACTGGCTGATCACCTGCATTTCTTCCACTCCGTCCCAGTACCGGGTAGCCTGGTAGAGCTGGGTAGTTGTTGGCTGTTCTTTGTGAGCAGAGACAGTCTTCACCACTCTTAGTGAGCCTTCTGTGCACATAAAGACAGGACACTTCTCCACCAGACCACCAACCCACAGCTTGACAAAAACTTCTGAACTAGTCCATAAGGGTAGCAACATGAAACTGGAACTGTAGGATCCGGTGGCTTTGGGCAGAGGTATCTGTACATGACACATAGAATCATTCAGGCTGGAAAAAAACTTTAAAATCTGAAGACCTCACATAACAATGGACATAAAAGACAACGTATTTTAGAGACAGAGATTCATCTCCTCTGCTGTTGGTTGGGAATAACAAGAGCTTTTCCAGTCTGAGCAGCCCTGACTGATAAGGTTACAGGGACAAGCAGATCAGCAGCCACCTCTGCTGGATGGTCTTGACTCAGAGTGGAAGGACTTTATCTCAAAGCTGCGTTCACATTTGTAGGTGCCACTCAGTTACCATCTGAAAGGTAAATTCTGTCATCATCCTCACTATCTAGCCACCTGACAAATGTACCAGGAATACTCAGGCATGAAACCATGAGGGAAAGGAGAGAAGGCTCAGGGCTGTTCATCCTGTTGCTTGCCCAGAGGGCTCCTTGGACATGACAGTGACAGTGACTTTTCATCCAAATGGAAAAAGTGTGTCTTAGAAAGCATGTTCAGGAAACTGGACTACAAATGTCTCATAGGGGTCCAACAAAGACCTTGAAGGGAAAGCACTGCAATTGGATGTGAGGGAAGGGACAGATGAAAAAAAAAGAAAGGAGAAAACTCATGGTCAGACCATGAACAGCAATTCTCCATTGCAGAGGAAATAAATGTACCTCTGAAATTACCTGTCCCAGAAGGACTGTTACAGAATAGTCACCCATATGTGCATGGAAGGGATGCTGTGAAAGATGTCCCAACTTCAGCCCTTAGTCCACTTCCAGAGAGAATGGGAGTCCAAGAATATACATCTTTATGTGGCTCCAAGACTCTGCTTTCTACAAGCAGCCTGCTAAGGAGGCCAAACAGGGAGCAGCAGGCACCAAATCACTTGGGCCTACAGTTGGACGAGCTTGATCAGTAAGCCAGGACATGATGAATAACAAACGTGAACCAGGAACCTGCAGGGAAAGAGAAGCAATGGTGTGTGAAAGGTGTGTTGTGTACCTGCTGACACACTGTGCACACCTCAGTTATGAGACTGTCTCATCTCTCCCAGACACCTGCTCTGTCTGCTGCTCAGGGCACACATCAGAACTGCTGTCTGGCCCAAGGATTGCAGAGCCACAGCAACAAACCTGCAGGAATGGAGCTTGCTCCATCCTTATCCCACAGGCAGATACAGTCTGTCATTAAGGCAGGGCCAGGCACAGACACAGCACTGCAGCCCAGCAGGGGAATGTGTAAGTGATGGAACGTCACAGAAACTCTGAGACGTGTCTCCCAGCTGTGGTCACAGTGGACACCCAGGGATTTACAGAGGCACTGTAAAAGTGTGTAAAATAGATCCAGGCTGTATTCCAGCCTGGGATGCCTTCAAGAATCCCTACATCAGGAATGGGGGACAATATCTAAATGTTCTTAATGGTATGGAACCTGGTTGCTTGATTCATTACCTCCCTTTTATGTTCTGTCACAGAACTAGAGTTCAGAGAAATGATTTGTTTGTGCTGTTGCTGTTTCATGGGACGTAGTCTCTCAGGAGGTAGCCTTTGCTCAAGGAACCTATTCCTCATGAGGCACTCTGATGTCTTTACCTGTCACAAAGATTGTTAACTGCAAGCATCTATGGCTTCTATGGTTATACTAGATTTAATTTTAGAAGAAACTTCTTTTTGTATGTCATTTATATACCTACTGAAAACACAGAATTTAGTCATCTGATCTCCTGGAGATAGCTGCTTTATAAAAACATAAAATAAGTACATTCCAGAAACACTGTACTTTTCTCATTTTCTTATTTTGATGATGTTATATATACAAAATAAATCAAGAATTCTGTCATTTCGAGATTATAATGGATGAGTTCATGAGTTCATATTTTTTAATAGGTCTTCTTGGTCTTGAATTATCTTACAAGTTTCATAAAGTGAAAAAGACAAAGCCAAGGGGCATTTTGCCACTGCTTCATATCTATAGCTTTTACCCTGAATTCATGCTTGCCACTGAAACATTCCATCTTTTTAGAAATGATGCGAGCACTTTGCTTTGTTGATGTGGTATGCTACCTAATGTCTCAAACGAATGAGGTATCAGGTGGCATTATAATAACACAGCACATCAGCAGAGTTAGCTGTCTCTGTGATCAGGTCTTGCATCATTACACCAGAAAGCAATCAAAAAGCTGCTTGAAACATGGTACTGTAGAAAGGAAGAAAAAAAAATTCTGAAGCATCTTTAACAAGAATTCACAGAATTAAATTAAACCAGAATATACTGACATCTGTTACATGATACAAGGTAGAAGTTCTAGCCTTTCATTGCCATGTAATCTTTTGCAACCAACTCTAAAGCATCCCATGAATAATTGAGCATACAATACATTCATTTGCTTTATATATGTCTATTTTTAGCCTTCAGTTTACATTAGCTCCATTAAAGTAGCTTATGCTTCCCTCTTTTCTTTCCTGATCCTCTGAACTGGTTCAAGAATCAATTTACGTGCAGAGAGGTGTTATCATAAGACCACATAAAATTAAAAATGATATTTCATGTTTTGATCTACAGTTAAATAGCAAGGAGAAAAAAAACCCCAAAAATATCTTTCAAGTTTGTATTGTACCTTTCACCAAAAGTACTTGTTTTTTTCAATCTAGGGATTTTGTCAGGCATATAAGAGCACAGGTTTTTCTCCATATAATTTACACGCGAATTAAATCCATTAGCCATCTGAAAAAGTTTCTAATCTTCTTTACTTAGTCCTTGTTACCTTCATTACCTAATGAGGTAATTGGAGTTTCACCAGGTCTGGAATCAACAGGGTGACAGGTTTATCCAAAAAGGCAAAGGAGGATGCAGTCTGCAGATATTATCATTCAAGTCCCTCAAAAACAGAGGGAAGATGTTCTGAATTTCTTATTGGCGTATTCCATCTCCTAGACTATGCTGGATCTGCTCAGGTACACTGCTGAAACTAAATGTTCTCTGTCTCAACCACTAAAAAATCATTCACCCTTTCCTTTTTTTCCTTACTGCCCACAGCATTATGCTGCACTGAACCTGTCTTTAATTCTTCCTCTACTTCTGTGTTAGACATTTGGCATGTTGTGCCTTCCCTGATTTTTGTTTTCATAGAGAAAAACTGACTCAGACTATGTACAAGTAACTCCAGAAGTAAATGAGCAACTGAAAGCCACTGTACAGAAAAACAGAGATTTATCAACTGATCAGTTGCTCTTGTCATTGCACCCCTTCAGAGAAACGAACGAGGAGAAAAATGTCCGGGCACACCTGGACGACTCAAGAAGATAAAATTCCCAGTGCAACAAGGTCTTTGAAGTATAATAGCATCCTAGCTGAAACACACATGGAATTGCATGGACCTGGGGAGATGTGACAGCCTATTCCCTCTCTGACAGCCTCTTTTCCCTCCTCCTGTCAGCAGTTTGGCTGGCCTGGCAGCCCAGCCCTGGCTCTGCACTATGCAGCCCCAAGATGTGGTGAAAGCCTGTTACTGAACTATGATCCACTGCCCAGGCTCCAGGAACATAATGCTGTAACTGGTTGCTCTCCAGCTAGTCCTCCACTGGACACCATTGTTATCACCAAAATCTCACAAAACTGTGTGTTGGCTGCACATGAAATCTCTGCTCTTGGGTGGCTATAATGTCTCACATTCATTTCTCCCACAGTCTTTTCATTTGCTGGACAGGTTTGGCCATTATCTTTAATAGCAAACTTACTCCTTTAAGTAGACACTCCAGTGCACTAGGTTTTTGACTTTTGGTGGGTTTTTTCCCATTAAAGTAATGTCTAGAGAAGTTTTTGCACCATCACTTGCCTTTAGCAAAAAAAGGAGGGAGTGAAACTCAGCTGTGAAAGCAAGGTACTGACTGCTCATAACCTGAGCATGACAGATACTACCTTTCATCTGGTTTTACACTTTTCAGGCTTGAACAAAAGTGCTGTGACTAATATTTGAATACATGAAAATTAACATATTGGAGTGACTGGAAACTAACATTTGCAATATGTTTGCCAAAGAAATTGTTACCAACACAGCTTACAACAACCGCTCTAAGCTACAACTGCAGCATAATTTTTATTTTTCAATGCAAATTACTCTGGTCAGATTTAAGATACAGCACCATCTTATGGATATTTCTTTATAGATTAATGAGTGCAACTTGTTATCTGCTGGCAAAAACGTTTCTTTGCAAACAAAATGTAGCAGGGCAGAACTATCCATTGCTGCATTCTGTATAAGGGAAAAGGCAGAATGAGCTCTGGAAATGGGAAAGGATATTGTTCTGACACACTCACTTTGGCAAATCTTCCTTTTAATTACCAAGTCTATGCTCAGGATGCCAAGTCTTCCCACTACTGTGGTATCTCAAATTTCAACAAGTACTAAAATTTCATGTAAGAGATATCAAAATACTTGCTGTTAATTTCTTAAACATATTCATAACACATACATTTAAATCTCATTTTATTTGTCTCTTTGTTTCAGAGCTATTCATACCAAGTAGGGTCAAATTTTCAAGATTTTTTACCTCAATTTTAAATAATACTGACTATCTCTGTAAGTTTTCTTCCTAAGAAAGTTTAAATTAATTCCTATTTTGATGATTCCAGAAACCCCAGAAAAAAATTCAAAAGAACAAAACCAAACCACATTCAAATAGTGAGAACCAGCAATTCTGTTTTCCAATTTAACAGCCCACTATTTAAGAGATCATTTAATTAAAGGAGGTGTGAATGTTCACTGTCATTTCATGCATTGTTAGTCATAAATGTCAAATAGAATCTTTCATGAAAGTAAAAGCCAGACCTTACCTTTTTTTTCCTTTCAACAGAATTGGAAAAAAAATAAACTAATTAAATGTATTTTTGTCATTTGTCACTTAGCAAGAAAAGCATTAGCTGAGTTTATTACTTTGCTTTTGAAGTACTCAATTAAGCATTGAACCATTGAATGCTTCAACTCATCAGCAGTGACTGACGACACAAACCCTGATTCTCTTGACTAATTCAGACCTGATTACAGGAAAAAAGCATATTATCACTTAAAAAAGAGCAACCTACAATAAAGGTAGGTTATAATAACCAAAAATAATACCTTGCCTCTTTGGGAGCCCATGTAAGTATGTGTTTAACCATAAATACAGGTTTTAGTCTCATCAAACTCAACAGTCTTAAAGTTCTGTAGGAACTTGCTTGACTAGTGTTAAGTTTGCAGGTAAAATGAAGCTCTTTCCTGAATGGTGGAAAAAATGTATGTTGGATGGATGGATGGATGGATGGATGGATGGATGGATGGATGGATGGATGGATGGATGGATGGATGGATGGATGGATGGAGGGATGGATGGAGGGATGGATGTGTGTTTATTGTACATACATGTTTTAAATTTCATTACTGTCATCTAAAATACAGTCTAAAATTCTAGGTACCCTGCAACAATATAATGCATACAGTGAAATTCTAGGGGCTGTGAAACATAAATTGATTTCTAGAATAACTTATGTCTGGGATTTTGTTTCTCAAGGACGTATAGGTTTCAAAAATCCCATTAGACTGTATGTTTGCAACCTTCCTGAAATGTCACCACTGAGGGCTGAAGGAGAAAGGTTTTCTTTGTCTTAGGTCATTAAGAGTATGTTGCAGCCTTCTCCAACGCTGTCCTATCCCAGGCCCTTTACAGTTTTCTGATTTACAATAAATGTCCTAAACTCCTCTAGAAACCAAGGGACAGCTAGTGCAATATCCTGATAAGTGTTAAGGCCTCACATTGAAGCAGTATGATCACAACTTCACCTGCATGGTCTTTGTAATCATAAGATCAGGCAAGTGCTGCTGGAGATCAAAAACCCAGTTGCAAAACTCAGTAGCAATGACTGGCAGGTGAATTTGGCATAATTTCTGCCATTGATTTTGTTAACTTTCCCTTTAACACTAATCTCATGCCATTATTTAGCAACCATTCCCCAAAGGTTGTATCCCAAAGAACTGATTGCAAGATGCAGGACAGCACAAAGAAATTACATTTGTATTTGTTGTTTGCCTTTGGAATTAGCTTAGCACAAATATTTAAACACATTCTGTATGAAGTAAGTGTCACCTTCTACTAGTTTATCTACTGTGGGGACAAATATGTTTCAGTAAACTTTTATTTAAGCACGTTTTCATCTAGGACTCTACTGTCCTCAAATAATTTTTTGTGAAAAAATGGAATTAAACTAAAAAAAAACAAAA
>WAAE01016610.1:0-23538 GCA_013400495.1 Nicator chloris
ATAAATCCTAAGTCTGCAAACTACACAAAGTCCCATCCTGTTTTCAAGATAAAGACAAATCCAGCATTCATCCAACAAGGAAATCTCTTGTAATTAGGTAGTGCAGATCTCTGGAGTTGCCCTGGTAGTGTAATATGCCACCTTGCTAGGGTACTTTAGTTTTACTGCATAAGGATATTTTGTAAACATTAGCAGTTCTTTTACTTCTAGTCACTCTCCATTGGGTGATGGCTCTATCAGTGATCTTATTTTTCACTTTGAAAATCTGAGAAAGAGAAGATTAGAACTGGTTTCAGCAATAACTGGAAAAGAAATGAAGAGATCTTTGGTTCACATTCTGGGCTAAAAAAATAACTAGAGGTGTTATGAATTATGTAGATTTTATGACAAGTGCAATGTATAAATAATATTGAGTTGTTTAGTGTATTCTGTCTACTAATCCATTTTCATAGGTGAATGACTTATTTAACCAGTTATAAACTTAGTAGTGGATACACTCAAAAAGTTTTTCAATGAAAAATAAAACTTTGTGAAGCATTTCAGACTGAGCTGTACGTTACACTAAAATGATAACCAATTAAGATCATAGCTTTTAGTCAAAGAATAAAATCAATTTCTTAGTTTGATAGATGAGACAAAATCATCCTATCCATCTCACAAAAGAATGCACTTAGGAGGTCAATGTCTTCTAGAATTATTCAGTGAAGATAATTATCATATAATATTTGTTATGTCAAATTTCACTGAAACTTACTCTTTGCATAGACCAAATTTATCTTCCCTTAGTTGTCCTGGAAAATGTTATTTGCCTGAATGAACAAAAGACAGAATTTTTTCATCTGTCACAGGATCCAAATTTTTTAAAATCTTTCCGTTTAATTTTGATGTTTGCTGTTATCATTTTAGTGCTAAACATGCCAAAGGTAGTTTTACAAGACAAATAAGGAAGAATGATAAGCTGGACTGAACTTTAGCTGACTGACTTGTACACCAGTTTAAGTCTAGAGAAAAACTCAGAAAGTCATTGTGCTTCTCAAATTCGAGGAACAAGTTTCCATAGTCATTATTCTTTTTCACAAAATATATCTAAGCTTTCTTAGGCAAGAACACTCTGCTCATCTGTGTTTGCACCAGATTTTGAAAAAGGGTCTTGAGTACTGCTGCAATATAAATAATTAAATAATTAATAATTTAAATTATGCTAATTATGCTTTGAATGTACAACTGATAGTCAATTTACTGTCAACCTCATTAGCAATCACTCCTTCTGGAAAAAAATGTAAAATGAAAATGGTAATCAATATCATTCTTTTGGTAAAAGAGTTTGTGATTTTTTCATAATTTCTGCCCTTTCTTGGGGAAAAAAACCTCCCAAAATACTTATTTGTTATGAAGTTACATTTTATTCTGACATGGCAGATGCATGCAGAATGAGTAATAGGTTTATGATGTCATTAAAGTCTGGCACCACAAACTGGCAAAAAATGTCTATTTTTCTTTACTATTTGACTTGCACTTCAGTGTGTCATATAGTGCTTAGAACCTAAATAATTGCACATTTCGTTTGATTTTGCAGTTGCAGACAGTGCAGATAATGTAAGGAAATAGAAAGTTAGAGTATTGCCAGTTCGGCAAATACTTTTCATGAGAAGTTTCAAAATCTTAATAAATTAATAATGTCAGAAGCAGAAAAGGCTTCTAAATCCAAAAACATGAAATTGAAACTTTAGGCTATGGAAATTGACAAACTGCACTTTGTAATAAATAAGAGAATCAATGTAGCATTTTTCTCCTTTGAGAATTTCTACAGAGAAAGAATATCTCCAGTTATTGTCATGGATTAAATATTTATTTAAAACAGTGTACTGGAATTAGTCTCTTTTCAAATTTTTCTAAAACCACTGGGTATACTAAACTATTAAAAATTGTTACAGTGGGTTTTAGTTGATTTCAGAGAAGGTATTAATTCTGCTAAAGAACTTATTGCTTTGCTGACATATTGGACTTATGTTTTTGGCCAACTTGCTCATTAAATTCTAAGCTTTCATGCACCTTTTTCTTAAATATGCAAATATTTGTTAGAATTTTCAATAGAAAAAGAGCATTTACATGTAATTGTTGCAGATTACCTGGATGACAAGCTCCTTATTGGTGGAAATATTTCTGGAATTCTAGACGTCACAAATAAGTTTGTCTTTGCAACCATCTTCTGTTTGCTCCCAAATGATAAGAGATGATCAAACAGCCTATTTTGAACAACTTCAACAACAACAACAACAAAAAGCTGTATTTCATTATTAATAATCGTCATATAATACCATTAAAAGGAATTAAAGGAATACCTTTACTATACAACCACTGTTTAATAGTATCTATGTTTTGTTTACCATTTAATCAAAGAACTAGAACTCATATACCTATCTTCTAAAAATTTCCTCCTTCTTTCTGATTAATTTTAAAATAAATTAATTGACAGAAAGTTGAATTCTCTAATTCAGGATGGTGCTTATACACCCTGCTTGATATCTAGCCCAAAGCCATATTCTCCTGAATGATTTGGTCCTCCTTCCTCACCACTGCAACCTGTGAACACATCTATGAAGGTGCTGGCAATGTAGCAGAATAAACAGGGATGTTTAGTGTGCTTTGCCTCAGTCTCGACCTGCAAAGGAAATTGAGTTTCCAAATTATGTGTTTCAACCTGTTATCTGTGAAGTATTAAATGATTTTCCATTATTAACATTTTTCCAGTCCTGATATTCAACATTATGGACATCGAGGTGTGGACAGAAACGTTGAGATGACCTATGTTTTACAAGATAACCATCCAGAAAGAGAGGTAGAAAATGTGGGGATAAAAATTGAATTTGTTATCACGTAGGAAGGAGATATAATTCCTTACAGAGGATCAAAATTAAATGCTTGTTAGATTGCAAAACTGGTCGTAAGAGTATTAGGTATTTGAAGATTTGCTGAGCTCTAGGGGTAAGATATCATTAAAAGACTCTGCCAGGATAAAAAATAAAATAAACTGACTGAAGAAGGCAGGTTTGATAACTATCCATAAATCTAGCCATGCAGTGGTAAACAAAAAGTCACCATTTCCCTATAGAGCATGGTAAACAAAAAGTCATAACCTCCCCACAGGCCACCCTCACAACGTGAGATTCAGGAACAGTACTGAAATAGTGGCACAAAGTCTTACACATCTTCAGAGGAGACACCAATCCAGACAGACAACAATCCCAGAAATGGTCAATCTCATTTAACTTTAGTTATCTAAAATCAGGGGTCTAATTAGTCTCATCCCAGGCCCCAAGCATTGAGAACAATTTCTCTCATCTATTTTAGGACCCCTATTTCACAAGGACCCTTGTTCAGGGGAGAATTATTTCTCCATTGACTGTAAAGGCAGTCTAAAGTGAGTAGTCCAGTCCAGAGCCAAATGTATTTTTGGGTGGTTGAATCAGGGCAAGGAAATCTATCCATTAATTACAATTCACTTATGGTAGAGCAAGATGTTGTATTAATTTTCACCATGGATCTGTAGGTGTACTGTTGAGGGGTAGTTTCAAGACTCAGCAGTTTCCTAAGAGATATGCAAGTACTAGGTAGACATTTGTAGGGATTTCTGTAGGGAAATGTCTGAAGTGGTGCAGAAGCTGAATGCCTTGGCTAGAGCAGTAAATTCTCATAACACAGGCTCAAAAATGTGTGTATGTGTATCTCTGTGTGTGCCTGGATGTGTAAATTTGCAGATAGCCCCTCTTGTCTGTCACTTATGCACAGTTGTACATTCAGGAAAAGGCATAAAAATGCTGAAAATTCCTGGTCTCCTCAGAGCATTTGTCTTGACAGAAAAGTCTGATCAATGCTGAGGAAAAGAGTGCATCTTGCATGTGGAATTTGTGTCTGATGCCCTGGGGGCATTATGAGATTATGAGATTATCTTTATAAGTTTTATTACAGTACCATCTGGGACTACTAG
Source organism: Nicator chloris (assembly GCA_013400495.1). NCBI lineage: Eukaryota > Metazoa > Chordata > Aves > Passeriformes > Pycnonotidae > Nicator > Nicator chloris. The sequence continues at coordinate 3,989 of WAAE01016610.1, forward strand.
GCTTGGAGCTGGAGTCTTCTGTGGCAAGTTACATGCAAACAGCCAGAAGATGTCTGCCCTATATTTTTTATGATTTAAATTAAAATTTAAAGGACCATTTTTAAGATTTTTGATTTTTTTTTTGTTAGGGTTGGGATTGAATTGTATGAGAGATGCTGTTTTCATGTTTGGATTTAGATGTTTATTAATTCTTATCTAAGTTACAGTCTCACAAGTTGTGAGTTCTAGTTTACAAGGTAGAAAATGGCTCTGATTCTAACGCTTTCTAAGGGTTTTTTTAAGTGCTATTTATCTAATAATGAGATGACACCTATATTATTTATGGTTTTAACTCAGTAACCAAGTACTAAAGGTCTGCAATGCGGACCTTTCCACCTAAAAAAGAAAAAAACACCTTACACTATGAAAAAGAAGGTGAAGAAGAAGCACTTAGCTAATGCTTTAAATTCTTTATCTTGCTCTATATATATTACTATGTACTAAACCCTGAACTCTAAGTTTTCTACTCTGTGACATTACACACTTCTATCTCAACTACGCACCTCTAACCCCAGTGCTATCACTCAATGTTAAAAAACGTTTTTCACAACCTCAAACCAAATACAGTGTTTTCTTAAAAGTCTGTGCCCAATAGCACAGACAGTTCAAGGTTCTCAGTTTCAAGAGTTCCAACGTCAACAGCATATATGTATATGTAGAGAGAGAGTCAGACAGAAAAAGGAAAACAATTTTTAAAAAAAGGGGCAGGGAGAGGACAGTGAGGTAATACTGCATGGGTAGCCAAAACATCTATTTTTGCATTAGTGCAAAGGGAAGCTTCCTGAGGCAAGGATGCTGGATGCTCAGAGGTAACTATCTCCCAACATATGGGAGATCCTGAAAGTGTGAAGGTGTTTTGAAATCCAAGTTACTAAGAGATACACATTGATGAGGTCAGAATGTGGCTTAAAACAAGGAAGAATGAAATCTCCTGAGAGATAATGCTTAACACGAGCATCAGCTGTGTTGAGCTTTGACAGTAACAGGTATTTCATGAGGTTCATTCAACTGGACAGATACTTCAGATATGTTCAAACACATTCAAAGAAATGTGTTCATTGCCACAGAGATATAATTATTTCTTGTCTTTCAGTTACTGAAAGAGGAAATCTACAAAACCAATACCTTGAAAGCATTTCAGCTTGTTTCTGACTTGTATAATCACTAGCTAGTTATCATGCTCTGAAATTTGTTTGGGGGCAATAAAGAAATAATTACGTAATTGAAGGATGATTAACTGGGCCAACTCTAATAGCTTCATTATAAACCAAGACTGAAAGCATTAAAGTTTTTTTTTTTAAACTTGCTGAATATCTGTTCTGGTCTTCAGAGTTTCTTTATAGAAACCCGACAGCATGACAATCTATTTAATGGCCTTGAATTGGAAGCTGCTCCATCACTGCTAGATTTTGTGCCATTTAATCAGTTATACCCTCAAGAACATCCTACAACACAAATGACACAAGGTAATTCAAAGCTGTTAGATAAGGGGAACCGAGGCAGTAAAAGCTTGGGGCTGAATTTTTAAAACACGCCTCCCCTATGTGTTGGGCAATTTTGACATACAAAGCCATGCACATCTGAAAAAAGGGAATACAATAGAGGCCCTTCAGAAAATTATAGGCACTGCTTCTGCAGGGCGAGCTTCTGATTTGGTCTCTGTAAGCAGTAGATTAGCATGGAATGTCTAATATCAAGTAGAATATAAGGAATTACCTGTTTAACCACCAATGGCTTTAATACAACAGAGACAGACCATTATACTCTAATAAAATCACAAACAGAAGCCATTCTCTTGCCTTTCTTCCTTCTTTTTTTCTCTGAATTCTTTAGCCTTTATTAATGACAGAGGGAAAATAGTCAGTAGTATAAATTAGATGTTTGTAAAATGCTAAAACAGAGAAAACATTTCTTTATTTCTTTGTTAAAATTCTTCTCTGATTGTTAAAATTGTACAAACAATGTACAATTGAACAAACATGTAAATTAAGCAGCAGTGGCTGAATAGCACTGTCATTTTGCAGATTGCCATTCTCTCAGTCTGAACTTCCATGGCTCTTTTCAGAGTACTGTGTGCTGCTGAAATCTGTAAAGTATCATGAAATATGATTTAATTGACAAGACTTTGATTAATAAAACTGAAATGTCAAGTTATCTAAGATTTACCTTTCACTGGCATTATCAACAGTAGTTCAAACAGTGAAAGCACTGGAACTCGTTTTAGGTAGTATTTGTCCTTATTTTAAAATGAAAAGCAAATAAAATTAATATTATCTTGTGCAGTGTAGTTATTTTTCACATCTGAGTGAGGAAGGAAGGTGAAATAAGGAATTCAACAAAGGTAATGAAGACATGCTTGGCTCTGGCATGAACAGAATATGTAATTTTACCTTAGTTTGCTGTATCTGACGTTTTAGGAAAAAGCAGGTGAGGTCTGTGGACTTGCTGTTCACCACAGAGCAGAATAAAATGTACCTTTTGAAGACCTGGTGTAGTTCACTGTGTGCTCACAATAGCAAGCAGTTGTGTTAGTCAAGTGAAGGAGCTTCTGCCTGCCAACACAGATGCAGCACTGGACATGCTCCAGCCCATCCAAAGGGTGTCACTGGTTTGCACCTGCTAGAAGAGCCAAAATTACTGACTGGCAGGAGGGAATTGCAACACACAAAGGTCACATTCAGGACTGAATGTATTTCAAGAAGAGGACACCGTACGTAGTAGCATGATCAGATTCTCCCTGCTTAGCTCTTTGTAGAGATTGTGGAGTCCAGAAGAGCTGCACAGGGACCCCTCCTTGGTGCCCTCCATCATCTGGCTGTCGTGGTGCTGTGGGGCTCGGGTACACACTGTGATGTGACAATGGCTGTGGTATTGAGGAGACAAGAAGTGGGCATGAAGAGTGGCATGCAAAATTGGCTAATATTATTTAAAATTTACTTGTTCTTTTACCTTGTATTTATAGGTTTGATGTTAAATTTCCAGAAGTAAAAGGAAGTCATGAAATGTAGGCCAAATAACAGAAGACTGTACTAGACTAAAATCTGACATTTTACTTCTTTAAAAATATTGAATTACACAAACAACAAATGCTAGCATAATCAATTTGATGATATAGTCATATAGATCAATGTCTTACTTGCCATTTAGTATCACTTATTGATTTGACATCATTGTCTTCATAGACAGTTCTTAACATTCATCTAATTATAAATAAACACTGTGGCAAAAGTATACACTTCTGAATATTCTTTGTTGTATTTGTTGTATGGAAAATTGCTGGGTGGTGGATTGCTAAGGCAGCAAAAAAGATGGTTTCTATGGCAGCATTTTTTTGCTGCTGATAGATACTTGAACAAGATTTGGCTCTGAAGTAATAACAGGTATATGAATTACAAGACCTATATCATCTTCTGTACTGGGTACAGCAGTGGCACCTGAGTGGGGAAGTATGGAACTGGTGAAATAAAAAGGGATCAAAGAGCCACCATGGCCATATCATCACAAGGCTTTATCTATTTCTGAACACAGCCTTGTGCCTTATATCTTTTAACTAGTTGGAAAAAGACTTTGGACCGCTGATGGTTTGACTTTTTTTTTAGACAGCAGCAGCATCACACAGCACTGTCCAATGTTGCCATATGTAGGATCTTCCACTATGCCATTTTGATTGTATTGATGTGTCTGATGTGTACACCTGGAGCAGACTAGAAGTGCTAATGAAGAAGTGATGTTTATTAATGAGCATTTTCCTAGTACTGACTCACCTGAGTCAGTAAATCTCCAAAAAGTTTCTGACAAACTATAATTGCATTGCTTACGTGTGTATTAGCAGTGGAGTATTATGGTAGGCTTGATGTTTTCTTTATGCTAGAGAAAAATGCTAAAATAGGGCTCACTTTTTGCAGCCCCAAAAATGTAGGGGACACAAACACGTTAGAAGCATGATAGGGCCACCCTGAATGCGTGTGTGCACCCACTCTTTGTTCTTCTCAAGGAGTATTAATAGCTGGCTCATCTGGCATGCTGGCAACTGCTGCATGGAGCATTGTTGTAGGTCATATTTTGGCTTTGGAAATTATTTCATTCTTAGAGCTCTCATGCTTGGTCATTCATCAAAGTTCAGACATGTCCCTTGTAAGTCTGGTGAGCATTGTGGAACCGACAGGAAAAAATGTGCTTTGGCAACGTATTTTTTAGAAGGTAAATATTGCTTCACAGAATAAAAAGAAGATGGAATTATGAAAAATTGTGGGTTTTGTAAACTGTATCACCTCAAACCCTGTCTAATCTGAATGAGGAGAGAAGTAATTCCATGGCCCTGTATGTCCTGATTCAAGCACCTTCACTATTTTCTAAGGTACTAGAGAAAAAAATAATAGCAATCACTGCATGTTATCATGCACTTTTTACTAAAACCAACAGAAATCAGCCGGTGCATAGAATGGGCAGTCTTATTTTGAAAAATATAGCAACATGGAACCATGCAGTTTATTATCCTGTCTCTCTATTATCCTTTCTCATTGGTCCTTCTTTCTCAGCATCAGACTTGGAACGTTTGGACGGATGGGCAGAGTCCAATAGGATGAAGTTTAATAGGTCCAAGTGCCGAGTCCTGCACTTTGGCCACAACAACCCCCTGCAATGTTACAGGCTGCGGACGGTGTGGCTGGACAGTGCCCAGGCAGAAAGGGACCTGGGGGTTCTGGTTGACAGCCGGCTGAACATGAGCCAGCAGTGTGCCCTGGTGGCCAAAAAGGCCAATGGCATCCTGGCTTGTATCAGGAATAGTGTGGCCAGCAGGAACAGGGAGGTCATTCTTCCCCTGTACTCAGCACTGGTGAGGCCACACCTNCGATGATCTTGATGATGATCTCTTCCAACCTAGAAATTCTGTGAAATTCTGTGAAATAAGCAGTGAAGCAGATAAAGACAATATCAGAAATATTCATCATAACTCTGAGACCAAATCCCATGCATCAGAAGAGACACTGCCAGCGGGTTGTTTTGTTTTTGTTTTTTTTGATTGGAACCTTTTTGTGTTCTGAAATGCAGATTTTTGATTGGAATCTTTATATTAAAATGATCTTCATTTTAGCAAGTACATTCTACAAGTAAAAGTCTTTTGCCAGCAAGACCAGTGAGTTTTTCTCTCCCTCTAACTTCCACCAGTGTAATGCTCAAGCCAGTGATGTAAAGGAGATAGGGAGATAGGATAGACACCGTGAGCAGTCTAGATAAATTCTCCTTGCATGTTTTTACAATTAAGTCCACTTTGCTGGATTTATGAACCAGAAAGTGCAATGGGTTCTTTAAAGGGCTCTTCCTAGCTGCATGCCAGTTTTGCAGTTGGAAATAAGGTCTACTTACACCAAGTTGTTTGCCCAGTTTTACTAAAGAGGGCCAAGAAAGTATAAAAATTGGAACCTAACAGTAAGGAAATGCTCATAAGAAGCATCTGAAGAAGAACTGTCCCAGCTGTGATGTAGAGGCAGAATATTCCAGTCTTGGAATCATCCAGAAGGAGAAATGAAACCTCATGAGAAAGGTAGAAAAAACGCTTGAAAGTGCCAGGGTCTTAAAGGATTAAATGAAAAAGCATGACAATATTCAGAAGCTTAATAAAATGATTTCATCAGTAAAAGTCCATTTCTTTGGTCCTTTCAGTACATTTCAGTCACTCTCTTTTTAAAATTAGATCATTTGTATTCTCTCCTGATTTAGCAAATCTCTAGCTATTTTATGATTGAATTACCCTCTGTTTCCTAACTGTCCTTGTTTTCCCCAGGATGTATCATTTATCCTGTTTTTTTGTTCCAAATATAACTTTTTACACTGAAATTTTGTTCCTGCCTCTTGATATTAATTTGTGGTGTTTTACATAATCTTTCTAATGTTCTACAAATGTGTATATGTAGTATTTCTGAAGATGTGAGAAATGAATAGGGCCCAGTAAATTAACACCACTAATGAATTACTGTAAAAGCTAGGTAGAACTCTATTTGCCATAGACTGCCAAAAAGGCTCAGACAAAAGATTTTTCAGTGTTTAAAGCCTTTTGGAGAACCAATTTTGGAAATGCTGAAGCCAGTGTTACTTGACAGGTTGGAAGCCTGAATTCTGAATATATGCCCCTATTGAAGCATGGAATGAAGAAATCTTCAGCTTCTCAGTCTGTTTTCAACTTTATGTAACAGAATATTTGGTTTTGGGCAGAGGGTCTAGGAAGGAGAGGTTATTTTTTATTCAGAACACAGTTACATAAAGTTAAAGAACACTAGAGATAGCATGTCTGGTATTAATCTCTACAGTATTAAATCTATCTATCTATTTTCTTATCATTTTATATTTTCAAAGGTAGACATCTTTTTGTTTTGTATGTCAGTCTTTAGAATGTATAGAAACATTTTTAGAATGTATTTGAACAAGATATTACACACCTAGCAAGCACAGAACTAAAAAATTCAAACTGGCACCCTTCCTTTTTGTTATTATAAAAGGAAATTTGACAATGTTGTTTTGGGCAGTCAAGGTGGCTAAGACTTTAGTGGTCCATGTAGACTTCTTAGGGAGTAATGCATATGAAAGTGATTTTATCTAGACTATTGTACATAGTAACTCAAAATGACCTGCCCAAAGTGTAATCACCCCCTTGATTTCTGCACTGCTTGCAAGTATTCATAGGGAAAAAATGCAGGTATGCTGTGTGATTATATAGCACACACTGAACTCTGGCATTCCTCAAACAGTCCAACAGACCTTCATGAAATATCAGCAAAACCTGTAATTTGTTAAAAGTCCACTATCTTCTTTTAACCAAAACACCCTGTGGCTAAAATATAGCCACACAAACAAATTTATCCTTACAGACAAAAAATTCTGAAGAGTCCCTTTTTATAATCATTTACTTTAGTGTGATAGTGATAGCACATTACAAGCACTTACTCCCCCTGTATTAACAGGAGGAGTTCTGGACTTTCTGGTGAAAAAATAACTTGCAGAAACAGTTTTCCACATTATTTGAACACTGATGGGGTCACACTGGTCATTCTCTTTTTAATCCAATATAAAAGAGAATTAGGTGTGGTGGACCAGCTGCAGAATAAGTGTCGTCCCTCACCCATTGTTTGGTTGACAGCTCCATTGTCCCTAGGGAAAAGGACATCCCACCTGGGAAGAGATGGTTGGTCTCTACTGATGTTAGAAAATTCAAAGTAAATAAATGACCTAAAAATAAGGATTTTTTTATAAAACCTTTTTTTTTTTTCTCTGTTCACTGGATATTCAGAGAAGTTAAAAGGACAGTGCAAGAATAAGTTTTTACTAACATGCTTTACTAGGAATTCAGGCATCTGCAACCTAACACAGAAGAGGGTTGGAAGTTATTAAAGTCTGGGAGTCAAAAAATTGAAAGGTCTCCAAATTCATGTCCTAATCTGATGGGGTTGACCTCTTTCCCTTGTCAGCTACAAGTGCCTGCAGAAAAGACTTGAAAAGGTTTCAGTTTTCCCTTTGCTGTAAGCACTGGATCCAAAATCCCAAATTACATTTATCTCAAGACTGAAATATCTAGAAATATTTGTTCCCTAGAAATGGTCTATTTATTGACAGGATTCAGTTGCCTGAGCTTCCTCATCTGCTAGCACTTTCCAGTGCCCAAGGATATTCCATCTGCTTCCCAGGTAGCTCTTCTACAAAGGTGTGAGTCTTGAGTGGAGTCCAGTGCATCAAAGAACCCTGTATGGATGCATTGATACCACAAGAATCTCAAAAGGAACTCAAAATCTCACATTAGCTTTTGGCCATCACAGGCTGTGTAATCTAGAGAACAGCTCATGTTGCTCTCAAGTGGATCCTGACTGCAGGACTTCTCACAGGCCATGTTCTGCTGACAAGATGTTAGATGCACTCACCCTTGCACAGGTGAGAGAGAGGATCTAAAGGAGACTGATGCTCTGGCAGAGCAGGACTAAGCACACATCAGGCAGCAGTGAACACGTTGGGCAGCAGAACCAAACCCCAGCACTCAACTCTGTAGAGGAGAGTCTGGACAGTGCACGTTCAGATACCTGTCCTTAGGTGTCACAGTCATGAAGTTAATACCTTTCTAAAGGCCTGCACTAATGACTACACAAGTTTGTGCTCAGTAGGACTATCTTGTTAAAGTCATCTTCTGTTACTCAGCTGCAAGTAATGCCTTGGCAGTCCATGGGAGCGATCATTTTACAGCACTCTCTGTGTCACTGCTCTTAGGAAAACTTTTCTTGGAGCTGGTAATGAGAACACCCTCCATGATAATGGAAAACTGAGTGTGGAAATGTTCTCTGGGTGCCAGAGGTCAGTATCTGTTTTCTAGCTTTTCTTGCCTTGGTATTGAATCTGTAGTTGAATATTTTTGTGCCTAAACTGAGCAAGCTAATGGAACCATGCAAGCTTACTGCTGTGCAAATAGCAGGCAACTACAGACTGATAGTGTACTGTAGCATGCTTCTCTGTGGCCTCAGAAAAATCTAAGGATATAATTCAAAGCTGATGATGACATTTTATTGGTAGATTTTTTATAAATAGGTCGGTGTTCTTACAACTAATCAAGTCTGTGCTGTATCACCCACCCATGGTATATGTGGTACATGATTATTTACCTCAGAATTCACCCCAGGCAAAACTACAGCTAGTGAAAATTCATTCCTATAACTAGGGTAAAACTAGTCCTATACTACCAATCAAATGTCTACTAGAGCACTGCTCCCAGCAAGAAAATATTGCAGGAATGAATGGGAAACCTGAAAAATTTCTCACTTACTATAGGTTGATGTGTATAGGGTATATGAGAAGGACATGGACTGTTAGAATGAGTCTAGGGAAGGGACACAGGGATGTCAGAGCACTGGGCACTTCTGTGAAGACAATGAAGGAGTTGGGACTGTTCAGCTTGGAGAAGGCTCCAGGCACACCATGCAGTACTTAAAGAGGGCTACAAGAAAGCATGAAATGTTAGGAAAAGGGAAAATGCCTTTAAACATGTTTAAATTAGAAAATAGGGAGAAATTCCTTACAGTGAGGGTGGTGATACCTGGAACAGGTTATCTTGGGAAGTTTTAGATGCCTATCTCTGAAAGTGTCAAGGTTGGATGGGACTTTGAGCAGCCTGGTCTAGTGGAAGGTGTCACGGCCCATAGCAGGGAGCTGGAACAGTGTGATCTCTAAGGTCACTTCCAACCCAAAACATTCTGTGATACAATGAGTCTATCATATAACATATCTAGCATATACTAACTTGTATACTGTGAAGCAAACTAAGGACAGGAAGCATAATTCCGTTAATGAGGATTTTGCCTCTAAATGGTTCTTTGTATTTAATCACTTCAAAATCCACCAGAATAATTTCAAAATCCACCTGGCAATGCAAATTTCCTGACTGCCTCCAAGCCGGGTTGCCAGCTTTGGACTACAGGAAAGTACTTGCCCATACCAAGCCAAAGTGTTCTCCTGCATAGAGACATCCTGTGCTGGGGAGATTAAACCCTGAGGAAAATCTTTTGAACATTTCTAAAAATAACATCTCGCTTCTTATTCTTCTCTGCCAACACAAATTACTAGTATTTTCCCTATGTAAAGACTCCAATAGCATTGCTATTGGGAACTCAGCTGCTCTCAATCTGAAAATCCACCCAATAAATCCAATAAAGAAAACCACAGAGGAGCAAAGATGCGGGTGTTATTCAGGCACATGGCCAGGCAACTTTCATGTAGTTACAGGGAGATGGACAAGATGACCTAGACTGTATGTCTTTTCTTCTCTATCAAAAACTGCTATGGTTCTATAATTACATCAAACAAAATCATGCTTTCTTCAGGCTGCAAGTGGTGCCAAATGTTATCAGTATGGGAAGGCAGGCCATTTAAACCACTCAAGCAGGTGAAGTCAGTCACTGATATTATTTTCCTGAGTGCTGATAACGGCTGTTCAGCTAATCCGGTTCGTAGACTGCCTTGCTATATTGTAATGATATTTGTACCCCTGGAAGACAGCCACATGCTATTGAAATGATGCTTGATAATGTTTCTGTACCAGTTCCACTTCAACTGACCTGACTGCAGAGTTATCAAAATGTTCAGTTTAAAGAACCTAAGCTATATTTGTGTCTCCTTGATGGAAAAGAAAAATCAGTTCCTAAACACAGTGACCTTATTGTGTAAGTTAGAGATGACTCTTTTCTTGAGTGCAAGAGGGGGAAAATTCACTTTGGGGGCTCACATTCTTTTCAGTGCTATTTTAAAGCTACAGGCTGCTAATGGACTGTCCTTCACTTCTCCACAGAGCAATCCTAGTGTTTGACCCCATCTTCTTGATGACAGGCTGAATGCAGTGAGTTTTTAACATAACTCAGCAAGCTATTATTCCTATTTCTAACATAAACCCCTCAAATCTGGAAAGGTAGAGAGTCTACCAACCCAGCTGTCACCCAAGGAAGAGGTGTACAGTATGTTTACAAATGCCCCACTGGCATGTAGCAAAACCTTTGTGCTCCACTGCGTTCAGGCAGGAGAAGTTACAACAGGGGATCACAAACTGTTGTGACAACCATGTAGCCAAGCCTTGTCTACACGAACAAGTAGTTCCATTTAGTAGGAGTGGATCTGTAAATTGAAAGGCTTGGTTTTGAGACACCTACATCAAGCTTGTTCAGAGATTTTGCTTTGGAGAAGATTCAGGCTGCTCACTAGGAGCAGTGGTCCCCACTACACACGTAGCTCAAAGGTGTTTGCAGGATGAGGCATTAGCCTGCACTTTCATGTTCCCGTTGTGGTTGAGGCACATTTAGCAAGTACCCTGGGCAGTTCTTATGCTGCAATTTTCTTTGAAAGAAAGCCAGGTGCACACACCAAAGCTGCTTCGTGAACCAAGCCAACCTGCAGGAAAAGGAGAAGGCTTTTGAATTTGCTTCAGCAGCTTGATGCTACTGTGACCCAAATTACTAAGGCAGAGGTGGCCACATTCCCTGAAGAACTCCTGCTTGGCAGCTGTTTTTTATTTTATTTTTAGCATAAATAGGTTTAAAAAGTAAATAAAACACATAGCCTCAAATATAGATAGTTTAAGTTTCTCAAGCCTGCACTACAATTAATTTCCTTTTGCCTTCAGAATCTCAAACCTCTTGTATGAGGTTCCCTGGCTGAACCACAGATGGTGTTATACCAGAGCAATGATTACACCGTACTTAAACACAAGGTTCCAGAATCTGTTAAGACCATGTGAGCAGCTTTTGTGATCCCAGAGTCCAACCAACCCCAAATGTCCTCAACCACTCAGGGGACTAGGAGAAAGAAGCCCTATTTCAACCAAACCAAGGTGAATGCAAACATGGAAGTCACTGTTGTGCATGAGAATTTCACAATTCCCTTCTGGTTGTTTTGCATGGATTTGCAAACAAAGGGGAAAATAAGCTTAAATTCCACTTAAAGCTGTGGCTAATTCAGACAAGGTCCAGCCTTTGCCTTTCCTCCAGTAAGTTTGAATTTTTTTTAAATCTGCACACTGACACTCATTGTAAAGGCAATTCAACCCAGTGCAGAACAATAGTCAAGTTCCTAAATTTTGCTCAACGTGGGGCAGAGAATCATAAGTAGGTTTTCTCTGAAGGGTTGAACTTCTTCCAAAATTATATGCCAGTGTCACATCATTACATTTCAGGGCAATACAACTAATTACCAAATACTGGATCTGAGCAGAAACTGAGTAACTACAGAAAATATCTTGGTGGGCAATTAGTGTTTAAAAACCCCGATTTTTTTTGTTTGTTTGATATATGATAAATATTCTGGGCAGGAGTATAATTTCTGAATTAAATAATGCCTGAAATGGGCTGGGTTTGTGCCTGTTGTATGACTATCTTGTTTGCTTTGTCACTTTAATTTTCCATTATTTTATTGTATGCTGACTACTTTTTTTGTTTATTGAAAATATAACCATGACATTAATTTCATTATCCTATTCTGCATGCAAGCATGTATTACATTTGCAAATGAAGAAGTGGTAAGGAGAAGCAAATTCAGTAAGAGGGTTGATTATGCATGCATAACCGAGCAAGGGCTTGTTTTAGAACAGTACATCTTGAATGGTTGTGATAAGGATTGCCAGGATTTGACTACGACTTTATGAATAGAAATTTTCAAGAAGTATCTACTGAAGAAAATACTTTAGTTCATGGACTTCTGCATGTTTTATCTTGAGTAGCAGCCAAAGTTGTTCTATTTATTATTAGACTGAGTTAAAATCAGGAACAGAGAAACTAGGGACAAATGTATTATTAAAAGATTAACTAATCATAAACTCTCATTATTGGAAGTAGCCTCTCTTTTATGGCATCTTAAGTAAAAATGAAATGTACTGGAAAAAGACATTTTTCAACATTAATATAAAATCAAAAGATATGAAAACAAGATTTTTTTTTACATTTAAGATAATCTCAAATACTCATTCCCATTAACTTTGCACTCTGCTGTAAATTTCAAGATATTAAAACTATACAAGAAGAGATGGCACCATATGTTTACTTGAAGTGATTTGTGAAATCACACATTATTAGGACAGTCAGATTGGTAGCAGGGATAGTAGTAACACTATTTCTCCTCACAGAAGAGTACAATGTTGAAGCATTATTTAGATTTAGTGATGCCAAGTTCTTATCACTTATATACGATATTATCATGTATCAATTTAAAATATTAGTAACATAGTAAAAAACTCTAGTAACATAATATTAACATTAATTTGTTGTTATATCAAGCATATTTACATCCCTATTTTACTACTGTTATAGTATAATAATATGATGTATGCAATATATATATATTAGATGGAACTATAAAATAGTTTTGTGGTTATGTTATACATACTATACTACAGACACTAAACAGAGAAATGTTGAAGAATGTATATCAGCCTGCTGAGGTTTCTTTTCAGTTAGGTAATTAGCATGAAGATTTTCTTTCCATTATCTTCCATGGCTATGTTTTCCCTTGTCCATTTCCTCCAGTGCTTTGTCATTTGTTCCTTTATTTTCCAATCATCTTCTTTGTCACATTTTCCCATGCTTTCTAGATATCTTCACTCACTAAAATTATTGAAGATGTAGTCATGCAGTTCACTGGGCTAAGGCTGGAACATGGGGTGCTATTTCTGGCACAGCCACAAACCTACAGGCAAATCTTATTCCTGTCATTCAGTGCTTGCTTTCACATTCTCCATGGTGCTGGAAGCATGTAGTGTTGTACTGAACTCCTTTGTCCTCCTGGTGATTAGAAAAGGGCCATGAATAAATGTAGTACCACATTCCCAAATTGAACAGAAAATTCACCTTTTTAGTGGGCAAGACATGAAAGGGAGGCCAAGTTTGTGAGGAAGTGCTTAGCTATTTAACTTTAGGAAGGCATCCCAATCCCTGAGGAAGGACACATAAAGGCTCATTTCTTGTCTTGTTATTTCCAAATGGTATGTCATTCAACATGCTGGATTTACACTGGGCTCACCAGAGACAGCTGTGATGGCTAATGCAGCCCTACAGGTTCCAGAAAGGTGCATACAAGTCCAGTGCTGTAAAGCTGAGTATGATGAGACCAAAGGCCTGGAACTGTACTCATTGTGGAAGGCAGTCAAGCTTCAGAATGACGTTTTGAATAATAAATATGAGTTTATGCAACCACTTGACAAATTGTCTTAAAGACAGAGATGACCATGTACCTCACATATGGATACAGTTGGGATTTTTTTTATTGTCTCTGTTAAACATATAGAACAATTAAGGCAAAACTTGTCAGAGTTGTTCTTCTAGAACAGGATAAGTATTTTGAATATATGAAAATAACGTGTACTGAATTCATAACTGGAATTTTCTGTATAGAGTTCCCTGAATATGCCTAACATCCAGCATTTAAGAGCTGTGTTCCTCTCAAATGGGGAAAAAGAAAATCTTCAGGCTAGCAGTAACTGCTATTATGAAGTTTGAATCTCACTTGATCACACCTGCCATAATGCAAATGAAGTCCTAGTTGCTTTTAAATTACTACAGATTTAACTTTGTGAATAAACTAGTCAAAGCCCTAGTCAGAACTTCTGCTTTTAGAAATTTCCTGTGGCATAGTACTTGTATTAAAAAGGGTGGAGACTGTCTCTAAATACAGGCAATGAGACCTGACAAAAATATTACTTCCTGTACATTTCTACAGTGCACTTGTGTTATTCCCCACATGTGTGGGACATGGTTGTGAATACTTGCACTAGCGAGAGCACGTCCCATCAGATGGCTCTTGATATTAGTGTGAGCCAGCTCAGAACAATCCAGCTACACATGAATGTACCAAATCTCATAATGGCTAATTTTCTCTTGGGTCTTCCAGGCAGGAGGTTGACAATGTGGCAAAAAAGCTGTTCAGAGATGAAAGTTAAGTGCGTTAGACCCAAAACACCAGCCGTGGAAATGCACTAGAATATGTTGCTTTGAACCGAAATGTAAGCAGTGAAGTGTCAATGGGATGGATACAAAATAACGAGGTTTGGAAACTGTGGCAATAGAAATTTGTGCAGAAGGAGAGTAATTACAATGAAAACACCATATAAAATAATTCCTTCAGACTTATTAATTTCATTGCTATGCCAAGTTGTTGGAGTTTTTTTCTGCCCATCCACATTAATTCTTTGCTAAACTTTTCATTCACACTCAGTTAGAGTTACCCAATAGTTTATTAATTGCTTTCAGTCTGATTACGGGTACAAGCATGACTTTACACAAATCACTGAGTGTGGTCCCAGACCCTGTTGTGCCATTCAGTGAATTCTCAGTGTACTAGAGGACTGCGTTGCTGCAAGAATCACAGGTCGTATGAGATCTCGAGTGTGAAGAGGCCCAGAAGGATGATCAAGTCCAACTCCCTGCTCTCTCCAGGACTACGAGAAAATAAACCATATGACTGAGTGTCCAGATGAAAATGCTGTTCCTTTGCTTCTGCTTTCGTACACACAGTTACATAACCAAGTATCGTTCCAGTGAAGCCAGCGGCAAAAATCTGAGATTATATTCATGGTTTTTGTTTGTTGCATTTTAGTTAAGAACAGACAGTTTACTATATAGGTTTCAAATACTGGAAGGAAAAGTCTCATCATTAATTCATTGAGTCATCTATTTTAATTAGAGCAAGAGTTAGAGAGCTCGCATGCTTGTATTCATATTCATTAAGGAAATGCACTGTTACCTAATAAGACTGTGCATTGTTTCATGACACAAATGGTTGGACTAACAGGTTATAAAAATCAAAGTTAGGAACTACTTCTATTCACTTATGTTGCATTAAAATCATTAAATATTCAACACAGAATCATAGTTAAAAATTAAAGAAGAATTCAGAGAGTCTGTAATGGATATAAATTCTGTCATTTCTTTAAGACTCATTCTTTGGAAATACGACACAGTAAGGCAAGAAATTTAATGATGCTACTCTTGGAGCTGAGAACTCCCCATTTGTACTTATAATTGGTGATGGTGAAGCCAGAAATATTCTTTCAAGTTGGGAGATGCCAGCCTGTCTCATTTTTCTGAAATCAAGCACTTCTACATTGCCCTGTGTTCAGTAAATTCATGGAATTAATGGACACCCCAGGAGATCTCATTTTACAGTATCAAGCAGCAATCAGCTACTTGGGCTGTTGTCTCAGGAAGCCTCAGGTCTCCACAGCAGCACTAGAAGTGCTCATTACGCCTGGGTAACATATTCCCAACCAAGTACTTCTGACAGAATTAGCTCTAGGTTATATAGTTTATTCATTTGAGGGAAGATGAGGATGGATCCTCTTTTATTTGTTCAACAAAGTATCTGTTTAAGATCTTTTGTGTCCCAGACACTCACATTTTATTTTAAATTGCATGTTGCATTATACAGTTCTGTTCTTAATACCAACAATCATACATGAAGAATTCAAGAGGACAGTAGATGTTTGCTATCAATTTTGTAACATATTAGTATTTTACTCACAAAATACCACAGCAGGGAAAAAAAAAGGTAGTCTTTTAAACAGCTCTTTTCATCTTCCACATCTTAATTTGTTGTTTTGTTTTTCAAATCTGTCTCTGCATGGATGTCCTCACCCTCTCTTCTATTTATTTTAATAATCTCAGTCAATGCTCCTGCATCTAAATTGTATCTTCCTTTTCTTCGTTTTGTTTTCCCACTTATTTTGCTTGTTACAGTTGGATCTTATGGTCTCATTAGAATCAAAGATTCCATTGAGTCCAGCCATGCTGGGCCATGCTAGAGCCTGGGCTGGAGATGGAGGCAGCTACAGCTGTGGTTTGTTACAGCTTCTGGGAAGGGACTTCACCAAGACGCGAGGACAGGGTGGAGCATTTTAGGCGAGCAGTTTTTGATAGCCCTTCATGCCCTTTTGCAGCATGTCCTTAACCTGGGTGATAGCATAGAAAGAGAAGTTGGTAAGTGGCACAAGGTGTCACAACTGATTGTGAGCATGGGGGTTTCTCTACGTCCTCATGAAGGGCAGGAATTTGCTCTGAAGATATATTCTGGCTATTTTTTTTTTCTATGAATAAGTAACCAAAATTATTGCAGACTTACGGCTGATTAGTGAAGATCAGTACCAATTATACAGCCTGGTAAAACACAGAAACTGGCAAAAGGACCAGGATTCTGTCTCTGCCTTAGGTTGTAACGTGAAGGAAAGGAAGGACCAGAAAAAAAGAAGGCAAGAGAACAAAGATGTGAAGTCATGCAGGATCATCTGTAAATTGAACAGGATACCATGGGATGTACAGATTCTGTTGTGTACCCCTGGAGAGGTTGTACACTGAGCATGAAAACTGAAGAAAACCACTTAGCACTGGATACTGGGACTCCTCCCAGGCAGGTATTTCCTGCATCATGGCTGAAGAATATGGCATGACTTTAACTTTGGAAATTGCCATAAAGGTGCCATTTATCTACAAGTTGAGTGTTCAGTTGTATTTAAAAATCAACTAATTTTAATTGCCATGTGTCCTGCAGGGTGAGTTTCAAGCCATAAGCACTTGGCTAAAATAGAAGTAGAAAAAGTATTCCTTCCTTCCTTCCTTCCTTCCTTCCTTCCTTCCTTCCTTCCTTCCTTCCTTCCTTCCTTCCTTCCTTCCTTCCTTCCTTCCTTCCTTCCTTCCTTCCTTCCTTCCTTCCTTCCTTCCTTCCTCCCTTCCTTCCTTCCTTCCTTCCTCCCTCTGTTTCTGTCACACTCACTTCTTTCCTGTGTCACTCTCTCTCTCCCACTCATACATTTTTTCCAATCAGAATGCAAATACTATACTTTCATCTAAATGAAAATATTCTTTTTTGCTTTAGGTCAGGTCATGGAACTGTAGCTTGTATAAAATGACAGAGTTAACAAAAAAAATATAAAATTTTATAACTCACACGAATGCATTTAGGGAGCTGCAGAGGAAGAAAGATATATGTGTGTGTAAGTAAACTTTGTTTTTCCATTTGGACTTTATAGAGTAATTTGGAATTCTTTCTTTTTCCCTTGGATAACCTCAGATGCTGAGAAAAACCAAAGTTTTCACAAATCAGTGTTCTGGTCTTCTGTTAAAAAAAAAAAAGAATGCATGGAAAGCTAATGTGCAGAAATACCCTGATTTCTAGTTCAGAAATTGTCATCAAATGCTACACAATGCAAGAATTATGCAGTATCTTATAGATGAGTTTAAAGTGAAGGTGAACAATATAAATATAATTCAAATGTGTGATTAATGCTTACCCTCTAAGATATTTTCTGAAGTAGATTGCAAATATACAGAAGAAAGAAATTGACCAGTCTGTATTTACTAATAGTTTATTAATATTTTATCATAAAATTAATAATTATTCTTTGTTGCTACGAGCAAAGAAACCCACTGATATTAAACATATTGCATAATTTATGATATTAAATAAGACTACAGGAACTGGTTTTAATATGGCGGTGTTTGCAAAGAAAGAGTCCAACAATGTTAAAAGAGAGATTTAAATGTTGAATGATGTTGTTATTAAGGACTATAAGATGCTATGTGATATGATTAACACGTATTTTGTGAAAAAGGCACTTAATAAAAACGGTTCTAACAGCCATATATGAGTTGTGTGATAACTATTCCTATGCTCATATCAAATGCTGGATTTCCTACACAATTTCCTAAACAATGATCAAAATCATTGTTGCAAAGTGCTTTTAGCTAGCTCAAATATGAAAGACACTACATATAACTTTTATTCCATTATGTTTTATAGAAGAAGCCCTTAGGTCAAAATGTACAGAGATCTTAAAAAATGTCAAGTACATTTAATCTGAAAAGAGGTGACAGACAAAGAAATATATCACATCAATCCATTAAATGCAGTGCTAGAACACGCATTGTACTCTAAAAATTGCAAGTGGAAAAGTGAGAATGGAAAGATATAAATGGAGGACTAACTCTTCAGATTAATTGATAATACCTCACTCATCAGAAAAGGAGTAAAAGAAATGCTCACCTGAGAGGAGGAGAAAGAAAGTAGTATGAATCAGTGAACAAATTGAAGGAATTACTTTGAATAGAAGGCAGACAAAAATGTCACAATCAGATTCACTGAAGGACTCACATTTGTGTAGAAAAGCAGGACTATAAGGAAAAAGTGAATGATGGGGGTTTTATTCTTCTTCTCCATAACAAGAACAGCTCTTCTGTCCAACTTAAAAAAACCATTTTTACTCTATCTACATTTTTCCACAGTCATATTGACATGTAAGATCAGTCAACCATATCTGCAGACTAGCTGGAAATATGAGATCCTCTATAATTTTTTATCTCTTTAATCTTACCTCTAAAGCTCTCAGAATTTTCTTTTAAATGCCTAGAATATAATCTTAACTGTAAGAAACCCACATCTGTTTCCAGTTACCCCAGAAATTGTTTCAGCCTCTACCACAGTAATTTTGACAGTTCTGATGCCCTTTGTGTTCACAGGCTGTCCTTGCGTCATATTTCTTCATCTTCTTAGGGCTGTTGCTCCAGTTACTGAATTGCAACAATTTTTTTTTGTTCTTTAATGGCAGCATTTGTATTTTGAAATTGTTCTTTAATGACTTTATGCTTGGAAACTCTTTCAAAGCAATAAGTCAAATGCTAATGCTAACATTAATATAGGGCATAGATTAACAATGAGGCCCAGAGATAAAAATCAAGCAGCAAGACATTAATCATTAGGCAGATTTAGTGTAACTTGAGATTTTCCTAAATCTTCAAATCAAATTTAGTCAACCAAATCACATCATATATTCCCCCTCATAAATATATCATGCTTCATCTTAAAATGACACCTACAACCTCAATGTGAAAGTTCTCCTTAAGTCTTTTCCACTGATGATGAGAAACCTTATGGATTCCAGCCTAAATATATTGAAGGATTTATATAGATCATTTGGTCTTCATGCCTGAGTGTATTTCTCAGTCTATTTGGAAATT
>WAAE01016612.1:0-33878 GCA_013400495.1 Nicator chloris
ATCCTGAACTACAGATTTCTTGTAACCATTACTTAGAGGTACTGACAGCTGATCTAACTTTCTTCAATTATTTTTTCCATTCCCAGAAGGGACTTTTACAGGATAGTACAAGTATACTCTGACTTTTCACAGACTTCCTCAGACTACAGCAATTTTTGGAGTTTATGGCCCTTCAGTGTGGAACTGGCTTTATGTGGAGAGCAAGGAGAGATCACACCATGTAAAGCAGGTGGTTTTGGCTACTGTGCAAATTTCTGGCATCAGGTTTTTAGGCAATTGTTTTCTTTGGACTTACAAGCCTTTAACCTGTAAGTACATATTAATGAGGGTTTCTTTTGGAAAAATATATAATAGTTTAATTTTAACCTTTCCTTTTATGAATGGAAGTCAGACATAGCAGTAAATTTTCAAATCTCTGTGTAGGTTTTTTAGCTGCAAGCTTCACATTAAATTCAATCTGCCATATGTTATATTGGCTTGCAGGCTGCAGAGGTTAGTTTCATGATGTAACTTATTGCAAAAATTGTTTCAACAGCTCCATCTTTTGAGGAAGGGCACTGGTTTTGGACATAGAAAAGCTGAATAAAGTCCCCAGATAATCCCCATTCCTGTCTCATTTTATGTTATGTCTTCAATGAGCACAACATTTTTAATCCCCTTACTGTACAGTCCTTATAGCAGCATGTGAGAATGAAACAACGGGGCTGCAACAGTGGAAGCCACAGTATCAAGAATGTGGAGTGTCCAAGTAAACATACTAAAAATGTCAAAGATATTGTGTCTAAAACATTGTGAAATAGCTATAAGAATGTATAATGACACTATTGTTGCTTTAATATTTGTAATTTCTATCTAGAAGCAAATGCTGAAAAATATTAAAGCTATCTTTTCCTTTGTTATTGACATAAAAGATGGTGTAAAAAAAAATTCTTACCATGGCCTAATATAACTTAAGAACAAAAGCTAATTTCTTGCATTTTCCACTGGATAATCAATGGATGGATGTCCCTGTGGCTGTAGGAAGGAGTCTTCTTACTGACTATAAACAGTGGCACAGGCTGCTAAGAAGGATTTAGTGTGAAACAGAGAAAATGGTCATCAAGCTGAAGAGATACTTTGCTACCACTTTCATCTCTATAAATCTCAAGGAGAAAAAACAGCACAGGTTTGAGCAGTGGTCACAGGACTGTCCTGAACAAGAAACCTCTGTACTGTAAATCATCAAAAAACAGAAAATTCAGGAAAATTAAAAAGAATTAAAAAATACCAACACCTGAATCAAACAAAAGACAGATCCCTCATCTTACATTAGATATGAATATGCAGGTTGTAGATATTCAGAGTGTCAGAGTGAGGATTACCTGTCATGTTTTATTGTTTCATGAACTGGGCGGTTTCTTCTTGTCATAAAGAGGAATTGAGAGGCAACTGTAAGCAAAAGAGCAGCTATTTGCACCACCCAGATAATGGTTTGTTAGGCTTCATTTTCAGAGAGGGTGAAAAGATAGATGCCTTTGCTGAAATTAAAAGAAAATTTAGTTTTGAAATGGACAATTGCAAAAGTCAGTGACATTGAAAAATTTCAAAACTAGACGAAACTTCTTTTGGAATCTGAGCATAAAGAAGTTTTCCAAGTTCAAAACCAACAAAACAGTCAAAATAGAAAAGGAAAAAAATGAGAAAGTGGAAAAGCAACCACTAGAGTGAGGACTGCAGAACTGTGGAGACTTGCACTTTTGATGCTGGACTCCATTGTTCAAATGGTTGTGAAATATCAACTTAGAAGATGCACTCCATCATAAACCAGCACCAAAGTCCAACCTGTTTTGAATTTACAGGCTACAGAGTGAGAGAACAGCAGATATTCTTCAACCCCTATTTGGTCTTGAGCAATTTGGAGAATAGAGTAATTTTCCACTGAGGAATTTTACTCTAAATTAATATCTACACACTAATTCAGAGACAGTGTTACAGGTATTGAGGGCATCTTTACAGAATGAGAAAGAATTTGAGAGTTGTGTGTATCCTTTATGGACTGTTGGGAATTAAACAAGCAGAAATAAGGAGGGTTGCTGCCTCCATGGCAGGTGGGTTCTTTTCCAGGAATATAATAGTTCTTGTGAAGTCTTTCCAGAAGGTGAGAGAGAGCACTAGTATACAGTAACAATGGAGTTTCAACAAAAACAAACTCTGAGAAGATTTTCTTCCAAGGCCAAGCAAAAGAGATAAAGTCTTCCACATTTATTTTGCCGATAAAAAACAGACCTTCCCCAGGGGTTGAAAAATTGTTTACAAAAATTCATGGATTCCTTCCTTCCAGGCCTGGAAATGACTCAAAGCATGTGTGGTGTCTCCTTCAATGAAGGTTTTCTGCAGGGTCTCTGAAGAGTCATTTCTGTCTTCTCTGTCACTCTTTCTCTCCTCGTTTTACTGCTGCCTCATTCTACTGCTACCTCACGCCCTCTCCTACTTCTTCAATAAGAACATAACTGTAATAAAATACAAATTAAATAAAATTTAAAAAAAATACAGGAACACAAACCGTGCTCAAATATAGTTTGAATGTTTCAGTGATCATCGACTTAACCCTTTCATATATGTGAGGCAAGTAAGAGTAGGCATTCACTACAATGTGCCACCAGGCAACAGATAATTCAAAATTAAAAAACTAATAATGAAAGAAGTACATGATTTTTATTTCCTCGGATAAGTTTCTTTTTTCAGACAGGAATAATTTTTTTGTCCTTACTTGTTAAGGAAACTAAGCTTATTGAAAAACACTCAATTTAATGCCACTCATAATTATTTTATCTTCTTCTAAATGTCCTTGAATTTTTAAGATTCTGTATAAGAACACAAGAATGGTATCAGGCTACACATATACAGAGTGATGTCTATAAAGACAAAATTTTATGTCTTGTAGCTGCTGTGCAATAAATAAGAGATACAGAGGAACAGGAACACCTGGATTTGGACATCAAAAAATAATGCATTATAAATGTAAAAGGCGGAAGACTTTATGTGGGAATTTTTAGCCAGTAGAATATTTTTATGGACATTTTTTCAATTCCTGAAAATAAGGGTTGATAATGGAAATGCTGACAAACATTTTGGTGCTCATAGGATTGTAATATCCTGTTTAATGCAACCAAAATTGCAAGGTATGCTTTTTTATCCTTTTCTGCTAAGAAGGCAATTACACAAGCATCTTGTTGAAGTAGTTTATAATATGATTAAACAGTCAACATTAAATCAACTGGTGATTGAATCCTCAAGAGAGAATGTATTTCAGTTAAACTCATGAGTTACCATACTTCTTTATATTTAAAAGTCCTTTCAACAGGGCACGTGATGGTGTTATACCACTCATCCTAGACTCAGGTTGAAAATCAGGGTGTTCCAAAATAAAAATATTCTATTCTTGTTCTTTTCCTACTATCTTAATTTTAATGTTTACAGAATGTGATGAAAGCTGGTTGTATTTGCATTTTATTGAATCTTAGGGAAGACTAAACTTCACACATCTGGTGAAGGCAATCTTCTAAAGTGTTTGCTTATGTAAATTAAAAACAGGATTTTACCTGCTACATTTCTAAGCAATTTATTTGTGCACATAACTGTAACTAACAAAGATTACATTTTTGAATCCATATAATTCAATTTGTACTTCACTTTAATTCATGTTCCTATTAACATTTTTTGTTTCTATCCACATAGTCCTATGTTCATAAATATAAATTAAAAAGGGCTTGTTTGGAAAAAAAAAGTGAAATAGTAACTCCCATAAATAATAATTCTCAATTCTGTGTTTATTCTCTGACTAGAAACTTCAGATAAGAAATTTGCTATGAAATTCCATACTTTAAGAGAAGTTCTTATTTCACGATTGATTCCAGCTCACATATATATCATTTGTTAATCATCTTCTATGGGTGAAATGGTGAAAACTAAAATATTTCATGTTTAATGTTTCATTATAAATCAATTCCAGTCACCTTGTCCTAAGTGTTGTTGTCTCCCTTTGAATGCTCTTCAACTCATGAATGTGTTTGCTAATGCAGCATCCAGCCCTCTAGGCAATGTTCCACGTAAACAGCATCAGGCCACCCTTTATACAGATCCTTCTACCTTTCTGAGCTGTAAAATGAACATGCATCTTGAAATCAATTTAGCTTGATTTATTTATTTCCTGCTCAATTGCGCTGTCAATTTACATTCTTCTGTCCTCACACTGCCAAATCAACACATCTCCATACATTTCACTGCCTATCTTGGTTATATGTCATCTGAGCATTTCGCTATCTGTAGCTGATATTCACCTCTGAACTACTGAAGATATGCAGACCCAGGAGGTCTTCTGGGTAGCCTCTAAGATTCCCCCTTGGTGCCCTATTATTTGCTGCTTATCAAAAATCTCCACTGAAAGTTCTTCAGCCCCTTTTCAATCTGTGTATCAGTATTCATACCCAAGCCTCCACAAATTAATCTGAGGGTGAGATTTTGCAAGAGATTTGAAAGCTTTACTAAAATCAAACTACAATGCCTCTGCCACTTCCCTCACAAACTTAAAAATTCTGTGCAATACAAAGCAAATAAAGTGAGCCTAGTAAGATTTATGCTTTACAAATCAAGCTGCGTATTGCTCATGGTTATCTTTTAGAAAAATTAATTAGACTAACAGGGCAGCTATTGCCAACAGTCAGAATAGTATAAGTCTCCCGAGGACAGCTGTTCCTGTGAATTGCATCCCAAATTGAGAAAGTAGGCACTTTCAGATTTCAGGAACCAATACAAAGCAAATAAAGTGAGCCTAGTAAGATTTATGCTTTACAAATCAAGCTGCGTATTGCTCATGGTTATCTTTTAGAAAAATTAATTAGACTAACAGGGCAGCTATTGCCAACAGTCAGAATAGTATAAGTCTCCCGAGGACAGCTGTTCCTGTGAATTGCATCCCAAATTGAGAAAGTAGGCACTTTCAGATTTCAGGAACTGGAGGGAGATAGCAGAGAATAGTTTGCAGCAGGTTTAAATAATAGGATCACTACAGACATAATATTATGCAACCTTAAAGTTTTTGAACTTGAAAAAAAATTGAAATTCCTGACTTTGAAAGAGGTGCAAGGCAAAATTCACTGCAACTCAGTTCATATGAATAGAAAGTAGAGAAGTGATTTATCCTAGCTGAAAATTAGTTTGTAAACTAGAATTAGAAAGAAATCTCTCAAGTTATCATTGCAGGCACAGGAGGCAGTACATTTGCCTAAGACTTGCTAATGCACATCCTAGGATAGGTAATTAAAAAAAAAAAAAAAAGTTCACATTTATAGATCTTTAAAAACTGTACATTTTAAGAGTTGAAAGAGAACAACCTCTTACACTACTCTGTTTATACATATGTCTGAGACAGGTGAATTTGTACATATGTTAATTGAATTTCCAATGAAATTAGATGGAGAAATGCATCTCAGATTAAAATTAGCCTATAAATAATCATATATCAACCAATAATTAATGTCTGCTTTCCTTCGTGAAGCTTCTGTCGGCTCATTCCTTCAGCTTCTGAGTCCCTCACAGTGAGAGCCCTGCCATGAATGTACCACTATTTGCACCAATTTTGTGTTGTGTACACCCAAAGAAGGTGCCTCCATTCCACTGACCACCTAATCAATGAAGAGGTGGAACAGCATTAGCCCTTGAATTGTCCCTTGAAGAATGCAATCTATATAGCCGTTCGTCTGTTCAACCCAAAGAAATCAAAGCTACTATTTGAAATTTTACTTTTCATTAATGTTGCAGAGGATTTCAGAGTGAAAAGAAATCCACATCGAAATTTCACTGGTTTTATCAACATAATTCTCATGTCTACCATGTCACTATCAAACATAAATATATTCTCAGGAGAGATACAGAGGTAAAAGACACACCAAAATAACTATCATTACAATTAGATTCAAAGTTAGAGTGATTTGGAGATTTATAACTAAGACTGTTTATAAGAATAGTTTCTGGATTTTAAGAAATTAATCAAATGTATAAAAAAGTGGACTCATGAATCTTTGTAGAATTCAAAGCTCTATTATGTATTTGTTATTTTATCCCTTAACAAATGGTTTGCCCATCTCTGACAGGAATATTAAAGCAATTTACTAGAAGAAGAGGGTTTTTTCCACTTTTTAAAAGTTTTATCCAAGCAGTAGCCCTTGGCTAATATAAATTATCATAACACAGTAGTTACAGTAGCTTTTACAATTTACATTAGAAGCGTATTGAAGGCAAAGTTTTACATAGTTGTGGAAATTTTAAAGTCATAATAATCATCCACTCTTATACTGGCTGTGTATATAACAAAATGCAAATAGCATAATCCTAAAGCACTACCACAGTAGGAAAATGTGGAATTATTATGGAATCACTGCAGTGCTTTAAGTAGTGAACAGGTTTTGCTTCAGCTCAGGGCAAGAATTAATTTTTCAGGCTTTTCAAAATCTGAGCCTCTCTGTATTCAAATGATAGGTAAGGTAATGTTTTGTGATCTTCTTCCTAATTTCTCAAAACCAGTCTCAGGGGAATAAACCTTATTTGCTTTTCTTACTTTCCACCTCAAGTAGACTTCTCCCTGTCTCCTTTTCTTATTGGTTCAGATGAATCAGACAGGTTTTTTTCAGTTTCAAAGATATAAAACCAAAAGGTAGTACAAGAAGACTTATTATTACTTCAGCTCTTGAATTTTCCTTGGCAGAATGCTACGAAATTGTAGCATAAAATATCAGCTGTATCAAAGCAGTCTGCTTTAGAAAGTAAGTTTTCAAACATCACACAGTGTAAAGGGTGGTAATATATGAGCCAGCTCACTTAACAGGTCAAGGAATCTCAGGATGTGATGAGCCCAGGGGTGGCTCATCACATTTCCAGTTGTAACTTATGTCATTCATGCATATCTATACAAAGTATTTCCTCACATAAGCTTGTTCCTGTTAACAAAAGCTTCCATTTTATTTCTTCTTACTAAATTATTATTAAAAGGGGTGAGATTTAGAACCCAAGCAGAAAGTATCTGAACACCTACAACAGTCCAGAGCTAACTTTCTTGGCCTTTATAGTTTTGAGAAAACTTTGGTAAGCAGTTAGCATATCCTTCTAATCAGCATAATTGTATATGATCAGAGGTTTATTTGAAAACATGAAAATAGTCACATGCCTCTAGAAGAACTGTATGGATACTAAACATACTAAACATATTAGTTACATTTTCAGTCTCTGACATACAGGCAGAATCTCTTATTTGTCAAACTCCTGACTTTGGTAGGCTCTTAGATCTCATCTTTGAGCCCTGTGAGTTTGCATTAAAAGAGAAAGAACATTTCACTTCCACAAACAGTGCAATTATTTTCAAATATGTCCATTTCATGTCTAATGTTTCTTCTCTAATTTTTCTTTTGAACATTGACAAATTGGCAAGAATCATAAAGATATTTCATATTCATGCTGCATAGCCCTGTGATTCTGATTGATAATATCATGTTACAGTGAGAATAAAATCAGCAGTTTTTCTCTTCTTTTACATACAGAAAGACAGACATTTTTCCTGGTTTCTTGGGAACACATTTGAGATCAAAAATGCCCATAACCTGCTAAACTAAACCATGAAGATCCACAGTAGAATTTAACCTTCTGTAAAATATTTTAACAGCAATATTCTGCCCAGCTGAACAGAAGTCTATCTGTAATTTTAACATGTTGAGTTACAATGTCAAGTAAGATGGGGCAAGTGAAACATCAAAATACTTGCTTACAAATGAGAGCCCACCTGTGAGGGGTCAGACTCTCATTTTTAAATACCAGTTGCATTTCAACTACAGAATTGTCTAGAGCTTGACCAATGGGCTTTCCTGGATTATCACATGTACAAGAGGACTGCAGTTAGAAGTGGCTTTTAAGAAGGGTCTTGTTTAGGCAAAGGCAAAAGAGGATTTCTTTTTAACAGAAATGTTGGCTTCAGAATAGTTATAATTTTTTAAAACCTTTTTGAAGTTGGTGGAGGGTAGGATTTCTCTATCAGTACTTTTCTGCTGTTTTCCTTCCAACATGTAGGAGAAATTTTTTTGCAGAAATGGAGGTAGTAGAGCTCCTAAAACAGAGACGAGGAAACATCAGCTATAGTTCTGTCAAGACGTGTCTCTTTCAATCAGTCACCTTTTCTCTAGCTCCTTCTGCAGTGATTCATTCTCTATGGAGATCATGGCAAGAGTAATAATAGATATAGGAAATACTTTGAAGTCCTCCATCCGAGGACAAGGAAGAGAAGGAAAGCCTTTAGCAAAAGACTAGGTAGCCCATAGAAGACATGTCTGAATGCAGGGGGTTGGAAGACTAGCAGGTGATTCCATGAATCAGCAGTTGAAGTTTCCCAGGGATACAAGTTTCTCTTCCACCCTGTTGTCTGTTAGTTTTACTGAATGTAGAAGACACTTATAAGTGTCTTATAAGCTTCAACTTGTCATTCATTTCTAACACCATTGCTAGGGACCTCACGTTTCCTCTAAAGCTGAAAGTTACATCACCACATTAGTCATTAGGCATTCATTCCTAGTGGCCTTTATTTTTGTTTAAATTGCCTTCTTCAGGAGCATTCAGTTTGCATATACAGCAAGAATTACACTATAATTTTGATATCAATACCTAAAAACCCCATGTAGTTAACTCCAGTGCTGCTGGCAGCAGGTTTCTTTGTACAGCTTTGGTCTGGGCTAGCTAGTGCTCTCTCAGACAGCACCAACACATGTTATTGTGGAGGCACAAAGAAAGGGGAATATTCCTAAACCAGAGGCTTGACTACAGGGACTATGTTTCAGGACACAGCTGGAACATGCAAAGCTCAGGAGGCCATAACACCTGCCCTGAGACACAGCAAATGGCCCTCATGGTGTTTTTCTTGTACAATAATATATCCAGTGAGTTTATTTATTAGTAGTGAGTAGGTGTGATGACAAAAAGCAACTGTCAGGATGCAGCATATGCCAGAGTCTCTATAGGGCCAAATGCTGTGGAGACCCCCATGGGTGCTCTCCACCAGGGCAGTACCTGACAGCCAGGTCCTGCCCCACTGCCCTGGCCCTGCTGTGGCTCTCTGGGGCAGGCCCTGACAGACCTGGGGAGCTGACATGGGTTCCTGCACCATGACAGGGTCGGGGTGGCCTCAGGAGGTCAGCACGTACAATCGGACCAGCAATGCCCCCATGGCCCTGAAGAGCAACAGAGAGTGCCACTGGGGTTTATTCCCACCAATATTTATTTTCATAAGAAATTCAACATTATGAGGTTTGCTTCCTCATAATGTATGAAATTGAAATGGGTAGGAAAAGCCACAGCAAAACTGCTGACATTTCTGCATGGCTGTGCAGCCTTCTATTAAAAAAAAATCTATTTATTTTGAACATGAAGTTCTATGAGTTCAAGTAAAGATCGCCATAAAGGAGGTGACCCACAAGATACTAAAATTGCCTCTTCTCTCTTCTATTAGGAGCCTCCACCCTGAACAGTTTTCAGAATGACAGTGAGCAATAGCAAAATTAGCAAAGAACTGACCTTTCTTTATATCCTGGTTTTGTCTGGGATAGAGTTAATTTTCTTCCTAGTAGCTGGCACAGCACTGTGTTTTGGACTTAGTATGAGAACAAGGTGTTGATAACACACTGACGTTTTAGTTGTGACTTAGCAGTGCTTAGTCTAAGTCGAGGACTTTTCCGTTTCCCATGCTCTGCCAGTGAGGAGGTGCATGAGAAGCTGGGAGCACACCTGGGCCAGGTGACCTGAACTGGACAAAGGGTTGTTCCATACCACAGGCACTATGGTATCTGTACATAAACTGGGGGGAGTTGGCTAGGATGGGCTGCTTGGGCATGGGCTGGGCATCAGTTAGAGGGTGGTGAGCAATTGTACAGCACATCACTTGTTTCTCCAGAGTTTTCTTGTTTTCCTTCTCTCCTTTTGTTGTCTCCCTTTCATTACAATTATGGTTACTACATTATCATCATCATCACTATCATCATCATCATCATTATATTTTATTTATTTATTTAGCTTATTAAACTGTTACCTCAATGGGTTTAACCCTTTTTTCCTATTCTTCTCCCCATCCCACTGGGCAGGGTGGGGAGTTTGAGCAAGAGGCTAAATGGTAATTAGTTGGCAAATGTAGCTTAACTCAGTCAAGTTATGCATATGCCACAATTTTTGATTCAGTCACTGAATGAATACTCTCTGCCAAAGGCGATACTGAAAACTATTA
Source organism: Nicator chloris (assembly GCA_013400495.1). Classification (NCBI taxonomy): domain Eukaryota; kingdom Metazoa; phylum Chordata; class Aves; order Passeriformes; family Pycnonotidae; genus Nicator; species Nicator chloris. Next base: position 10,292 of record WAAE01016612.1, read on the forward strand.
ATAGGGGACCAACACTAGTCCTGCAGGTACTGGGAGTCTTACGAAGTACCCACATCCAAAATCAAGAATCAGATATTTAGACAGGAAAGATTTGTGAACCCTTTTCCGTTGTGGGTTTTTTTTTTTGATGGAATGATTTATTTGACTGTTCTTGTGTTTGGCTTTTATCAGCTTTCCTTGTGCCTCATTTAAAATGTAAGCTATTTTAATAAATGTAGAATTGGCCTCTCAATGCAGCTTCTTCCATCCATTTTAAAAAAATGTCACTTGTACAGGCAGGAACATGATGGCATACATAGCCAGTGACAACTCTATTCTCACAAACACAAGGGGAGCAAAGTAGCCATTTAAGCAGAGGTATTACACAAGGAGGATTAGGGAACCTTTAGGGAACCTTAGAAAACTCTAGCTTGTCCTCTCCTGAGTCAGTAAGAGTTTTTCTGAAGCATGGATTGTATTAAATCTCCCACAGCTAAGATTTTGGTGCAAGTTTCTGTAATACTTAAGAGGTTTTCTGGCATTACATTCAAACTAAGTGCATGGATATGAATAAACCTTCACTGTTAAAAAAAAAAAAAAAAGTACCCATAAGTACTTTCAGACATACCAACTCAAAAAATTCTTTCTGAGTATCCATGGCTGTGAACAGGGATTATTCAGATGATTTTAAGAAGAGTCAGTGTTAAAAGAACATAATCCTGTGAAGTATTTTAGGGCTTTTAGATTGTTTCCACTTGCATATCAAAGGGAATAGTCAAAATTATACTGTGCCTTGATTGTAGCTCAAATAACATGTAGAACATTATCATTAACAGCTGAATCATACCTAGGAGATCATTTCTAAGGGCAAAGATAGTTTACAATAACCTGCAATACCTGGCACTGAAATAGAGTAGGGGCACTGAAAGACTCCATTCAAGGTGGTAACATTTGGGTGGGCATAATAATTTGTTAAACTATCTGAATTACATCACACTTGTTCATCTGAGCAAGCTGAGGATGGATCACGGAGAGTAGCACAGCCTGAGTGACAGCCTACCTATAGCAATATATTTGAAGAATAAAGATTTAATATTTCCACTGACCAGAATTTCAATGCTCACATTACGACTTCATGAAGAATTATCGGCTGGCACTGTATAAATCCTTCAAGGATTTTTTTCTGCTATCCCCAAGCAAGCAGTGAGAAGTAATTATGTTACCTGAGAGAGGAGAAAATGAAGGATTGATAAAATTTTGAGGGTTTGGTAAGGTTTTTTTAGCATAAGAATAAGCAGAAAAGAGCACTGCTTTTGTTGTTTTTGTGGGGTGATTTTGGGGGGATTTTTTTCCCACTTATTGTTCACCTTCCAGCTCTATTACCAGTTTAACCCACCTGTCAAATTCCTCTTCTGAAACTCTCCTAATTCCATTTTACCTTAGCTTCAATCCTAATTGAAGCTGCTGTTAAGGAATACCTTCATTTCAGGTAGCTCGGGGAGACGGTGCAGAAGCAGTGGAAGCTGCAGGTTGAGCTCTAGGTGGCCAGAGCCCAGGGCAAGAGGTCCTGAACTGCAGACCCTTTGCATAACAAAGGTCCCAGGAACATGTGTCTCAGCCAGGAGAATGGACAGTGAGAGGTACAGCAAAGCTGAGTACTCTGTAGGAAGAGCTGAGACTTTGTCACACTTGGAGTGTGAGGATATAAAAGCCCAGGGGTTCCTTGATGTCCTCCCTAGGGGCACCAGCTCAGGCTGTTTCTGCATTACAGCTCCTTGAATAAATGGAGACATCTGCTTTAGGAAACCCGGGGTTGAACTGGTGAGGAAACATGGTCTGGCTGTGGAGTGGGTGTGTGTGGAGCCATCCTCTACATAAGGCCTTTGGTCCCTTACGTGACCAGACTGGGAAGTTNCGTGGAGCCAAGGGGGACACGTCAACGACTGGAGCCATCCTCTACAAAAGGCCTTTGGTCCCAGCAATGGCAGTCTGGGGTGGTGGGAGTGTGACTGCCAGGGAGTCTCTTACGTGACCAGACTGGGAAGTTTCCTTAACACTACCACACTTCAGTTGAGGTGAGCTGCTCTACTGACTGTCCTGCAAGGAATTTTTTCAACATTTTCCCAAGGAGCCCTGGACTGAGTCTCCCACAGGAACACTGCAATGTTTTTTGCATGGAGATTTCAAAACCCACACAGGTCAAAAACCAGAAAATATACCACAGAGAATACTGTGGAGAACATTGCTGAATGGGCAAGAAGATGAACTGCTGGACTTAATGAGCCCTTTGGTTCTGTGACAACTTCTGAGAAATCAGATGAGATTTCAGAGCTGGAAGTGTGATTTTAGTTCTGGATCAGTTTGGGGTCTTCATTGGATACCTCTGCACTCCCAGTGAACTAGGGAGGTGTGTATGTATTATGAAAGCATTTACCAGCTGCTAATCTTCACTTGGTCAGTGTCACTACTTGGAGTCCTTTTGCTCTTAGGGAAAGTTCCTTCTGGAAATGACATCACAATGGTTGCAAAATTGAAGTCATTCCTGGAAAACACCTCCAAGTATCTGTGATATCTCAGTCATTTTATACCATGTTAAATTATTTATAGTTCACAGCATTGCAGGTGGAAAATACTATTTCCATTGCACTGCAGTGATTGCTGATCATCAGGGCGATGCATAGAATTGTTGTTCATCTCTGTGGTAGAGATACATTTTCAAATATTCATAACTCTGTGGAAATATTTTTAGCTACAAAATTCTACACAAGCGTTCAGTCTGTAAATTCTTGTGTAGATACATGAACAAAGCCATTCATTGAAAATGTTGGCAAAAAATAAAAAAAAAAAAGAAAAGAAAAAAGGATTTTTAGTGCAAAAAATCTGTTTATTTCTGGCTCCATAGCTCCTAGGGATGTGTACATGAGTCATTTTCACTCGTGAATATACTGAGTGTAGCTAGTATTTCGGGTCTAACATTTTGCAGAAGATTATGCAAAAAATTGCGCACATGAATGTATTCATCAGAACCACCTCTTCAAACATGCCTTCCTGCTTTTTATGCTATAGTGATCACTTTGGGATGTTCAACTCTCTATCTTACCCAGTCCTTTTTAGGCCTCTTTCCCGATGACAGAGGTCTTAGAAAAGACAGACAGGTGACTTAAGTTGTAGACTCTAAAACAGGTGATCAAATGCCTTACTATTATGAAAAGTTAAACAAAAACAAAACAACAAAAAAACAATCCAACAACACAATTCCTAGTTCCTCTGGAAATTTCTACTCAGTTTCAACTGCAGTGCTGTTGGCAGTAGAGTGATAATTAGGCTGTACACATCCATAAATGAGCTCTTTCCTCATCCTTCTCTTTTAAGTCTAAACATCTAGCCCTCTAATGGCTCATAGTTGATCTGACACATCTCTTTAGTCTCTTTAATATGCAGAGAGACATAATATTATGATAGAGCCTTGGATTTCTCTGGTCAAAAAAATGTCCACGGGGTGGGACATGTAGGGGCCTTGGAATATCAAAAGGTTTGGGGAGAATCCTCACTGATTCAGACTGAATGCTTGTTAGCTTTCCCATGCAGCAGCAACAGCTCAGCTGTCCTCTAAAGCAACTGTATGCCAGCAATAGCACATTTCACAAAAGGAATTTCTGAGACACCTGTCAGCAAGTCTAGGAGTATCTAAATTGCAATGACATAAGAATTAGGTATCTCTCTGGACTCACTAGAAAAGAATTTCCTAGTCCTTCTTGAAGAGCCAAGGAAATGAAGAAAGTACAAGCAAAGAGAACATGACAGTGAACAGGGTGACAAAAATATCCAGTTCTCCATAAAGTATTCAGAAAATTGTAAGTCATTCCACTGATGTATTTCTTTTGAAAACCCAGTTTTAAAACCATGTCTTTAATAGACATGTTTCTTAAACTACAAATATAAATATATTTTTAATTTCTCCTGAATAGTGAATATAATAATCCATCTCATCTAGCCCAGTGTAACTGTATTACCAGTCACATCTTTCTGAAAAATACAACAGGTTTCCTAACACCATCAGTGACTCTGAAGGTGTTTCATGGCAGTAGCTTTAGCATTTTCCTGAGAATAATGTATTTTAATATTCTATCTACTTTATTTTTCTGCTATCAGTGAATTTGCACTCTTACCCTGAAATTCCATGTTTGAAAGCCTACTTGAAATACGTATTTCAGTTAACCAAACATTTTGTGGATTTTTCATTACCAGTGGATGATGAAAAGAACCACTGACAGCACAAGGTTCTTGTCTTATACTTGCAAATGTCAATGACATATCACCATAGTTATCATCTTGTCTTCACTTCATGAGTAATGCAGGGGTTCTGCTTCAAACATTTTAACTCTGCACCAAGTCAGGTTAGACAGATGGATGAACCTAAAGGGGTGGTGTCTCTTTTTGGGCCTACAATCTTAATTTGGCCAACAGTTTTTCAGAAATAAGATGTTAATCAAAATATCACTTAGCTATTCAACATAGAATTCTATGTACACATTGTTTGATCTGGGTTTTTTTCATGGTCTGTGTTCATAGTTAATTCTGAATATTGCCATATTTTCAATTAAGGATAAATTATATGTATTGGTGATAATCCAAAGACTCCTCTCTTCAGAAAATAAGCTCAAACTTATCTCACAGGATTGTATGGGTATCAGCAATCATTCCTTTCTAATGCAGGAAAGTGAAAGGCATTTGAGTAGATGTTGAAATTTTACTTAAGCATAAGCAATATTAATCCACTGAGACAAATCCTTTTAGGACATACCCCCACTGTAAAGCAGTCTTGTGTTTGGATGTTGATCCCTGAATCCAAACACTGACTTGGGAGTCAGTGACTTCCTCTTCCCCTCTCCAGCACCCTACCCCTGTATCTCTCCTGATGTCTCATAAGCTCCACAGTTCGTCCAGGGTTCTGCTTCCCCTGATCCAACCCTGCCAAACCACATTTCTCTTAGCATGAAACAGCCAGATCCTTTTTGCATGTAAAGCAAGGCATGGGAGGAAAAGGAGCTGATGAAGACTGGTGTCAAATTTATAGATGGGACAGGAGGCAGGGGAGATATGTGCAAGGTAACTGTGTGGTCTAAGCAACTGTGATGGTAAACAGCCATTTGACTGTACTGCTGATGTACCATAATTTCATTTGTTTAGTGCTCTGGCTTTCAATTGATTGTCTTCAGAAAGGCAGCAGAAAAACAAGGAATAAAATCTCAGTAATTGGTGTTTTGGTTTTGGTTTTGTTTTGTTTTTTTACATCTTTCCTTAAGTAAAAAAATGGTTTACCTTGTTTTAATTTGAAGAACACCAAATCTCAGAGTTGTCTGAGAATGACTTCACCATTTTGAGGTGAACTAGCAAATACACATAGCATCCAAATCAAATTCCAGTCCAGTTCTTTAGATACAGCCAGCAAACACAGCATCATGCAAAGTGGGTAACAAAAGTAAAGGAATAATGAGGGCCTCCTGCTTCCTTCCCTGGCTGTATGTGCTAAATAATCTAACCACAATGATCTAAACCACACAGAAATGTCATATATTAAAGACAAAATCTTTAATGATTTGCCAAGCTTCAGAAGTTCCTATCCCTCTTCATAATTCATGGAAAGATGAATTTGTTCCTTTTCATGGTGTAGGCTAGTAGTCATGATACAACACAGCCAATAGCTCTCAATTGCTGTCTTGACAACTTCTCAAAACCAGTTCATCGTCACAGTGGTGATCCTCGTGTTAGCAAGGTGAATGTCCAGAATACATCAATGTGACTGACCAATAAAACCCCAAAAAGTGAAGAAGGCTCAGAGGAGATGGAAAATGTGTCTACAAAATTCAGAGCATGATGCAGGGTGTGACTGACCACAGTTGTTACAAAGAACCTGTCTTGTATCTCAACATAGAAGGGACTCAAGAGTGGCTTTTGTTTTAGCTATCCAACAGCTGAGTTGGTCAGCTGATCGTGTCTTTCTCCCTGAGGTCGTTAAGAGTTTGAATGTCTCTCTAAGTGAGAGTTCCTAGCACGAGGAAAGTGAATAGAGAGTTTAGCCAAATATCACGTATAAAAAATAAACAATGATGAAAAGAATTTTTTAGTGAAGAGTGGGCTTGAGCCGGCTTCAACTCAGATAATCCTGCCAGGCAACTGGGGACACGCAAGGTCATGAGAGTGAAAATATTATAAAAACCAATAATGGAAATTACATTGGTAATGTGATTGAACTATGTATTGCAATTACTATATTTTGCTGAGTGTAATTTACAGTTGTCATTTTTATTGTGATTTCAATACATTTTATATTACTCTGCTAAATCAGAAATCCCATGTAGTACTAACAACCTAAAGGTAAGCAAATTTTATAGTAAACTTCATTAAACACCCTCCATGTGTTGAGTATCTAAAACAACCTCGTTAGAGAGTATTGGACTCTGACAGCCAGTAATGACTTGACTTTAGCCCCAGTTGGACATAAGTTCTATTCACTTCTTCCAGAGCTCTACTATTCCAAAATTTAGATATAGTAATTTCAGGTGTGGTAACTTGATGCACATATAACTTTTTTTCCATCAAAGAAGCCTTGCCACAGAAAGTAAACTATAAGGATTTTTATTCCTTTAAGGTTTGTTTAGTTCTTATTTAAAGCACTTTGTAAAAGGGTATTTTAAGGCATTATGTAAAAGGAAATTATTTATTCAGTGCAGGAATGGTAACTCAAAAACCTTTTTTCCCCAGACATATTTTCTCTGATTATCACTTTCTATTCACAGCAGTGCAATTTTCTGTTCAAATAAATAAAGGTTATGTAAGGAAAAAAAATTGTAGTGTCCTTTAAAGAGGTATCTCTTAATAAAAAACAATGGATATTGTGCAAACCAGCATGCTACTAAAGCAATGTTGGCTACTAAATCCATTTGGTATCACACAGATCAAACACGGGTGATTAATTACAGACCTAATAGGAAAAGTAAACTATCCATCCTCGTTGCAGAACAGTAAGCATATATCTTCTTAATCACAGTGGGATTATAACATCCTGCTCTCCACAGGTGCGTAACTTGGTGTCACCAGCATCTGCCATGAATCATATAGACTTATTATTCTCATTTTACAGTAAATAGAGATGAAAACAACTATACAGTATTTGATTCCTCATTGCACTAAAAGAAAAAGAATAGTTATGTACAATTTGGACTGTAATATTTCTTTCTTGTTGTCTCATCTGGCAATGTTTTCCCAGCTATTATCATCATTATGCAATGCATAAATTCACTTATCACTGGCAACTAAGCTTATTAACTAAACAGCAATTATACTGCTATTGAAGGACTACAGCACAGTACAGAAGTATCATGTTTTCTTTTTTTACTGTGCTGTGGTATTTCTGTTAAGAACAAGATGTAAGCTAAGTACTTTTCACCCAAAAATATAAACTTCAAGATTTTGCTCTGAACTGTTGGTTTTTTGTTGTTTTGTTGGGTTTTTTTTAACTTGAAAGCTGGCTTTTTTCCCCAACAATTTGTAACCATTTTTACTTTACCCTGATAAATGCCACTGCTAGACGCCAAATTGGAAGTTATGTTCTGCTGTAAACACTCTGTATGCATTACAAACTAGAGGAAACTTAAGTTACTTGGGATCCAGGCTATCTCTTCCATCCTTACCACACTGCCTTTTTTGCTGCATTTTGCCAGAGGAGAACACACCATGTTGGGTCTGACAGTGAGGGAGGGGAAGGTACTGCAGCTCCATGTCCCCATGTCACCTCAGGCAAAGACTGTTCCCAGTAAACACACACACATCCATTTGGGCTTCCCCACCTGCTTTTGTCTCTCTCTGCTACTTTGTGAGTATGTGGTTGAGCTTTTATCCAAAAACAGATCTGTTGTATCCCTGAATTATGTTTAAGGAATTTTAAAACCCGGATTCATCCACTGCAAGGCAATTGGTTTGTGACCTGGTTGCAAACTTATACTCTAGGCAATGTATTTTGTGCTATTCTTGGTAATTCAGTGACTTTGAACTCAATCCAAAAGTCAACAAAATGTGTGAAAAAGTCTTCTTAATTTTCTCGTCATATTTTCATCGTATTTGCATATACATGAAGCAGAAGTGGATTTTTCTGTTTGAGTCTGATCCATGAAGCTAAAGAGATTCAATCCTTTAGCACAACTTGCTTGATTTTGACAAAGTTTGAGAAAGATGGTAGTTTTCTTTCTTATTTCTTCCAATAGAGGATTATCACGGATTGGGGGTAATCAGTTTAACTATATTTAAAATACCTATATAAATATGAAAGAAGAAAGTTCTTGGAGCTGAGATTTGTACTTAAACTGTTTGTGTCTTCAAAATAAACCTTTGTAGAGCAAGAGTTCTTGTCAGTTCTTTCTGTAATTTATAACAAAAGTGCTTGGTAATTGACTCAGAGGAAGATGGATTAATGTGCTGATTCAGGTAAAAGAAGTGGCAAATGCCAAATCTACCCACTTTAATAATGGAAAGCCAGCATTCAGTTAAGATTAGTTGGTTATGTTCTGCAGGTTCTGCTCACGCTGCAATTATTGTTTCATTTTGTTTTGAGTGAATGAGCATGGTGTCTAGTTGTATTTTAAAATGAATTCTTTCTGTCAGGTTTGCTTTTCCTGCTTCATAGATTCCTAACGATGAGTTGTAGTGAAGTGTAGAGAAAGGTGTATACTCTGTTTGGGAAGCAGCATTTTTTCATACACTAAGATTCAATATCCAGTATGAGGTACGTGCAATGATCCAGACTCTGCAAAGCTGATGTAACTAGAACTGCTCTTTCTTTTCCTTTTCCTTTCCCTTTCTCATACATAATCCAGGCCTGTGCCCCTGCCCTGGCCAGTTATATAACAGCACTTTGTGGAAAATCCATGTCCCTAACTGGCTGAAAATCTGATTAAATGCAGACAGATCCTAAGGCTAGGAAGACACAGGTGTATTTTATGGCTGTCAGGTTACAGTTTATTTGGTTCTGATGTTCTTTGTATATTCCATGCCCTCTTGACCAGCGGATTTTTAACTTCCTACGTCATGTTGACTCAGTATTTTTAAACATATGCATAGATAAAAAGAACATCTTTTTAGAGGGTTTGCTTGAATGATGACTGAAATTCTTACATCTATATAAGAGGGTTACATTCTTTTAACAAGGTTTTGATACTTTAAAGTAGGATATTACTGCTCATCTCTTACTCCTTTATTTCACTACTGGCAACACAAAGTCAAAACTTAATGGTAAATATTTACCTTGCACAAAACAGGTCAATCTCTTCCTCTAAATGTGTCACGTGAGAACAGCAGTCAATTCCAACTGATTCCAAAATTATGTGGCACAACTACTACCATAGTATTTTCCCTAAGATAGGTTCAGTCAATATATTTACTACATTTAAAAATATTCACCAGCCTGATTACCTTTTTTTTTTTTCCACCAGTTGACTCATGCCTATTACAAATAACCTGTATAGATATATTTAATGGTTTGTGTCCATTAAAAAATATAAAAATCTAAGGACATACTTTTCTTTAACTTGAGGCTTCTGCTTTTGCCTTGAATCTTGTAAGTCTGAGCTCACACTCAACCCATCAGTCTTACTACCAGCTCTAACAGCTCCTGAAGTGTGCTACAGACTTGCAGGTGATTATATAAAAGTTAAAATAAGATAGGTTTAGAAGGATTAAGTGATTCTGTATGTTATCTCAAAGACCTGTATTTCAAGACAGAACAGTTCAAATAATTCATTGCTTTTTTCTTTGATAAAAATGTAGGTTTTAACCTTTTGGGAAGACTTTTTCTACAGTGTCAGCAGCAGTTCTAACCTGTCAGTTCAGCAGTACTTCACAACTACTGCAGTTCACTTTCTGTGTGATAGGGAAAAAAGAAGTGAGAATGATACTCAAGCTCTTCCAGGACCGTGAAAAATGCAGGATATGAGTGACCATATCTTGCTATGAGATACTGAAACTATAAGGTTAGTTTCAAAAAATAGTTGAATGAGGGCAGCTTCAAGGCTTCAAGGCAGAGTAGGTAATAAATAGAAAAATTATTACAAAATAGAAAAGTTCCTCTGTGATGTGAGAACCGGTTCAGGGGACATGGACTTAATGACTTCCTCTGTCATAGACTGCCTCAGAGACTTTAGGAAAATTACCTAATCTCTTCTGAGCCATGATATAGAGATAGTGCATTCCTTTTATTTTTATTTTTTTTTCCTTTCAATTTAAATTCAAAAAGAATTTTTCTTATGATGCACTTCCAGAACTCTTTTAGCGTTGTCTCCCATAGCTTTCTTACTGACAAAGTAAAGTACAGACTAGATAAATGGACAGCAGGAATCAAACAGATATTCTCTTGAGAGCAGACCAGGGTCTTCCCTGTGCTGGACACAGATGGTTCCAGTCAATTTCTGCCAGCTCCTCAAGGGACCCACCACAAAGGACATGGCTGAGCCTATCCGCAAAAGTGGTCATGCCTTTGTAATAATATATTTAAGAAAGACAAGGAAGCACTGGAGAGAGAGAACGAGGAGGGAATTATAGGGAAATAATGGGGAAACACCAAGCTGAGATAAGCAGGACATGCTCCATGGCAGGGCAGGCACGGTACCGCAGGGGCTGCAGCTTGCGGAGGACATTGCAGAAGAAAATTTTCCCTAATGGGAACATGGTATATGGACAATCCCATACCGAGACAGTTACACCTTCAAAGGATTTGCACCCTGTAGAAGATGAGTGAGAAAGGAGGAGCAGCAGAGAAAAACCCCTACCACACTGTGCAATGCCAGTTGTCCCACTGAAAGGACTCAGTCTAAAATACATCAGTAGCAAGGTGAAAGGAGAAGAGCCTGGAATAAAGCTGAGCTTGGGAAAGGCAAAGGAGAGGTGGTTTTGTAAGCATGTGCTTGTTTCCTTCTTTGTTTTTCTTTCCTAATAACCTAATCAGTACTCAAATATCTATATTATACGGAAATAAACTAAATCAAATTCCTCAGAGTCATGTATCTACTACCTATGTCAGTAACTGCTAAGTGATCTCTCTGCCCCATGGGCTCTCTCATTCTTCCTATTGGCCTGTCAGAGTTAATGCAGCATCTGGACAATACTCTTAATCATTATTTATATGTGTATTTGTTTTATACATTAAAGCAACAACGTCCCAATAAGAATTGTGAGTCAACAAATATGGAAAATACTTTTTATAGAAGGAACCTTTGTTCTTATATTGAAGATTAAAGTAAAAACCTTGCTTGTACAGTTACTGCCTTCAGGTGTGCAGATATCAAAATTAATATATCCTGACTAGATATTTTCTAGAATATTCAGCATACAAAAAAGGTAAGTCTTAGTCATGTGGAGGGTAAAATACTACATTCTACAGATTTACTTTATTAATTTGTTCAGTATTGTCACAGATATTTTCTATAGCCATTCTTCTCAAAGGATCAAACCAGCCCCTTAGACCTGATTAATTTTTCCCTATCCTCTGTAGGTATGTTTCATGTAAAAATAGACTTATTATTACATTAATGGTGTAGACTCTGTTCAAGTGTTATGGCTCATACCATTTAGGACTACTGACATACTGCAAAGGTTTATAATAGCAATGTCATTTGGAAACTTGGATTCTCAGCAGAGACCTAATATTCAGCTTCCTTGATAGTTCCCAAATTCAGTAATCTGTACCTATCCAAGAGGAAGATGATGAACTTATCTAGATTAAATAATATTACAAACCCCTACAATAAATGTGAAAAGCATTAAATAAATACACTGTTAATGTGCAGTAATGAGGGACCTATCTTGTTTGTTGGGTAGGTTGGGTTTTTTTCCTAAAACTTAAATAAAAGTTGAAATGTTCCCCAGCTACATGAGAATACACTTGGAATTTCAGGTCTGTTTCTCTAAAGCATTTTCTGGTCCTGTACTTTAATTTAAGCAGGTTTCTATCAAAAAAAAAAAAAGGTACCTAATTCTTCACTTATTCTACCTGTCTAACCAGAAGTAATCCATCAAAGGCAGTAGTTATTCCTCTTCATATTTACATCTGAATACATCCAAATTAATTGCCGACAGATTTGAATAATTTGCACAAGTGCTAGCAGAATTTATCCACTTTTACTTTACAGGAGAAAATTTCTGACTAGGACAAAGTTAGTTTTCTTCATAGTAGTCCCTGTATTATATTTTGGGTATGTGACTATAATGGTGATGACAACACATCAATGTTTTGTCTATTGCCGAACAGAGCAGCATCACGGCTTCATATTTTTCTCATACTGCTGACCCAGCAAGTGAGCTGGGAGTGGAAAAGAGGTTGGGAGGGTACACAGACAGCACAGCTGACCCAAATTGGCCAAAATTAACTTCAGCATATAGGCATTTGTCTCCCCATACAGCTGCTCTGCATGCTGTGGCCCCGCTTTCTAGAAAGTGCCAAAACATCTACCTGCCAATGGAAAGTAGTGAAGGAATTCCTTGTTTTGCTTTCCTTGGGCATGTAGCTTTTCTTCAGTTGTTAAACTCAATCCGTGTCTCAGTCCATGTGTTTTCAATTTTTGCTCTTTTGATACTTTTGCCAATCCTGCTGTAGGAGTGAGTGAGTGAGTGTGTGGGTGCTTAGCTGCTGGTCAGCATCAACACACAACAAGCACCCGTATCCTCAGAATCATTCCTTGGAAAACAGAAAATACATATTACTCATGGTCCAGTGAAAAGTAGGACTTTTCCAAGGAATCATCCTAAAGCTTACATGAAGCTGTCATGCTACCATCATAACTACCTGGGAGAAATTTAGTGGCAGATAAGAGCATAGGAGGTTTTTTCCTGAGAAGAAAGAAATAAATGAGAGATATCCTAGGGGCAAGATTCACTGAATCACCATGCTAAAAATTGAGTTGGTTCTGAACACACTACAGGCTGAAATTAAAATTTAGAATTTTTACAGCACATGCATCAGCAAAACAAGCTCTTCAAGCTGTCACCAGGCTGGCAAGAAGTGGTAGATAAATCTGGGATGTACTCTCATGCGAGGAGAAATTCTTTGTAGGGTTCTTGATTTACCTGCTACTCCTGGCTTTCACATAGTTTCTAGTAGAAACTGAAATGAGGAAATATGCATTTAGTAAAAAGTGTTATGTTTTTTGCAACAATTTAGTCTTCCATTACCTACTTACAGTCCCAAGATAATTTCCTTGCTGTAGCTCTCATACCCCTTATCTCTATCAGAAATATCAGGAGAGGAGAGGGGGGAAAAAAAAAAACAAAAGGGGAAAAAAACAACCTGCCCAGAAGTGTTGTTATCACTCTACTTCCTACTCAAACCTTAATCAGAATGTACAATACATCTTTCCCCTGAAAACATGAGAAGGATTACCTGCTCTCAAATGGATGGCATAAATTGGGCAAAAGTTTGTTGGTTTTTTCTTCCTATTTTATCCTCATCAAATCACAATTTTTTAATAAGAATAAAATATGTAGCCTCCATATTCTCCCTCTTCAATATTTTCTAATTTCTTGACTGCTCTGTATCTTCTTATCTTCTGACTTATTTCTATGCCTCAGCATCATTTCTGCTTTTACCCTCTCTATCCCAGTTTTGCCTCACTTTATCTTCTCCATCCTATTTGCTCCTCTATCTTTTTAAACAACTCGCTGATGGATGTCTATAGATTTATATTCCTTTCTCTCCTTCTCATTTTGGTGTTTTCTATCAGTCAGTCATCTTTTGAAGTATTCCCATGTTTGCTTAAACTCAAGGGCAAATATTATATGAGTAAATATAAAACTCTGTCTGCCTTTGTGTTATAAAGCTGCCTTTGAATTTGTAGCTGTTTTATGTTTTGCATTTAGTTGAGATTTAGGATCTGGGAATGTTTCAAAATATTTAAGATCATTGGGAATTTAGGAAAGAGTACAAAACACCTAGAAGAAAGGTAAAAATAAAAAGGCCTGGATTCTGGGTTATACAGAGAAAGTTTAAGAAAAATAGGCATCGGAGTCCTACATTTCCAGAGACCGCTGAGTGATTTTAGATATGCATCTCCCACTTCCTACTCCTTTGTCCTGTGACAAAGCTTCTGAGTCATGAAACACAATGAGTGCTAAAGCAAATGCATAAATAGCAGAACATTTGAAATATGATTCCTGTGTCACACTGGGGGCATAATGTTTGCCAGCTGGTGGTCAGCCAGCTGGATTTAGCTATTTACCCAAGACCAAATCCTCAGTGGGTGCAAATCATTAGGGCTCAATCAAAGATGAGAGCTATGATATTTTGTACCATCTGAATAACACTTCTCCAGGGAATTTAATTTCTCCAGAGGTGAACAATACACTCTACCCACTGTACCAGGTGGACCAAAGCCTGGCCTTCTGTGTCCAGTCTAAATAAGAACTATCTCAAGCTCTTGTGTAGGTCTGCATTTACACACAATACATATAGATACAAATAAATATATTATATAGCTTATGAAAAACATACATTGATGTTTCTATAACAGATATAGGTATATCATAATTTATAGTTAAGAGGAGCATTTCAGCCATCCATTAAAGTTGATGTCATTTGGCATCTTTTTGATCTATTCCTGAATTCAGAATTTGGGGACACGCAAACTGGAATAAGGTAATGTCTTTATTCAATGCATAAACTTGGAATTGTGTTAATCATACTTATGTTTTTCATTTCATATGTTTAAATGTAAAACCAAAAAATATTCAGTCCTATTTTCATATAATTTTTTTCTAACTAACTTCAGTGTCTATTTCACTGACCTTAGACATTAGGGTTGAGAGTCAGCTTCACACTATAAACACTTGGGCCAGATTCATCTACTGATGGCTTGCATGTAAAGATGGGTTTTAAGTGTGAGTCATAGACTCCAAGTCCATGTTTCCACTAAAAAGTGAACTTTAGTCAGTAGAGTAGAGAGAGAGCTCTGACCAGTTGTAGGTGGGTATTTTCAGGTAGGTTTAGCTGTTTGGTAAACTCCAGCAAGGAATTGAGTAAAGGCTGCCTCCAGAAGTGAGGTAGAGCATTAATATCTACCTCAGTGGGAGTTGGGACAAGATGGTGAATAGAGATGTGTTATTAGGCTTGTGTTGAAGGAAAAATGTCTTATATCAGAGGCTATGCTGGAGATACTTAGGTTAAATTTGTATGTCTTTATGAGAGAGTCACTGGCTAAAAACTAAAGCTATCGCTATGTTGGAATGTGAACCTCTACAGAGAAATGAAAAAAAGTTTAAAAATACATTATTTGTGCATATTGGCATTGTCCGCATTCAGTGGTTATTGATGGAAAATAAAGAGAAAGGAGGAAGACACGGAGAAAAAAAGGCATGCAGAGTTTGTAGTATAAACTACTAAAGCTAAAGCAGCTGCAGGCTTCAGAAACTGTTTCATTTTCTCCAACCTTTATCTACTTTCTCCTAGAAGCCCATTTTTGCTCTATCTTCTATCAACAGATGCAAATTTCAATGTGTGCTGAAGTTCTGTTGCTCTAGGTGCTGCTGCTTTTCGTGCACCACTGAAAGATTACATACCTAACTTGAAATCTAAGATTTTTCAGCAGCACAATCTCTGATATTCAGTCTTTTTAAACTGTCACGTATTTATATTAAATTACTAAAAAATAATCTTAAACAATAAAAAACAAACTCAAATCCTCTTGTAGTAAGAAAGTTACTTTTTTGAGAAAGTGAAAATTATTAAAAGCTAACATACCTCAATTTGAAAAGAAGGACAATTTCAGATTTGGTCTTTGAGTAGAGTTTAATTAGTCTGCTTTCAATTTCTATTACTAGGTCCAAATCTCTCCTCATCCACATGGTTCTGCAGGAAGTAGTGTGCCACCTGGACTCCAGTTGCTCCTCTAAAAAGATACAGGTCTTACACAGCTCCAGTGAACACTTTGGACCTTAGGGTGTCTAAAGGCATTTGATGCTTCCATGTAGAAAACAGAAAATCTTGCCTGTTTGGTTTCTTTTTCCTTTCTTCTTTTTCTTCCTGAATATAGCAAGCAAAGATTTCTTCTAAAAGTTCTATGCACAGCACTTTGCAAACCATTTGTTCATATCAATTCATTGTAAACCAAAAATTTAAGCCCTCTATAGGGAGTGAAAACATTTATCTGAATGCTAAAAGATAAATTGAATTCTTGAGGCAGGGGTTAAAAACCTTGAGCTTTGTGTTTCACTTTGTTTTGTTTCTGTCCTGAAATCTATTCTTAAACAAATCAGGCAAACAACACACCTTACCAAGCACCATGGGGAAATGAATATAGGGATTCATAAGTATTCTCCTAGTTTGTATGCATGATTCACTGTCTGGTGGCAAAAATCAATTTGTCTCTTTAAAAAGGCCCCCTTGGGGCTAGAGGAATGCAGAGCTGTAATGGTTTACTGTCTTGAGAGCCTTTGTCTGATGACAAACAGAACTGGAATTGACAACAGAGAGTTATAGTCATGAGTGAAATTATTCATGTGTTTTGGCTTTTTCCCTCACCTGGCTTTGCAAAACTGCACCTGCAAAACAGTGTATCTGTGTCATTCATGTAGTCACCTCGATTGCATGCTTCCCTGATATTCACAGGCAGTGACAGTGCTTGCATTTTTCTATCCATTTATACGTGCTGATATCCCTTTACAAATCAAGCACTCTGCTGTCTGCACAAAAGTACAGGCATTGGTAGATATTCAACCGTGCACAACAGAGAACCCCACTGAGAATGTTCCAGCCTTTGTGTCACACAGTGAAGTATATGAAAGGAAAGATGCATGTCTACACACATTTCATTACCTTACAGGAAGCATCAGAAAGTGGAGACAGCATTAGGCACAAACTCAGAAAATACAGGTTTTATTCACAGTTTAAGCCTTGATCTGCTGTATTGCTTTAGACACATACTATTACCTGTCTGCAACTTCTTCCCTTCTAGTAGATCTTATTTTCTTTAATTAAAAGGTAAAAATTTGAAATATCATCCCTTTGTACTGTAGTTAATGCAGAGAGCCTTCTTATCTTACAGTCACAAGTTATTTTTTGTATTACAGTTAAGATTATTCAGTAATAACGTCCCCAATTTAATGTTTATCTGACAAATATCAGCGGAACATTTCTAGTTGATACAACACAAAGGTTTGGCCCAGTACCTGAAAAATTTTTAAAGCATCTTGCTTTTTATCTACAAATAAAATTTATTACTTCTTAAATTTTGCACTGAAATTAACTGAGGTTTCAATATATTAAAAGTGACATAGGAAATCACAGGCTGTGACAATGAAATGCTGGACTGGTTAGGAAACCTTTTGAATTCTTATTTGTTCTGACTGAAAATCTTGAAGTCACTTGTAAGTTTTGTAATAAAATTGTGGTGGTTTAATCCAGCTGGCAACCAAGCCCCACACAGTTGCTCACCCATGTGATGGGGGAAAGAAGTGAGAGAGTAAAAGTGAGAAAACTCGTGGGTTGAGATACAGTTTCCTATGTAAAGCCAAATCCAGACCCACAAGCAAATTACAAAAGGAATCCTTTCACCACTTCCCGTGGGCAGACAGAGGTTCAGTCATCCGCAGGAAAGCAGGGCCCCATCACAGGTTACAGTGACTGGCGAAGACCAATGCCTTCAGTCCAAACGCCCTCTCTTCCTTCTTCCCTTCAGCCTTATAGTCTGAGTGTGATGCCGTGTGGAAGGGAATGTCCTTTTGGTCGGTTGGGGTCAGCTGTCCTCTCTGTGTCCCCTCTCCTTGTGCACCCCCAGCCACTCTCTGGTGGGGTGGAGTGAGAGGCAGAAAAGGCCCTGACTCAGTGTCAGCCCTGCTCAGCTGCAGCAAACACATCCCTGGGTTATAAGCCCTGTTTTTGTCACAAAAACAAAAACCCACAAAAGCAAACAAACAAACAAAAGCCAACCAAACAAAATACAGCTCCCCTGGTAGCTACTATGAAGAAAATGCATTCTACATCAACCAAAATCTGCATTAAAGTGTAACTGAAAATAAATATTTTCAAAAACAAGGAGAAAAAGAAGGAAAAAGAAATTATTAAGAAAACTTATTTCCCCCCCTTGAATGCGAGTTTGGTCAAACCAGAAGTATACCAATTCAATAAAATGGAAACTCTGACTATCGAATGTTGTTTCAGTTGAAAAATGGAGAAGGATGGTTGCAAACAAATAAAAAGATGTGTGTCCTGTATTAAGGTACTCAGGAAGATAAAGATATGCCCCAAGTTTACCTTATGTGCAGCAATAGGCTGTCAGTGTACAGATGATAGACTATAGTTCTGTACACTGCTGTGCTGGCATTGGATGTAGAAAAATAATTCAATACAGAGCAAGTTAGTATTATGCATAAGGATATTCTGGATTGATTGTACAACCAGATGTTGTGTGAATTCAATCAAGAAATGTTTTTTTTCACCTCTGTTCAAACAGACATGCCAGTTTCATTCCCAGTTGAGATGAGAATAGAAATCTATTGCTTACTCTATAAACAATAGACAATTTTTCTAATAATGAATAGATTTTTTCCAGTCTTCTGATGAGATTGTTGAGTGCCAGATATAGCTGTGTTTTTTATCTTTTTTTTTTTATTTATTTTCTCTAGAGAGGGAGAAAGAGTTTAATTTTGGTCTGAGGAGCTTATTTTGAATACATCTGAAACAGAAGAAAACTGCTCAGTAGCATCTGCCCACAGGTAATATTATAGCCCTCTTTAACAAGAGAAGGCATCTACTCCTGTAGAGGCGTAACAGGAGATAACTGATAAGTGAAAAAAATAAAGCAGCATTATACAAGTACACATTAATTCAAAGAAAATCACTCAGTAAAGGTCAGCTAGAAGATACCACTGGTGAGATTTTGTCATATCAAAATATATGTATACTCACATGTGTTTTCTGTTTGTATACTAAACAATGTGCATTGAAAGTGGAAAAAAAAAAGTGTTTAGAAACCCAGAAATACTTTTTTTCCAAATTATGTAATATTTTCTTCTCAAAATTTAACCTTTTATTTCTGACCTCAGGCCCACTGTGGGGTTTAGAGTTCTCTCTTCACTAAAGAAGAAACTACCTTTTTCTTTTTATACGATGTGAGTAAATGAAAAGCATTTTACCATTATCTACAATCATAAGAAAAGAGACAGTGTCAGGTATTCCCAGTACTTTTCTCCTAATCCTGTATCTTTGCCTTTGCACGAAACTTAATGAACTGGCATTGCATTATTCTACACGCATTCACTGTAGAGACATTTCCTGCAAAGCAAGGTCAGTCAATAAACTCCTTATGAAGGAGTTGGTGAACGGAGGTTTTGTTCCACAGCCCCCCACTGCCTCTAAAAACAGTGACATTTTTGTTGTTGTTGTTTAAAAATCATTCTAGTTATAACCCATTGGCATCTTGCTTAACAGGCACATCCCATTGCCTGCTGGGCCAGCATAACTTAATAGGAAAGGGAGAGGCTGATGGGAAAACATGCACAAGAGAGATGAGCTGTAGAAGTGTAATTGGCCCACACACACAGAGCAAAATATCCCTGAAGACTCAGAAGACTTCTCAGTCTTGAAAACATTTACAACCAAGCACAGTGATTTATACCCCAATTCCAGCGGATTTACTCATGAGAGTAAGTAATATGCTCAGTAGTAATTAACAAGCTTGAATTTTCTCTGTTATTTTCACTGACTCTCATGCCTCTTCACACTGTCAAAGAGGTGTGAAAGAAGAAGACCTGAGAACAGGAGCTTATTTCATGTTTTCTCCTCAAAGACATTTTTGTGCTATCAAACCCAGCTTTGGACAACAAATGTCACCAACCAAGTAGAATCAACAAATGTGTAAATCCATATGTCCCCATCTCATTTATCTCGTTATGTGTTCCCTGACAGTCCCCCACAACAGAATTCTTATAAATAAGTTGTGAATTTCAAAACTGAAATGGTAAAGTCTATTTATCTATTTAAAATTTATCTATTAATTTTTTTCAGTTCTCTTTTGCTCTGTATTTTTCCCTCAAAACCCATCAACAAAAGCTGACAAATGTGAATTGCTGCATGAAGTCAGGTACCCAGGTGTGGTCAGCAAATTGACATTCATTAAGCACTGGTTGGCTCTAGGATATTATAAACACCATTCTTCTTCCAAGTTTTCAAGCAGTTTAAGGTTCTCTATTCAAAATAGCACTCAAAGTCTTGTTGAGCTTCAAAGCTTGTGCTGAAGTTTCAGTAAATAGGACAAATATGTACTGAAGTAATGTCTTCATTGATTTCTTGACACCAAGCTCAACTTTATCTACTTAAATGTAAATGTAGGGGTAAAGCTGCCATATACCATGAAATAAGATAAAATTACTTTTTACCTTACAAAGAGAGTTGCATGACAGAACACATTTAATATTGTACCGCACTTACATTCCTAGGAACAATAAGGAAGGAAGCTTTGGCTGAATTCAGAGAATATTTTGTGTGCTTTTGTAACTGAAATTGTCAAGAAAGTTTTCTTCTTTGTAAATATTTAAGTTAGGACAATATAATTTGAAAAAAGGTATTTTTGTACATAATGAGTTCCTTTTTTAAAATTTACTTAATTCCCTGTCTTTTCTTAGAAATTTTATCCAACTTTATATCATAGTTTCAGGTTTGGTTTTTTTTTTAGTTTCTTTTGGTATGAGTTATAATGTTTTCTTCTGCAATCACAGATACGGTTGTGTATACAGATAGACATCTTTGATACTCGGGATAGACATATATTCCAAGAGAAATCTCTGCAGTACAGTTTTTGCCTTCAAGATATTTTGGGATTTAAAACATGACGTATCACAGAATGGTTAGGGTGGGAAGGTCTCGGGTTTGAGATTCTTAAGTCATCTTAGGTGAGAGTATTTTTCATTGAAAGCCTTGTGCTGAAGCAGAAGAGTCGAAAGCTGCTGTTTTAGGTTTTCTTTTGGTTGTTTATTATTTCTTATTTACAAATTCTTTCAGTGCCCTGTCAAGGTCTTGTTGCAGCGAGAGCATGAGACGACTCCCACCCATGACAGGCGAGCAAAACTTTTTATATTATGTACTATATATTTTTTATTTACTATTAATTACTAATACTTACTACTAATGTTAGACGTCACTTCTATCTTACACTAATCTTTGTGAGCTACTACAGCAGAAAAATGGAAGACAAGGAGAAGGACAAAAAGGACAAGGATTACACCTAGGTCTTTTATGTTTTTCTTCTGACTCTTTTTTAAAAATCCTAATATTTTACATTTACACCCTGTGATTACTTAACTACTACTACTACTAACTATTATTCTTCTTACAGTCTCGTGACTTGTAATTCATTTCACAAGCTGAAAGGTTTTCCATGGACTGAGATCCAGGACAGTGTCTCTCTGGGGCTCTGTGCAGGGGGGTCCCTGACCCCCTGCCAGGACCTCAAACCCTCCAGGGCAGTCAGAGGAATGCCCTGAACTCCGACAGGAAGGGACATCTGGAAATCAACCAGTCAAACCTCCTTCCAAGGGAAGGTCACCTAGAGCAGGTTACGCAGCTGTGTCAGGTTTTGAATGTCTCCAGCAAGGAAGACTGCCCTGCAGCCTGTTCCAGTGTACTGCCACCGAGTTCTTCCTCATGCTCAGGGGGAACTTCTTGTGCTTCCATTTATGCCCATGACTACTTGTCCTGTCATTGAGCACCACTGAAAAGAGTCTGGCACCATCCTCGTAGCACCCGGTTTGAGATCTTTATATGCATTGATGTGATTACAAGATATTAATTAGGCTTAAGTAACTGTGTTCTTTCTAAGCAAGACAGTAACACATTTCTCCTATAATTCTCAGAGATTTTAAATATTGATAATCTTTCCTTCAAAATGTTCACTACCTAATTTTCCCTAGAAAAAATTATTTCATCAAATCTTCAATTTTGTATTATCTCATTATATCTCAAAATTAATATTGTTGGTGGAGCAAAATTAATTAAAGTGAAGTGGTTTTCAGTAACCAGAGGTAAAAATCTCAATTATCATTCAGCTCCATGGCACAATGACCTCTGATTTCATTGCAGGCAGGATCCAAAATCATTTGTGGTATTTATACTATTCCAGCCAAATGTTCATGACGTTCTTTAATAAATAATGAATCTTGGATATGTTCCTGAGAAGAAAGAAATCTGACATGGCAGGATATTTGGTTTTGGCTGATACCTCCTTCTTCCTCCTAATGGATGACCCTGAAGAATCCAGCTGAAGCAGAGGTGTCCTTACACCTCAATGTGTCAGAACCTTTCTGAGAGAAGGAAAAAATTAGGCTCTAAGTTTCCAGTACTTCCTGAAGTTATCTTTTTCCTTTTCTTCCCATTACAGTGCCCCAGACTGCTGCCTCCCAGACATGCCAAAGCACTCTTGCAACTCCAAGTCATAAAGTGGGTGGCTGGAATGCTTATGCAGAGGTGCAAGAAGGCAACAGAGCAAGGTGGAGCCTTGTGCAAGGCTGCTGAAGGCAGTCCCTGGCTCTCAGAGACTGCTGTACTTTCCACTGCTCAGCTGCTGCTGTGAAGCCCTTGCCTGGGGAGAGACACCCTTATGTGGAGGCCACTGATCCAGAGATTCCAGTGAGAAATGTTCAGGTAGCATCTTTCATATAAACTCAGGGTGTATAAGGACCTTCCAGCTGTGCTGTTAGACTGTGTGTTTGTTCAGTTTCACAAAGGCTCCCATCATGACAAAGGTTTTAGAAAGTGCCATGTAGGACAAACTGTGTCAGGTTACCACACAGATCCTAGTGAGGATAACACTTGAAGGAGGATAACACCTGCATGGAAATACAGCTTGGTGCTCTTTTCATTTTTGCATGAAACCTCCTCCAGAAAGGACTTCTGGTTAACACATCATCTTTGTTCTGCCACAAGAGTAAAAAGACTGTTCAACAGTTCTCTAACTCATTCCTGCACTTAGACACACTGATTTCTCTTTCTGACTTACTGGGAAATTTTGCTGCATTGCCAGAGAACAACTCCACAATTCTGTCTTTGTGAGCTGTGTAGGTACTTCTAAGGGCACAATTTAAAGAAAGTGTTTCAAGGTTCCCTTTTCAATGACCTAATATTATTTCACTTGATATAATCTGAGCATACTTGGTAGCACCAGATTTTGATAAAAAATGCTCTTTGAAAAAAAAATATTTTATGCGTAAGTCACATTGTCACTTTATATTAACTTTCTTATCCATTTCACCTTTATACTGTCCTCTGTATTCATTCATTTTTAACTAAGTTGTCTTTTTTTCAGTCCTGAAATAGATTTTTAAAAAGACAGGAGTGCTTGTGTCAGTCTTAAAGAAAGCTATGCTCTGGCAATTAAAATCTGCTTGAACTCTTCATAAGCAGAGTAAATTTTGTTAGAACCATGTTCATATTGTAAACTAATGAAGTTAATGTATAACTCTTTCACATAGCTTTCCATCCTTGAATCTTTGAATCCTTTGCAAAGACACTTCAGTACTACAATGTAACTTTGCTCAGTGATTTTGGCCTCCTGAGAGGTTTTCTAATACAGATAATTCC
>WAAE01016614.1:0-19162 GCA_013400495.1 Nicator chloris
GTTTCTGAAAAATATTTAAAATTTTTGGTAGCTGTTTTTTTGGGATATACAATGCAACACATTTATTATTTTTACATTTTAAATCACAGTAATGAAGAGTACCTTGGATATTTTAATTAAACAGGATTTATTTGAAAGACTATCCCAGAAGCTGTTTGATTGAAATGACCTTATTGAGCTGCTCTGTGTATTGAGGAATGTGCTGTGATTGCAACAAGATCAATTACATTAGTTTGCATTTTGATGCAGAGAGTCTTGTCAGGGAATTGCACTGCGTTACACTTCATAAACACAATGAAATACTGACTTCATATTTTCAAATTAAAAAAAATTAAATGCTTTCCTTCCAGCAATTTCAGATTACTGGACTTGGGTTTAGCTGTGTTTTATTTCCCCATGCCTATCTCCCACCCTGGTAGTCAGGAATATTTACTAATTGCAAAATATCTTCCAGGCATTGTTCCCTCTTCTGTTGTTCTGACTGCTTTCCAGGTGATGTCAAGGGTTTTCCTGACGTGGGCAGTAACACACAGTGTAAAAGAGGTAAGTCATGCTACAAATTGAGAGAAAAACTAATGATCCATGCTGAAAAGCAAGTGTTGATTGCTGTATTACTGTCCTTAAATGTCTTCTGTTTGTATCCCAACATGGGAAATTGTTCATATGAATTCCTGTGGATCAAAAGAAGTAGAAATAGATCTGATGTCATCTTTTGTTGACAGTCAAACGGAGCAGGGTCTGATTCTCTCCCTGTAAGACATCTAGCTCCTGGATAGATTCTTCAGTCCTTACTGACAGTTAAACAGGTTCCAGTGTGTAATACAGAACACAAAATTTGGTACAGCCTTCTAGTGTTCATCTCATTAGTGCCATAATTAAAAGCAAAATCTTGTTGCCCTCCTGCATATACAATTCACTTCCTGTGGCATCTGAAACTCCCTCTCAATTGTTTGTGCACAGCAGTGCCTCTATGCTCTCCATTGTCACTCTCCTGGATAATCTTTCCTCTGTCCTTCATTCCATTTTATTATATTCAAACATAGGTATTTTTGGGGGGCTGTGTGTTTTTTCTCTCTGTTCACCACACCAAATAGTGCTGTACTTTATGCATATCTCTTTAGAATCTTTTGGAAGCCATGTTTTTTGAAGTTTATTCCTGACAGCTGTTTTAAAATCTAGACATGCTTTAATTGGTACAGGTTATGTGACTGACTCATGCCTTCTGAATCCTTGTAGCAGCCCAAATATGCTGCATCTCCACTGTGACTTTAGCCAACTCATCTTACTGGTTTTCTTCTCATTAAAGAAAGCAATTAGTCTCAATACCACTGTCAGCATGGGTGCCCGAAATAAGTGACTCATTTTATGCATAAGATTATTTGTGACTTGACATGGAGAATGTCTTAAGGAACTTGTTTTATTACAAAGCCTTGAGAAAAGCTGCTTTCTCTTTCTTCCTCCAGATCTGTTATCAGAGCATCTGTGCACGTGTAGAGTAACATAAGTCACTGTAGTTCCTAGCAATTAACAGTCCTTTCTGGTATTGTGATGCTTGTTCATGCGAAGCTTTAGTTTCGTGCTACTTAAAGTGGAGGAATGTTCTTTTTCTCAGTAAACATAAAACCTGTTTTCTAATGGACTTTGCTGTTAATTCACCAGAATTAAAGTACTAGGTTTTGAACAAAAAAAAAAGCAAGCCATAATCTCAAGGCATTAGATTTTATATATATGTGTAAAATACTTCAAAATAAATACTCCTGGAGTTTTGCTTGTTATGTATATGATGTTGGGGTATCTGGTGCTTCATAAGGAACAGTGATATTCTGTTTTACGAATTGTCTCCTAGTTTTGAAGTAACCTAAATATTAAAGGTTAGATTAGATGGATTAGGATTATTTCATGTGTTGTCTGTTGCACATCAAAGAAAAACCTGTAGTATGATTATGGGTTAGGTTTTTTTGAAGCTTATGCCCACATTCTCACTAGAGAAAACCAACAAAATGGGAGCAATGAGTTTAGCCAAATATTTGACTTTTAACAAGGATTGTTTCAACCATATTCCATGCAGATTTTTTTTCCCCACATGTGTGTGGTCTTCTGATTAAAGTCTTGCAGGAGACTGTATTATGTGCTACTTTTTTAATGTCTTAGAAAGTGGGTATAAGCATGGCAAGGGTGAGGAACCCTGTGACGAGTTTCTGACCTGTGATTTGAGCACATAAATCAAACAAGAGGCTGTAGTCTGACCCCTCCCCTTCCCCCAACCAGGGAGCCCGCAGGCTCACCTGGGGAGACATATTGCAAGTGTCACAAGTGTTCTACTTTCTCTGAAGGGCTGTCTGCACAAGTGAGCTCCATGCTGAAGGCCAGGATTAAATTCTCACACAGCTTTATGGAACTTGTAAGCGATGCAGTTGCATGATGAGGTTCTTGTAAAATAAAATGCAGTTTTCCTCTTTAACTTTTTGAGTGAGACTTGTTCACTGTCTTGCTTTTCCAGACTGTTTTCATATATAATATAGCTAAAAGAAGAAATGTGTATTGCACCCCTCCTTCTGTCAGGATACACTTCTAGAAATGTGATGTGATTTGAAGCATGCTTCTTGCCACTAACGTGTTTGTGCTTTTTGTTGACTTCAGTGCTGATGTGTTGTTAAACTCAATATGAAGTTATTCACAATAAATGTTAAAGCATGGCAAATGTTAAAGCACTGCACACTGAGATTCTCCTTACCTGCACTGTAGGAGCAGTTGTTGGTGTTGTGGAGGAGGGCCTGGCATGTCATCAGTGCTGGCCATTGTCAGAAAGGAGCCAGTTCAGTGAATTTTACTGTTTCCCCTGCAAAGAGGGTGGAGAATGAGCAGCCTGGTGTGAAGGGCTGGGAGGATGTAGGCATAGGAGAACAGAAAGTGTCCTTCAGTTCAAAAGATGTCTTTTTGAATTTGTGTGAGCAGTGACATCATCTGGTGACATCATGGCAGGCCTTCATGGAGTTCCATTCTGATAGATAATTCTGCACCCAGTTCTGATGGGTAATTAAAAAATGATGTCAGCAGGCATTTTTTTGCTTATCCCATTGGGCTCAGTTACAGATAAGTTGCAAATAAGTGTAGTATCTATTTAGAGGAAGTTTTGTAGAGCACACCGGCAAGAGATGCTGTGAAAACAACATATATAGCATACAGAGCTGCTAATTGGGTCTCTAGTATCTGCAGTTGGGAATTGGTATCTTCAATCAGTAGTAAAGCATACTTACTTAAAAGAGGGAAGAGCATCTTATGATATTTAGAACTAAGTTGTAGTAAAAAGTCCCTGCTGGAGGGGTCAGAATTCTGAATGGCTGAGTACAGTGGAAAAACCTGATTCATCACTGCTTTACATCTATGTAAAATTAGAGCAATACCATGCAACACAATCGTCTGTCAGGCCCTTTGTGCCTACTGTGAAGCTTCCTTTTTTTCTTTTTCCCCCTTAATTTTATGCTTTATTTTTTAATTACTGTACCAGGGAACCAGCTCTTTGGAGAGAGACGTGCTGTTCCAATATTTTCCATCATTACACTTGCATAGTGCTGCTGGTTTTGCTCTTCTGCATTGGATTGCTTAATTATGTGTTTAGCTGAAATTTTCTGCAAATTTGTCAACCTGTTACTCTTAACGTAGAGAAATTTCCCTTTCCAATCTTAAGGAGAACATTAAAAACCTCTCAGGCTTTATTTTGTCAACTCCCAGTTCTCATCTTTGCATCTTTAAAGACAGTGGTTTCTTTTACATTTTAGAAAATGTTGTCTGCTATTCACTGTATTTAAGAAAAGCTAAAATATATTCAGTACTCTCCTTTAGGATTTGTTAGCTTGAAGCACATGCCAAAATATTATGCCTATTGTTTGATTGACCCCTATTAAGAGAGTTGGACAAATAAGGTGTAAATAAAGTATAAAATGTCTTTTGGCTTGTGTCGAAGACTTCCTTGAAAAACTGGCATGAAAAAAGGTGGTGGAAGAAGAATTGAATTCTCAGGAAGCATTGGCCTTGGTGGTTTATTAAAGGTCTACTGTGTATTTGCCCTGTCTTCAACCTGGAGGGGGAATGATGCAAATGCAGCATTAGCAGTGGCTAAAAGAATAAGACTCCTGAGAAACTGTTTTGTGAGTCACTTCCCAGGGGTCTTATAATGTACATCTCAGTCATCTTTATCTGAAGTACTGAAAAACTGTCAATGCCCAAAGAGATGTTCTGGTAGTGACAGACTGGTGACAGCTATGTGAGTGTACAAGAAACAGACTTTATAACCACCACTTTCCAGTCTTCTGTCTTCCTTAAATAGGGACACAAGCTATGAAGGCACAATCAGTGATTCTTAAATGACCCAGCAGGGTTGTGTGTTTCATAATGGTGTGAACTGTTTCAATAACTTAAAATAAAGAAGGAGAGGGGGGAGACCAGACCTTGAAGGCAGTGTTAGAGATGTCATGTGATAGAACTGGACTGTAACTGCTGTAATTTTCTACTTCAGGCTACAAACTTTTGGGTTTTGACTACCGATTTCCATAGCTAGGGAAAGAAGTGGGATTTAAAGCACAGGTTGAAGCCTGTGACTCACAGGTTTAGGTGAACTCATCACTAAGCTGCTACTCCCCATTTGACCAGAAGATGCAGCTCTGGAGTGCTTGTCAAGCATGTTCCTCCTTTGGAACAGCAGCATCCGGGATGTGCTTTTCACTTTTCCATGTTGAGAACTAAGTCTTGCTTATAAAACAGACCTCAAACAGGATTAGGATCCTGCAGCAATGTGCAAAAATAGATTTGGTCTCTTCTCTGAAAGTATTCAAATAATTTTTGGATTTTGCTCTTTTATAGTGATGTAAGGGAGATTAATATATAAATAAATTATCAGAATCTGGAAAAAGAAAAAGGTTCATTTGCTGCAAAATGCAGTCAAAGTGACCTGAAATGTTACACACAGCAGAATATAGATTTACAGCACAATACAGATTACCAGCAGCTCTGCATTCCAGGATAGCTCAGGATTTCTGTATAAATTTTTCTAGGTTTTGCATTCTGTAACAAAACTTTTTCTGGGTAGTTCCCTTGAAGAAAATTTCCTTTTTTTTTACCCAAAATTATATGATCAGTCCCCTCCTATTAAAAAGATTCTGATTGTCCTTATATATAAATGTTCTTATTCCTTTTTTTTTCCTGTTGGTTTGTACTTTGTCCAGGATGAATAAAGTGCACCACCCACATCTCCTGACTTCCTTTTCCCTTTTTTCACAACCTTGGCATTATTAGTACCATGCTCAGGCCAACTGGGCTGATCTCAGGGTTAAAATGTGGAGGGAGTCACAGCTGATTCATTGATGTGTGGCTGACATAAAAGCTCCTAGAGGTGTAAAGCAGTGAAACATGATGCTGCCTTGAGTATAACATTAGAGGAACTATACTAGCTAAAATAAGCAGAAAATGGAGCAAGGAACAGTGAAACAGGTACCTGTGAAGCTTACCTGGGGTGAGGCAATCTGAGCATCGTTCTTCTCCCAGCCTGAGATCTGGTGTTAGCTGTTTTGCTGCTGCTCAAAAGTAGGACCCAGTTTCTGACCAGAGGAAAAAAAACAGTGCTTCTGCTCAGAAGCACCGTGAACTAGTATCAGAATATTAAGTGTAAACCAGGTATCAAGTGTTAGACCATTCTGTCTGCACTAGGAGACAATGGTAGGATTGATATAGAAGCTGGTACTTCATAGGAATGGGAAGAGTTAAGAATTATACTCAGAATTTCAGGCATTTCTTGTACCAATTTACCTTGCACAGAATATGAGAGCTTAAGTTACCTGATCATGAAGCAGAGCTATTCTTAAGCAGCTAGAAAGAAGCACGTTAAGAAGGGGTTTTTACTGTTGTTACTAATATTGCTTTAAAGCTCATTCTTGGAGTCTGCTCTCTAAAATGAAGAAAAGCAAACCACAGGAACTGATTTCTGTGATGTTTTCTTGGGTCTGGTGAGTAACTGGTAATGCTCAAGTTCATACAAAGCCTTTTCTCCATTCTCACAGGTACAAACTGAAGACAGTGTCCTCTTGTTTGTAGTGGCCTGGACAATCACCGAGATAATCCGTTACTCTTTTTACACGTTTAGCTTGTTAAACCATC
The DNA here is from genome assembly GCA_013400495.1 of Nicator chloris. NCBI lineage: Eukaryota > Metazoa > Chordata > Aves > Passeriformes > Pycnonotidae > Nicator > Nicator chloris. The sequence goes on from WAAE01016614.1 coordinate 6,151, forward strand.
TCCCTTATCTCATCAAATGGGCCAGGTCGGTAGCATAATAAAAATTACAGCCTTAAAGCACTGATCTGACAGGGATATTTATCTTGTAAAGTAGTTGCAGTGCAAAAAATTAGATTCTGCCTTCAGGTAATTGCCCTGTTTGTGAACGTGACTGCCTAGCTTCCTTCCAGCAGATTTTCAGGTTACAGAAATCTATTGCATTGCAAGCTGAAAGAGTAGTTTGTCTGAACTCAGTTCCATTTACAAAATAGTGGTTTGTCAGAAACTGATATTTAACAGTAAGGGATGACAGTAAGTAAACTGACATCTAGCAGTAATTCTTGAATCCAGTGGTTGTCCTTGAAATAATACTTAAGCTCATTGATTAACATCAACTATATTTGGCCCCATTTTAAGTAGTTTAATGACCTCTACCAAAGAGTTCAGAAATCAAAATAGTAAAGTGTGTGTCTGTTGATAATAATTTTAAAGATAGATTTTAAAATTTTAGATTCTCAGATAAAATCTTTAAATAGTTCCAAACAATTGCTGATTGGAATACTTGCAATAATGTTCATACCATGCCATGCTCTAATCAAATAAGATCTAAGAAAAATAAATACTGAATGGAGAATCCAAAATTTGTGCATCTGTAATATCATTGAACAAATATTTTGTCAGAGTTTGTCATAACTTCTAATTTTTTCTGTGTATGTTTCATTCTAGGTACACTTTGTTTATAGTATTGTATCCAATGGGAGTCTCAGGCGAATTACTCACAATATATGCTGCATTACCCTTCGTCAGGCAGTCTGGCTTGTATTCCATTAGTTTACCTAACAAGTACAATTTTTCATTTGACTACTATACATTCCTGATCCTGGTCATGATCTCTTACATTCCAAGTAAGTATGAGTTTGTTAGGTTTCTTAGCATTAGCAGCTGTACCGGGGAAAGCAAACAATTGTGGGATTAACATACATAGAAGTAACCATTTTAGCCTGCTGATGACCTTGCTTAATTTTTGCATGGTTCATAAAGGTTTAGTATCTCATGGAAATTTCAGCTTTTGCAGTTTGTATATGTACGTTTTCCATCCCCTTCTTTGTTGTACTGCAAACATACTGTGTACCATAGTCTTAGAAATAAGAGAAAAAGCTCTGGACAGAGAGAGATGAAAAAGGCACTGATGTGTATAAAATGCCTTAGAGTTTGGAAAAGTGACACTAGACTTACAAAAAAAAAATCAAACTAATCTGGAAGTTTCCCTTGAAGGACTTTTTCCACCCTGCAGTCTGTTTTCTTTGTATTGTGTGCATGCAGTTAAGGCAAATTTTGTCATCTGCCGTTACATTTAGAATTAAATAAGGCATTTTGCATTTAATTAAAAATGTGATTGCTCTAGCAAAAAAATTAATAGTACCCGAAGCCTAAGAACAATATCAGTTCATCTCTTTAGGGTGTAAAAGGCAATAGATAACTTAAGCAAAAAGTGGATAAGCACATCCTCTGATAGAGAATTGGTAACCTTGACCATGTGACTGTGCATCTTGCAGGCCTCTCTTCACACATTATTGAATTGAATCTGTTTTCTCCTCAGTCTTCCCTCAGCTGTATTTCCATATGCTGCATCAGAGGCGAAAGGTACTCTCCCACACTGAAGAACATAAGAAGTCAGAGTAATTCCAACTCTTTTTCAGAACTTTTCAAACATCAAAATGCTGCAGTTTTTCAATACCCAGCACATTTTTGAAGAGTATACCAAGATAAGTCAGAGGTAAAAGACCAATAATATAGCAAGAATAACCAATAAATCTGATTTCAGTGAAATTCCAAGATGTCAAACATTGAAATAATTTTCAGCTTGCAGTGCTTCAGAAAACTTTATATGGCTTGGCAGTTAACCTTTTCCTTAAATGATGTGCTAAATGGTTTTCATTTATTACTAAATGCCTGGAGGTTGCAGTATGAGTAATGAAGTTGTACCCACTAAATGCCTGAATTGGGATTATATTACTGATACCTCTTTTTTTAAGTGCTTGACTGCATGCCAGAAACTGTGTGTATTGCCGTGAAAGCAAACTATGCTCTGGAATACTTCAGGATAATGTCAGAGACTTCAGTTGAGAATGTAATCTGGGCAAAGTGTTTGAATTTAGAAAGGTAGGTTGTGTATTTAAAAGTGATGGGAACAAGAACAAGAAACCAGTTATGGAAAATGAGGGCAATGTAGTTCTTTAGGAATTTAAACAGTACGGTGTCTGACCAGAGTGTGTTCTCTGAGGATCTTGTTTAAGGTGATCACTCAAATGCTAATATTAATTCAGAGACTGTAATTCTTATCTGAAACATTAAAACCACCCCAAGTACTGCATCCCTGAATACTTTTTTACATATTAAAAAAAAAAAATTAACACTAACTGTAATACTTCTAGTGGTATCAGTAATGAATCTAAACAATATAAGGAGGTAGGTCACCCAGAAACAGGTGCAGTTCTCCCTTTTTTACTATAAATTATCATCTCTACTCATTGCCTGTGATACTCATCTTTCAGTGCTGACTGAAAGATGAGTACTACTACTTGGTCTACTGTGTTTGGGGGCCTTGTTCCTTAGCCTGACTTTTCTCAGGTGACTGAGGTCATCACTCTGGCACATCCAAGCAGGCAGTTCCAGGCATGCAACTTCTGAAGTGTTGCTAAGTCATAATCTGCTCCTTGCAGAGCAGATTATCTCACATATTCCATGCTGCCTTTGCAGACTGGACAAGCCACCCTCATCTGTTCTTTGGAAAGAGTGGAAGACCACAAAAAGTTATATTCTCCTAGATGCTTTCTCTGGGTTCTCAGGCTTAACCTCTCTTTGGGAAGGTAGAAAAAAAATGAAAGCTGAGAAAGCCTTGTGGTGAGGCAGAAAGCACTAGTGCTGTGTGAGCTGTGCCTCAAGTCTGGAAGAAACTTCTGATTTGGGAGTAAAAGGAAGGGGAATGAAAGGAACAAAAGGAGAAGGGAAACAAATGGATATCCAAGCAGACATAAAAGCAAATGTAAGTTATGGTTTTGTTCTGTTAGGAATTGATGGCTAAATAGTCCTGTCTGCATCTAGTCAGAGTCACTAGGCAAGACCATGTGGGCTTCTCTTGCTTCCCTCTTGTTACATGATTCTGTGGATAAATGAGGTGTGACCACTCCCATGCTACCTGCAACGCTGCCTGGTGCTGTGCCTGCCAGCACTTCCCCTGGTATGGCCCAGCTGTGTTTGACACATCCCAGCTCTCCCAAAACACAGCCAGGAAGTACTGAGGACACAGACTGTTCTAGCACTTGGGAAGAGCTGGATTTACATTTATTTAGGTTTATGCTTGTCAGAGCTATATTTAAAAAAAAAACGACTTGGCATTTTTCAGTAGTTTTCTTTGGCTCCATCAAAAGGACTGAATTTTTCTAATTCATTATATAGAGCCTTTCCTGTTCAACACAAACAGGACTATTATAAGCAGAGAGAGGACAAGGGACAATAATCTTTGCTTCCATGTTCAACATTTTGGGGCCAGTTACTGACTGGATTAAAAAACACAGGAGGTTGTAGCAAGCTGGGTGTTGGGTCTTTTCTCCCAAGTTCCAAGCAGTAGGACTAGAGGATACTGCCTTGTGTTGTTCCAGGGAAAGTCTAGATGGGATATTAGGAAAAATTTCTTGATGGAAAGGATTGTCAAACATTGTAACAAGCTGCTGAGGGAAGTGATAGAGTCACCATACCTGATGATATTTAAAAGAACTGAAGATGTGGTGCTTACAGACATGGTTGACTGGGATTTTGCAGTGTTAGGGTAATGGTTGGGCTTAATCTTAGAGGTCCTTTCCAACCCAAACAATTCTGTAATTCTATTGCTGTGGCCATATACAACTTCAAAATGATTTTGGATTCAAAGATACAACAATTCATTTCTGTATTAGGTTATGTGCTTTGTTGTAGTGATCTGAGAAATGTTATATTATTCTGAACTCATTGTTTAAAAGTGTAAACTTCCACCTCTGAACAAAACATCTCCTTTTGCTTATACTTGCTATTAAAGAAGTGAATGTCAATATTTCTGAAGGATGTCATCTGAAAGATCTGATTTCCTCATGTACTTAGGTTACTGGATATTGTCAATGCTCAGCTCCTGAACTTTTCTTAATTTGATTTCTGTGCCCAAATAAAAGATTTGGTTTCAAATCTGTTGGTCCGATTTGGAGATAAAAAATGGCTGTGTAATACTCCTGCATGAAACCAACTCCTGGCTCTGTTGATGAGAAAGATACAGTACAGATCTACAGCAGATAGCACTGGCACCATGGAAAAGCAGAGCAAGCTACCAGTAGGGAGAAGGCTTCTACAACCAACACCTTTGCTGAATAGGCTTTATTATGGAATATTTACTTTAATTGAAAATAACAATTTATGACACAAATGCAAATAAACTATGGCCTTTTAAAAGAAAATGGAGTTACTTTTCCTTTGAAAAGAAAAAGAAGGTGCTTTCACAGTAAGAATTCTTACCGGCAAAGTTGATTTATAAATTATATTCTGAAGTCTGAACATGTAGTAACTATGTACAGACATTCAGCACTTCATCTTGCAAGTGCTTTTTCAAGTTTGTCTTCTGTGGAAATCACTGGAAGGTGATATTTAGAGAGAACTGTAGTGTGATGCCCTAAAACTGTTTGGGTTGTTCCCTAATACTGACTTTGCTGACACATGTGGGGTTTCTCTTCCTCATAAATTGTAAAGTGGTTTCCATGAACTCTATAATAGAAGCTTTGATTGGTGTCACAAATGCAGAGGGGTTTATTTTCCCCACAGACTGTTTACTTGGCTTGCATGTTCTCTATCAGCATATCAAACCAGCAGGCCTCCCCTGCTTTGGTGCTCTCTGTTGTGTGCACTGGTTCAGTTGACAGCACTTTATGTTCTCCCTGACAGCTCTGAGTTAGTCACTACCCTCCAAAAGACCAAGGTTTTCACCAGTGTGTAGTTTACAACTGGAATTGTAGAAATGTTCATATTTGTAAATTGCAGTAAGAATGCAGGTTACAGTGCAGGTAAATTGTAATTTTTCACAATGTGATCTTTTTATCAGAGGATTTTTTTCTTATCATGAAGGTTGGCATTTGTGTGGACCAATCTGCAGTGTCATTTTAAAACCTATCTTACAGCTTAAAATTTTCATGAGTATACATCAAATCATATATTTTGATGTATATGTCAGTGAAACTTGGGTGAAAACTATATACAGTCATTTTTGTATTTTTTTCTATGTTGTGAAGAATAAAATTGTAATTTTATAAGTCTTGATTCACTAAGATTATTATAAGTTAAATGTATTTTTTGTATATTTAGGAATCTGGTATTACCTGGAGCTCTGAAAGACTAAGCATAGATTTTTTTATGCATGGTTGAAAGATATTTCAACTTGATAATGCAGTGAAATGGTTTGTATGCTAAAATACTAGTCCGTGTTGTTGCCTTGTGAAATTGATTCTGTGCTCTCTGCCTGGATTTGGCCTACTGATCAGTGATACTAATTGCTATAATCCAAATAAAATAATTCTGAACAAAATACGTTGTATTGTTACTGTTTAAGGAACAAAAGCAGATATTTTACAAATGTGTGTTAGGGCTGTATTTTTATTCATTTGTATACAATGTATACCTTTTAATTTACAAGTTCTTTTAGCATATGTAACTCTAGGGCTCAGACAAAAGAAATAAGAAACTTCATATGTTATTAATGCTCTGCTTTCCACATTCAAAAGAAGTGCTCGTAACAACATCTTGGCTGACTATGTCAACACTCACAGTTTCCTGAAGGATCCTCAAGTGAGTGTGAGCTTTCTCCTCCTGCTGTTATCTGTACTCTGGATGCTGATGCTTTCCTTCAAAAACAAAACTGAGTATTATAAATATAGTGGAATGCTTAACTAATGCAACAGAATACTTCAGAGTTCATTTACTAAATATAATATGTCTGCTACCACAGCAACGGTGTTAGCATTTTTAACACTTCCTGAGAGAGATTTAAAAACTGCATCTAGATGGCATTAATGCTCATAAATAACAAGTTATAATCCTCTAATAGGAACTGAATGGTAGCTGCAGAGTGCTATTATTCTAGGCATATGCTTGTCATAAGATTGCACAACTACAGTGATTTTTTTTGTTGACTGAAGATGGGATGAAATGGTGTTGTCATGCCCGGCATCAGCACAAGTCCTACGCATTATGGCTGTGACTTAGCACTGCTGTGTAATTCAAAACTTGGAAATGTGCTGTGGGGAGGTGCTGAGCTCTGTTTGTGCCTTACAGTAACTAGCACTGGCTGTTTGTGTTTCCTCTGCATTTCGAAAACTGTGGAAACAATTTTAGTTCCCTAGAGTAACAGTAAAAAGTCTGAAAAGCATAAGGATTCTGTGGTTGTCAGCAAGTTAATGCCACAATAAAATGTAAGGCTCATCTTAAAGGATTGGCAGTTCTTGACATAAGACTAGAGGAGGGATCTGTGCTGGGCTGCTGAATATAAAATAAAAAGGTGTGAATATCTGTGTGATTCAGTTTCATGTGATGTGAACTGAGCATTTCTGCAGTTGGGAGTGATTGATTCAAGCCACCCAACTGCTTGGAACTTCCATTTCATATCAAGTGGCTTTTAAATTCTGCTTCCTGTCTCCTAAAGAAATGCTCTTCCACACTTGTCAGAAGACTTAAAGTAGTAAGATAATTAATTAAGCTTCTTAGGTAGTTTCTGAAGGCTGCCTTTGAAGTAGCTGCAATTTCAAATGTGGATGAAAAATTTGTAACTCAATTAATACTGTTGATCACTAATTTCCAGAGTAATACTTTCCTTTACAAATGTGAAAGATCCTAAAGCGCTTATTATGGCCTCACAAGTTAGCTTGGGCATTAGTGTTGTCAGAGGTTTGTTTTTCTCTTTGGTGTGCTGACACTGATAATGTGCTAATATTAAGGAAAGAGAAGTTACTATCAGTATTATATCTTAATTTTTTCAATAGTGTAAGTAGATGTATACTATTTCAATCTTTCTCTATGAAATCATAATTCACAATATTTAGAAACATTTCCGTGTTTAATACTTGCACAAGCTGTGCCACAGCTGCTTCTCTCTAGATGTATTTTATTCTGTGCAATTTGTACATTACCTGCTACTAAATGAGGATGTTATCATTGGGAAATTCTTTGGTGGAAGTTTTTGCAGAGGTTTATTCAACTGAATTGTGAACGGTGAATTGCATTTTGTCCTATGTTTTTGACTACAGACAGTCTGCACAGTCTTCTGTGAACTGTTACCACTTGCAACAAGTGTACATGAAAAACTTCACTACTGATATTTTCTAGTTTGAACACCTGAACTTGCAGAATCATAGCTCCTGTGTAATTACATTCAGCCTCTTGGGCAAGACAGTGGATGAGTTTCACTCTACAGAGAGAATCTGAAGACTACATATAAAGGGATGCGGGCATTTCAGGTATCTTTTTCAACATTAGTTTTAAGTTGATGGCAATGTAAAGAGCAGCACTTTGTTCTTTTCTGCATGTAGAATGCCCACAAAACCCATCAGTCGTGGAGTGGAGGACCCTCCAATCAGCCTGACACTAGATGGCTTTTATGAAATCAGTTTGCCATTTAAAGGTTTCTTTGGGTAAAATACATCCTCTTCACTTACTGGATCAGAAAACATAATGAGTGCTGGTCTTCTCTACTTAATGACTGTCAATAAAATGATGAGATGGAAGAGGAGAGGTACTGGAGGTTACAGAGCTCTTACTACTGTGTTTCCATAGAATATTTGGGCATTGACAACACATGAAACTTTCTTCCTGTGCTCTTTAGAATCCAGTTGTTGTTCTTTGGGGCAAGGGTGGTGGTGTTTGGTTTGGGAGGAATTTTTTGTTTGTTTATAATGACAGAACAGCAGCACTTAATGGAGATGCTGGAATGTTTAGTCTAGTCTGCTGATGACATGAAGTTGGTTTGATTTTCCTGCTGGTGTTTATTACAGGACTATAAGGAACTACATGCACTGACTTAGGTGCTTTGTTTTAGTCCTCCATTGCTGTGTATAAATTACTGCTGGGAAAGTTGCTGGTTTGAGAATATCAAATGAGTTTCCTTACCCAGCTTTTTGGTGCAATTTAAATTAAGTAAACAAAGCACTTTGTTAGCAAACTGGAACAGTGGAAAAAGCTGTCTTGCATCAGCAAGAAAATGGATGTGAAATTGAAAGTCAGACATTGCTGGTTAGTTTACTTAGTAAGACTGGATACTGTTACTTAATAAGTAGTTACTTAGACAGTTGATACTGTTAGAGCCCTTTAGCAGAAGCAAACTGCACTCTGAAAATTCTGAATTATTCTTCAAAAGGTATTGTCAAGTCAGACAATGTGTGGAAACCTGCTCTAGGCTTACAGGTGTGTTCAGACAAGGGACGGATGTAAGCATTCATGGGCTGCTGTGCTCCAGATACCTGGTGATGCATAACTGCAGATGAGGCCCAAGCATACCGGATTTTGAAGAAATAAACTGCTGAAACAAAGATTTAAAACTCCTACTGTTGTGCTCTGAGCTTCCTGCAGGCTCCAGAAGACTCGGTACAGACATTTCAGTCCTGTTAATTGCTTTGCTATTATCCAAAGGTGAGCAGGTAAATCTGTGCTACAGGTAACAAATGAGCTGCTGTGTTCACATGCTTTGTGAAGAACTGGAATCCTTGGCTGCTTTTTTCTTAATGTCAGGATTATGTGAAATCCCTGGAATGACCACGTGAATTATGTGCATTATGGTGAATTTCATGATGCAATCCTCCTGTATTGCAAATGTGCACATGCAGATCTGTATCCCAGCTTTGCTTAGACTAAACAGCATGGGCATGCAGTTTATTAGGATATTTTATTTCTAACATTTGGGGTGAAATATGGGTGCTGCTGTGAAAAAACTGATTCAATAAGCACCTTGTCTTGCTAGGCTGCTTGTGTATCCCTGTAACCCCAGAAGTCAATAATGAGTCAGATTGTTTTGGGTTGGGCTTTTTGTTTATTTTTTAAGTCACTGTGGTTTTGTTTTCTCACTTTTGATTCTGTTCCTTTTAAATCATCAGATTATTGGGAGAGGGGTGGTGTGGAGAGAATTTGTAACAGCAGCTTGTTCAGTTTGAGTATTTCATGGCTCCAAGCTGGACTGTCTCTTAGTTTCAGAGGGCTGCTTTTAATGTTCTAATGTTCTGGATTTAATACTTCCACAAATCTTGTACTGCATGAAGACCATGAAGAGTGAAATGTGACACAGATGTTCTGAGGTCATGATCTAGTTGGTATTCCCCATTTGAAGTAAATAATGGAAAGAAAGAATGCTAATGTTTGTCTACTGCGCCTGTTGGAATAATAATAAAGTGAAAAATGTTTTTATACAAATCATGCAACTACACGTGAAACCAGAATTTATGTGAACTTGTATGTTGAAGAAGTTTAGAGTGGCCACAGTAGCTCTCTCTTGACTCCCTCATGGCTTCCAGAAGGTTCTTGAGGAGGTGACATCATCTGAGTGATTTTGTGCAAGTGTTCTCTAAATATTCCATGTTTACTTCCATTTAGGTATTACTTTAACCAGATAAATACTTTTTGGAGAAGAGGCATGGTTGAATTTGAATCCAGAATTTTATTAAGATACAATTGAAGGTAGTGAATGGAATTTTGCCCAACTACCCCACCCACCCACAAAGAATAAAAACAAAAGAAAAGCTTTTATGATGGGGCAGGTAGAATTTGTGAAGGCTAGGCTAGACTGGAAGGTGCAACATTAGCCTTTCTGGATAAGGAATAGGAAGTTTCTGGTTTTCTATACAGTATTGTAATATTTGTGTTTGTTGATCTCTGAACAAAGTAAGTAAATATGCTCATTTTATGTGGACTTCTATGCAAAGCACACTTGTATTGATTAAGGTCATAATTTACATAGCCATGTTGGGACTGAGATATAGAAGCTCCTCAATTTTACACTCATTCTTCAGAAAATGGCTGGCCTAAGCTGTGAAACAAAAAGGTAACTCCTATCTATGTATAATTCATTACCAAGGAACGATTGCCTGAATGTTCCTGTAATAAATGCTAGGCATTTTTAAATGACTTTACAGCCACCCAGGATATGCAGTGTTTTGCTTTGGTGCGTAATTTTTTGGGGTGAGACAAACATTGTATCTTACTGCCATTTGTAATAAGGTTCCTGAATTAGAAACAAGAGCCAGGGCTTGACGAAACTGCATGTCAGAAGGAAAGCTGTAGATAAGCTGTCTGTATTATGGTCTGTATCCTTAATATTAAAATATCCTGCCTGTTGCCTTTGTTCTACTACTGTTCTATGTAATCCAGTAACATCATCAGCTAGAAGTGGGCATTAAAGAGTTTTACTATCCATGTGGAATCTTACATCTTCTTTGTCATAGCCCTGTATGTCCTCACTGTGTGAAGTACCCATTTAATTGGTGCTACTCTTAGCTTCTAAGAGACTTAGCTTCTTAACATCCTTGTTGTTTTCACAAGTTACAGATTTCATGCAGAATGTCTTCCAAATGCTCCTTTACCTCTCTAAGCTCAACACCTCATATTTACCTACCTGTTTGTAAAGTTACAAACTTTTGGTTTGTTTTCCCCTGTAGCAAGGACAACACTTTTTTCCCCTCTGGCTGATTTTTTTGAAAAAAACACCCGAAAAATGATAAAGCATCAATTCTTATGACATTACAGAAAAGCAAAACTGTATGTCAAACAAAATGACATAGTGAAAAGAAACATGAATGATACCCTAGAATTTAAACTACCATTTTCCTGGTACCTCTGTATATAAAGTTTCTGGAGAAGGGGCTGTAGCTTACTGTGACTGGAGTCCTGCCTAGGATTCAGGCTTCCAGAGGCTATCATGATGCAAAAGCTAAGTAAGACCTCATTTAGTCCCAGTGGTGAAACATAAAACCTTAAAATTACTTGGTCTGTTACCTGAGCAATGCTTTGTTGATACGCAGAACTAAATGTAACAAGATGCAGATGTTGAATGTGCTTGGTTCTTATACATGCCTTCATAGTAATTTTCTGTGAAGCAGAATTAATTCTAGGGTCACCAATTAATTTTGTGGGTCACCTTTCTCCTTTTACTTGGTTTTAGTGTGAAAAAGTGAGATGTTTTACTGCTGGCTTTGAGAGAAGAACTCCAAAATGTGACTTTGTGTACAAAACAAAAAGACCTGTCCCAGTTTACAGCTCACTGAAGAATTGTTTCACTGTCTTTATCCCTTGGGTTCAGGCACTGTGCAGCCAGAGTAACCAACCACACAATTCTTGAGTGTTGTTCTACTCGAGTAGAACAAAAGTAGTGTATGGATAGTGACAGTGTTGTATAGTATCACAAGAAATGATAAATGATAAAGAAATGAAAAAAAGAGCAGTGGTATTTCCCAACTAAAATGTCTCCTCATGGAAAGCAAACTGTGAGTCCAGTAGTGATCAGCTGCAGTATGTAGCATCTGTCAGGAAAGTGCCATGTAAGTGAGCTCCACTGTAATAGTTGTGTGTATTGTTCTAGTGAAAATCTTTAACTTTGAATTCCTAGTAAGTAAAACGTGCTCTGTGGAAGAAGCTGCTGAAAACTCAGCATATGGTTTTACAAACCATTGAAATGCACAAAGGCCTAAATTGCTGTAGTTCGTGGAGTTACTTGCACGTGTAAAAGACACGTGAAGGGCTTCTGTTTGGAAGGTTATCTGGTTTGGCTTTTTTTTTTTCCCAACTGTGTCCAGTAATATTACCTCTCTACAAACGTTGCTTATCTCTGTTCCTTGATAACCACAGCTTCAGCACTACTACTGCTAAGGACTACTTGTGAGCAGGGATTTTCAATGTTTGAGCAAACATCTAGACAATTATCAGTTTCAGCAACTTAAGCCAAGCAGTTATCTGATTTGATAGTTTGTTTTTAATAAAACATGATGCAGAACATCAAGCAATAATATTATTCTTAGTGCATATGATGCTTACCTTCAAAACACTGTAAATCATTAATTGGCTCACTCAAATCTGCAGAAAGAGTGGTTCACCTGAAAGAACATTGTGGAAGAGTCTGGAGATTGAAACTTGCTGGGGACTGCTGTGGTGTCGTCATGCCTCTTTCCCAGGTTAGGGAATATGCTATAATACGGTGTCACAGCACTGTCGGGTGAAGGTGAGGGCTCTAGCTTAAAGCGGTCGAAAAAACAAGGTAAACGTACCTGTGTGTGTATTTTACGCTTAATTTCTGTGTTATGGTAGGTCCAGTAACAGGTGCTGCTGTTGGGAAAGGGTTTTCTGAGGCTTGATTTTCCTCTGTTCACCAGTTCGGCCACCGGTGCTTGATGGTGCCGCCTCTGCCATGCCGAGCCGGAGGCAGCTTGCCCCACACGGGAGCTCTGAGGCGGCGCACGGAGCCGGCCCCGCTTGCCCCGTGCCGCGGTGCCCGGGTTGGGGTCCCGGAGCCCCCGGGCGGCGCCGAAGGGGTTAAGGCGCCCCGCCCCGGGCGCGCGCATTGGCGGGGCGGCCGCGGCGGCGGCCAATGGCNGGGTTTTCTTGAATTTTTTTCTTTACCTTTCCGGTTTTTTAGATTTGCCGGTTTCTCCCCTCTCCCCCGGTGCCTGTGGGAGAGGTGCTGCGGCCGCCAGAAGGCACCGCGGCGTAGCGGGAGCGGCGGCCGGGTGCATGAGCGGCGCGGCTGCCGCCGGCCGTGGCTTACCGCCGGGGCTCCGCCGCTGGGAGGCGAGGCGAGCCGGGAGCGCCGCCGTAGCCCGGTCCGCCCCGGGCAGCCCGTCCGCCGCGCCCCTCGGGCAGGGGATGCTCCCGCCGCCGCCGGCTGCCGCATCCCTGCGAGCCTGAGCTCTCGCTAGCTCCCCACCGACCGGCCCGCGGCGAAGCGCCCGCCCTGCGCCCGGCCCCGAGCGGCGGGGGCCGGGCCGGAGCG
>WAAE01016614.1:19422-50553 GCA_013400495.1 Nicator chloris
AGCGGTGCGGGCGCGCTGCGATGCGGCTCCCCCGCGGCGCCCCGAGCCCCTGCGGCTGCCGCGGCGCGGCTGAGGGCGAGCGGCCGTGAGCCGGGGGCGTCCCGGTCCCCGCGGTGCCGAGCGTGCTCGGCGGTGTCGAAGTGCTGGGGGCGGCGATGGCACTGCCCTGAGCGTCCCGCCGGGGACACCCCGGCTCTGGGGACGCCCGGCTGTTCCGGAGACTTTGGAGGCGTTTGCGCGTTTTGCCTTTTTTCCTTCTTTCTTTTTTTTTTCCCCCCTAATTTTTTTTCTTTTTCCCCGCTGCCTTTTGGGGTTTTCTCCTGGCGGCTCGTCCCCTGCGCCTGCCCGGCGGTCATCCCCTCGCCCGCGGCCCCGTCCCTCAGGGCATGTCCCGATCCAACAGCGTCAGCCCCCCGGGCTTCGGCGGTCCCGCGCCCTGGGCAGGCACCGAGCAGCACCGCTCGGCCTGGGGCGAGGCGGAGGCCCGGGCCAATGGCTACTCCTACCCGCCGCCTCCCAACAGGTCCTCGGGCAAGAAGGCCTCCCGCATGTCGAGCAGGTGGAGGAGCGAGGAAGACTACGAGCCCCGGAACCGCGGGGAGAGCGGCTGCAGGATGATGAGCTTTAGGTCCAAATCCGCCTGGCAGGAGCACGGTGACGACAGCCGACGTCACCGTTCCCGCCACCCGCCCGGCAGTGATTCCCCCGCTGCCCCCAACAATGCCAGCCCCCGGCAGCTGGGGGAGCAGGGGGAGGTACGGCCCCGCTCTGTGGAGTTGGGGCTGGACGAGAAACGCATCAAGGCCAAGATTGAGGAGCTGGAGGAAGAGGACGGGGACGAGGGGGACTCCGAGGCGGCCTTCTCCATGGGCAGTTGTTGCAGTAGCCTGCTGCAAATCTTCAGGTCCAAGAAGTTCCAGTCTGAGAAACTGGAACGTCTCTATCAGCGCTACTTCTTTCGGCTAAACCAGAGCAGCCTCACCATGCTTATGGCCGTGCTGGTGCTGGTCTGTGTGGTCATGCTGATCTTTCATGCCGCACACGGCCGCTATGAGGTATCCTATGTCGTGGTGCTCTCCCTGGCCATCGTGCTGATGGTGGTGCTGTGCATGGTGTGCAACCGCAACAACTTCCACCAGGACCACATGTGGTTGGCATGCTACTCTGTCATCCTGGTGATCCTGGCAGTGCAAGTGGTAGGGGTTCTGCTGGTGTGGCCTAGGAGTGCCTCAGAGGGCATCTGGTGGACCGTCTTCTTCATCTACAGCATCTACACGCTGCTGCCGGTGCGGATGAGAGCTGCGGTCATCAGTGGGGTGGTGCTCTCCGCCATCCACCTGGCTGTCTCCCTCAAGATCAACGCGGAGGATAAGTTCCTCCTGAAGCAGGTAGGCAAGCTCTGAGTGCTTTGGATGTGTGCTCAGCATTGAAAGGCCAGGGAAGTGGGGTAGTCTGACTTCCATAGGCCTGCCTGATGCTGGAAGGCTGACAGGACTTTCAGCTGAACTCCTAGGCTACCTGCTGCAGGGTGGGATGGTGCGCAATGTGGTGGCTAGTGTAATCTTGCTTTTTTTATAGCTGTGGTGTTCTCTCGTTTCTTCTCCAAGTTAAGGCTCTAAACATACAAGAAGTGTGCCTTACTGTGTTCCCATGACAGCTGCTCCAGCACTGTTAGCCAGCCCTGCTAGTGCCCTCCAGTTGTATTTAATGTAAAGAGCCCTGTGCTAAGCACACCTGTGGAATGGTATCCAAGCATGCTGCTGTTTTACAGGGAGATGTGTAGAAAGTCTGGCTGTTTTTATCAGGTGGAGATTATCCTTGGATGTCACTCTGGGTTCAGTGCTGGCGCAGAGCTTAGGCGTCTTAGGAGAGCGTGCTCCAGGGGAATGTGGGGTAGGCTTTTTGGTTTAGAAGGAAGATGTTTTGCTCTGAGATGTGCTTGAAATCTCTATGGTGGAAAAGCCTGGAGTTCCTGTACAGGCAGGATAAAAAGTACAAAAAAAAGTATAAATGCAGGTTGTTATTTAGCTGTGATATCATGTTTAGCTGAAGCAGTTCAGTTCACAGGAACAATAAGACTATTATCAAATGCATTACAGTGCAATTTTTAATTACCATATCTGTATAAACAACAGCAGTACAAGGCGCCACTCTTCAAGCGAAGCAAGCAGCCTTGGGACTCGTGCTTTAAGCTTACCACACGTAAAACATTGAAGCTATGAGGCAGTTGTCATCCTTCTGATGTACAGGACTCTGAGCAAGGATGAGCCTGTCACAGAGTCAGCCCTGATGCTTGTGGGTAACCAGGGATTGTTTATTAAAATCTGGTGTTCTGTAGTTTTACAGCCCTAACACATACTACAAAATAAAGCCTCGTGCTCAGTGCCTGCTTTGAGTCTTAGTTCTGGGTTGTTTTGAGTTCCACCTATTGCAGTTCCAAGAAAAGTTGTAGGACTTAAAGAAAACCTCATCAGGGTGAGGCTGTCACTGTTCTGCTATAAAAAATAGCCCATGAAATTACTCTCTTCCCCCCCCGCCTGGTTAAGCCTACTTGGAGAGTTTCTGGCTTTGTTCTTAGTTTGCTACAGATATTTTTATAAACTGTACATGACATATTTTTCTTATGGTTGGTATAAATGGCTTTTTGTGCATTTCCAGCAAAGCATACACTGTGAGTGGGACAGTTGGTGTTTTTCTGCTTGACTTGAAAAAGTTTGCTAATGGCCTCAGCTCTTCCCCACTGGGGCTCTGTTCTTGCAAAACCTCACGTGTGCTTTTTTGCTTTAAAAACTGATACTTCTCCTGTTGAAATCAGTGTGTTTGGAGACTGCATCCTTACATGTCGAGGCAAATCCTGTCATGATTGTGGCTGGAAGATTTAGCAGTCTGTTATGAGCAGAGTTTGGAGGATACTAACAAATGAATAAAATATCATCATGTTGGAAAATGTTGGTAACTGTATTTTAGTAGGAAGGAGCCTAAATTACAAAGGCCAAATGATTGACTCCCTCAGTAGAAAATCTGGAACAATTACAGCTTCCTCCTTTTCCAAATAGCAGGTTGTTTGTAAGAGGCTGGCTTGTGTATGTGTGTGCACTTGTCAAAGGTAGAAGCATGGGCAATAGGTGATGGTACAGTATGCGCAAATCTGTGCATTGCACAGTTGCTTTCGCTTTCATAGTAATGCTGGGGTTTTCCTACGGTTTGACAATAAATGTTCAGTTAATGAGGAATGTCCTAGGAGCACTCTGTCTTCAAAGGCAGAGCGTCTCTCCACGTTGCCTGTGTATTTTTCCTCCTAACACAGTGTCTATCTTGCTGTGGTCTACACTGGCGTAGCACGGGCTGAATTCAGTGGGGTTGTACAAGGCCAAGCATCAGATTCTTTACACGTTTGTGTATGAACACGAGCTGCTACCTCTGGCTGTCTGATAGAAAAATCTGTTCTGCTGAGCACATTGCCTCGCAGCTATTAACAGGCCTTCCTCACTGGGGCTGTATCTCGTTGCCGTGGAAATCCCTTGTGTTCAGCTCTGTCCCCCTAATGCACACAAGCCCTGTTTTCCTCCTTCAAACTACCAGAGGCAAAGGCAGGTGAAGACCAGATAAGTAAAGAAGAGGGAGTTCAGATGTTTCTGTGACTTCACGCTGGCAGTCACATCAGCCCGGGTTATGTGGAGCAGGAGTGGATGTGAATGCATTTGTGACTGTATGACCAGATGGTACTTTACATCCAGCAGTCACAGAAAAAAGGCTGTACATCACCTTTCCTCACTTTTTAATGGTATTTTAAACTGTAATACTTAAGCAAGTGTCACTTTGTGGAAGCTTTTTGCTTTTAATCCTCTCCAAATTGTTTCCAAACCAGGAGAAATAATACACTCTTGCTATGATCCACTGACATTTAAAGCAGAGTGACTCTTGTGTTGACCCCTGAGCACTGTTATAAGGCTATGGAGCTTGTTGAAGACTCCTCTTTCTCAAGAGAGTGAAATTCTTGGTAGTAGGTCCCTTTTGGGGGGAAGGCAGCTTGTTGGATTCCCTAGCTGAGGATGCATGAGTTTGTCTATGCTAGTCAGATTTCGTGGAAGCGTTAATGCAGTCTGCTGTTTCTGAATCCATAAGGTGACAGGAGTAAAAGTAGTTGTCATTGTTCAGTCTTAACTGAGCTGCTTCTTAAAATTATTCTTCTGGGACCACAAGACTTGGAAAGTAGGCTCTGACTTCTCTTTGCTACCTGGAGGAGTCTGTCTTTCAAAAGAGAAAGCACCCCTGTCAAAGAGATGAGTGTAGTTGGTACCTCTGTGAGTCTCATCAGCTAGAAGCAATGATCTTGGCTTCTTGAATTGAGGTTTGATTGGAATAAAAAAGTGCTAATTATTGCATTATATTAAAAAGTTATCCAGTGCTGAGGGAGGAGAGAAAAAGAAATCCTGTGTTTGAGAGTTTACTTGTTTCCAAAGGCAGTATGCTGCTGGAAGCAGAACACAGTGAATAGGTGATGCTCCACCAACTACAAATCCTGACTGCTTAAAAGGGTTTTTTTCATATGTTCCTGCAAGCAGTTAGCTCTAGAGGAACAGCTTTCAGATTTACTGGGGAGGGGATGACTGTACTTGTCTTCAGGTTTCTGTCCTTGTGTTATTCAGGGACAGATTGCAAATATGTTTCACTGCATGGAAGTGTGTCGTCTTCTCTCCACATGTAAGTGTATCTCTTTTCAGGCCAGCCTTTTCGGTGTGCTGGCTTTGATGCGCTTTCAGGCTCTGAAAACACACTCAACTCTAGAATTCACGTAAGCATTACTTTACATGTGAATAAGGCTTTCTAATACTTAACTGAGAAAGAAGTGTACTATTTATCAGTGATCTGCCTTGCATTCACAGCAGAGATAACAGTGAGATTTATTCTCTGTCCGGTCAGAGCCCAGCTGACCCACAGACTTGTACGGGCGCATGGGGAGAGGTTCAGCCTGTGGGTTGCAGATGCTTAACTGAAGTCATGTGGGGAGACCAGCTGCCCTCAGCACAGATAGTCTTGAGTAAGCACTGGCCTTTTTGTAAGACTGTGGGCTAAGGGACAGGGAATTTCACAAGAGAGTTTATTGGACTCTGAATCAGACTTAGAAAGGGATGGGGATTGTGTGTGGGAGTGGGTGGGGGACCAGGAGTAAGAATAAGAGGATAAGAATGCCACATACGAACATCAAACAAACCCGTGGACTGAGGTTAGATTTACTCCTGTTTTCCCATCTAAACCTGTTTTATTGTAACTTTCTGAGGTTCCTTGTTCGAGGATACAGTTAAGTCTGTAGTTTATTAACTCAGTGTGAGTGGGTGACTATTAAGGTACCACGAAAAATAAATACCTTTTTTTTTGTCTAGTGTCAGTAACCTCATTGAAAGAGAAACTGAAATGCACTGATCTCTTTCCTCCCCAAATACTACTGCAAACCTTCTGTAAAGGATCTCTGATAGCAAAGTTCTGAACTACCTCAGCATGTCTTTTGTTTGTCTCTCTGATTCCGGGCTCCTTCTTGCTCTACCTTTTTCCGTGTCTCCACCATAACAACATTACCTTAGTACTCCTCATCCTTCCCTTCCGAGAAGTGTGTATGTGTTGGCCTTTCTCTCTGTCAATGCATGTTAATGGGAGATGATTGATCTGCACCTGCATAGTGGCTCTCTTGAAAGTGTAGAATTTCAGTTTAACCATTTCTCAGAAGACGTTGGTATGAAAACCAGTCTCTCTCCTTTTCATAAATAAACTCACTTCAGTAGGGCTAAAAGCAACTTCTTACTGTAACAGGGAATTGACTTGAATCTTGTGGAGATCTCCTAGCACCTCGTAGAGATGCTTTCTAGTTGGCAATTTGAATGGCATTCAACAAGAAGTCACACAGTAGGAGAAGTAGTACTGTATGTTCCATCTCAGCCTCAGAGTGCTTAATATATGTAAGTGATGACTGATTTAGAGACAGATTCTCAGCAGTGTGTTAATCAAGTCCTTGGATTGTGCTTTCATTTCCTTCAAGCAGCATTATCTTTATTCATCAAGAAGGAGAGATGAACTACCTGGAATGCAGATGCATCTGTGTGTCAGCTGTCCTATGTTTATGTGCTGCCTGTTTTACTTTTGTCCACCTGGAAAATAGGTTTGAGTAATATTTGTATAGGATGGGATTTTTAAGGTGCTGAGCCACATGGGGCCAGGTATTGGGTTCGTCAAACAGCACTTAATGCTCTGTTCTGCATAAACATTGATATCAGTAGGGCTCTTGTGCAGTAAGAAGAGCTCTAGCACTGCTCACTACCGAAAAATCTGCCTGTGCAGCAGTTGCACCGGAGATAGTGAAAATTGATTTGCTGTCTTCTGTTCGGGGGGGAAAAATGGCAACCTGAAATATTCAGTAACTGTTGCATTGCTAGTTGCCTTCCTAGGGTAATTCTGTAATAGAAGTAATTAAGTAAATCCCTGAGGTATTGTGTATCAATTTAGTCCTTTGTAAGAATATTGTCTTTATCTCTTGGGCATGTGTTGCTTGAGGTTTACAAAGGCATATCTGTTTTTCTTATCTCCTAAATTACCCTATGATCCTACCCTCTTTCTCTATCCTCCTTCCCCCCACCATGAATTAGTTTAATATTTCACTGTAATGTTCACCAGTATCAAAATCTGTTAGTGTCATAGAGTGCTGTGTGTCTAGTTTCTCTGTGTTTCTGGATTCCTAATAGGTTTGTTGTCTTGATAAACTGACCTATTTGTGTATTTTCTTGTATTGTCAGCCTTGTGGCAATAATCACACTTTTATAGGTGGCTTGGATCTTGGTGAATAGAAGACAAAACCTAATAGGGGTGATTGAGGTGCGTGGGTCCTTCTAGGCATTTTTATGACTTGCTTGAAAAGGCAGGGTGTGCTAGTTCTGGTTATTTCTGGAGAGTGAAGGTACTTTGGAGCAACATCAGGATTCATGAAGGTACAGGAGGCAGAAAGATAAATATCCATGCCCTAATCTTACAAAGCAGCCATTGACTTGTCCTGCGGTGTCCTGGGCACAATGGCTTCGTTTGGCATCAACGTGACCCCTGTTCTCTGTCAGAGACCTGTCCAAGGCAGGACATCTTATTTATGTGGTCTTTTGTGATTAACCTCATTCAGATGATTTCTAAACCTGAACAGCAGTGGATAAAAAATGCTGGTACTAAATCTTTATCCTGGTACTAAAGGCTCACTGGAACTGGTCGTGCCCTCCTGGAGCCTGAATGGCCCGGCGCTTCCTAAATGCCCTTCTGCTCTGAGTCCACTGTTGTGTGGGCAGCGCTGCCAAGGTCTGGGTGGAAGAGGCCTGGGACCCAACCCAGCTGGAATGTGAGCTTTGGGCACCAGGCTGTTCTCCAAATGCATTCAATTTGTGTCTGATTAGCTAATCTTTCAGTCATGTACCATGGCTCCCTCTCCGTCTTTTAAGAAAAGTGGAACAATCACAACTTTTTAGCCATTGCAGTAGTTGGAATAGTTACAGTCTTTTGGGAATAGCTGGTTTGGTCATCATATTTCGGTACTACTGGATATTACTGTCATTTTCTAATTGAACTAAAAGAACTGCCCTTCTGTCCTGGTAGAAGATGCAATGAAAACTTCCTAGCAACAGCTGAAGAACTGAGAGGTAAAAATCAAAATTATTTTGCCAGCAGATTCCATGTATGTGGAAAAGTGATCTCCCCTGTAGCTGACAGTGGCTTCTGAGAATCTGTGCTTTGAAAGCTCCTGTCTTTCTCTTCTCTGCTCTTCTTTTCCTTCTCATCTTTTTTATTTTTCTTCTCGTTTCACTTTACTTATTTTTATTTTTTTCTGTTCTCTTTTTTTGTCTTTTCCATCTTCTTGGGTGTTTTTTGTTATGGTTTTGTTTCATTCTTTTTCCTTGTGCAGGTGGGTGCGGTTCAGAGAAAATACCCATTTTTGTTTGAGGAGGTAGAAGACAGGGCTCCAAGTCTTACCAGCCTTGGGCAAGGTTTGTCCTCCCATCTGCTTTATACTACAGGGTTTACATGGCACCTTGCACAGGTAATCTGTACCCAGAGGAGGTAGTGCAGGGAGAGCTGGAGCGCACCAGAATCTCCCTCCAGCTTTCCAGCTGCTACATGATTTCATGATTTGCTACATGTTGGTTTTTTATGGCCTAGAGGGGTAGGACAGTGACAAAGTGTGTGCAAGGAATGTGAAGATTTACAGCTTCTGGGAAATGGGTGGGGTTCCTGTCTAACTGCTGTGTGATTTTTTTCATCTCCTGCGAGTCCTGTGTTTTGATGTGGGGTATGCTCCGTGTTAGTTCCTTCCCTCCCTCTGAAGTCTAGCCTAGTGATCTGAACTTGTGATATCTTTCATCCAAGGGATGCTCTTTCTTCTTTTTGTTTTGACATTGGTGATACTTAAAAAAAAAAAAAATTTTTTTTGTCTTTACCCGAGATGTAGCCTGCTGCTGCCAGAAACTTGATTCATTATTATGGAGTCCTTAGGCTAGGTAAAAACCCAAGGGGAAATCTCATGTGAATGAAAAAACACAACCCCAAAGATATTAAAAAGAATAATCTAGTTATGAGGGGGTGTGGGAAACAGACAAGAATTTTAATATCTGTCTCCTGAACTCCTAAATGTTCTCACCTTATCATAAAAAAGTTGGAAGTTTCTAGCACTTAATAAGGTCACACATAAAATGGCTGTCAGGCCAAGACAAGACTCAAAATGCTTTTTAGCACCTGCAAGTGGACCACTCCCAGTGAAACTCTCCATGATGTTTTATGATAGTACTGACTCTTGCTGGTTTCATCACTGGCAGCTACAGGAATGGCATCATTCAACAGACCTGCATTACAACTTAGCTTGAGATGGTCTTGTTCTGACACTCAGAGAAATGGACTGAACACATTTTAAAGCTCTGCTTTCTTCTTCCAGTCTTGCTCTTGAACATTTGGGAAGCTCTGTCCCACCAGGAGCCTGGTAGGCAGACAATCTGTGAACCACTTCAGCCAGACACATTTGGTTTTGCACCACAAAGATGATGTTTTTACAAATGGTAGGACCCCCCACAGCTGAAGAATTAATGGGCAGCATTGGCATCACCAACAGTATTGCTTCTGGTGCCAGGCTGGCCCCACTAATGCCAAGCAGGATTTTTGTTACAGCATTTACTATAGAATGTTTCATTGTATTGTCAGGCTTTGTTCTGCAAATAAAACATCATTATGTACTTTTTTTCTTCATATTTATATATGTCACTAATGTAATTGCCATGTATCTTTATTCCCTTCCCCAGACATCAGGAACACAAATCATATTTGTGTATTTAAGATGTTATCAGGACTGTCTGTAGTGTGCATTGTATAGTCATCATTTGTGGCTTCTCCTACTTCATAGCAGCAGAAATAGCAGAAGAGAAGTATATTTCAAAGCATCCTCAATCCTGCCCTGATTTTGTTTATAATTCCTTTACCTAGACTGCTGCTTCTGCAGTTTGAGTGATGAGTTTCCAGATGAAATATTAAACTGTCTTTTCTTTTCATGAAAAGTTTTACACACCCATGTAATACCTGTCAGTTTTTTTTACTGTGAATTGGGTGTTTGTGGTATTGCTGTGCTTGGCTATCATCCTGTGTTTTCCTGGGAAGCTTTGCTTTTGGGAGGTAGAGTTTTGAGAATTAAAGCTGCTCTTCAAATTCAATATACACATTCCACTAGTATCAGAGTGCATCTTTGCAGACAGTAAACAAAGGACTGTGCTGATGCAACACAGAGGGAATAGAAATAAAGAAAGGTTTGTGTTTCCTCTTTATTCTCCCCCCGACATTAGAAATTGATCTCTCAAACAGGCAACTTACGCAAACTGTTTATTCTTCAAATATGTTTGCAGCTTGTATAAGACATTCTGTCTCTCTTCATAGTCAGAAGAAAAGGCTATGACATTGCTTGTAAGGATCTGTCATAAAATGTTGCTGATGCAAACAGTTCCCTGGCTGTATCTTCCCTTCCAGAAAAAGCCTTGCCTCCTTCCCTTAATTCCCTGCTCTAGACTAAATGCTACAAGCACTGATCCCTGTGTCCCTCTCACTCTGCAAACTGAATTCTTAGAGCCAGCAATGTGGTAAGGGACTACTCAAATCAGTATTTCTAAAAACAGTAGTTTGCTGGTCAGCCCACAGATGACAGAGCTCCTCAGACATGCTCGCTGAGTGATGAACTCTTTCCATTTGCTGGGAGGTACCCAGTGGCAGCTTTCTCTGTGTGTTCTTGCTTAACGTGTGGGTATTTATACACAGAACTGCACAAATGGGGGGACCAAGGGACACGTTATTAATGAAGATATTTCCATTTAAATGGGATTTCTTTTTTCAGGCAGGTGGTTAATAGTAATCTCATGGGGCAGAGGAAGAAATGCTCTGTGCTACTAAGGAAAGAGGAGGCTCTGCTGTGTGGTGGGAGAATGTGTAATCACAGTGTCAGTCTCACTCATGCTGAAAGCTAAATGCAGTCTTTCAGACCGTTGAACATGAAGTGGGTTACTAGTGTGGGAACTGCTGCTGAGTGGTGAACTCTCTGGGTCTTAAGGCCAGGATGGACTTCTGAGCTCATTTAACAGTACCCACTGAGCAATTCTCCTACACTTGAAAGTTTCTTCCATTCAGATGGTATGGAATAATAATAATAAAAAGTTTAAATGCTGAATTGCATAGTATTTATCAGTTGAAAAAGCAATCTGCAGTGATTTCTGAACTGAAGGTGAACTGAACTAATACTTATTTTTTCCTCTCTCCTCTTAGGAAGAGAGGATTTTAATACCCTGTGATGGAACATATTGGGGATATTTCTCTGCTCTAGTTGATGGCATCTACTTAAATATAACACAGATGGACATGTTAGTTGTGAAGGGGTTCTGACATCATGCCCAGATTTTGTACTGGATAATTACATTCTTGCCTTCTTAACTGATGTTGAATATGGCATTTTTCTTTGCTCCATATCTATTCTGGACTTTTTAGCAGTACATCACCAAATAGATGCTGTGCATATGGGTTTACTATCATATCTGAGAAATTTGCAAGGCTGTTGACAAGCCAGGAAAATGAGAGACTAGAGCTTAGGCTTTTATCTTCTTAGTCATGTCGGTGTGCTAGAACAAGTGCCACCCCCTTGATATGACAGATGTACTGATAACTTTTGAAGGGTACAAAACCAGAGATTATATGATTGAAGGATACTTCCAGAGTTCAGATACACCATTCTGCTGCACTAAGACAAGACCAAATCAGCCTAAACCATTTGTGGCAGGTACTGGTCACAGACCCGTTTGAAAAAACCCCCTCCTTTGTGTGTGTGCTCTTGGGGGTCACAGAAGTACTGATGTGCTTTCTAGTGTGTTTGTTTTGGTGGTGGTTTTTGTTAAGCAAGCCCTGGGTAGGAGCAGACAGTAGAGAAGAGCTGTCCGTGACTAGAGCTCTCTGGCTGCTCTCAGATGAAACTGGTGCTTGGTTTCCTTGTCTCACCTGGCTTTAGTTCCCACCCCACCCAGAGCCTGCTGTTCTCTGTTGTCACAAACAGTGCATTTGAATGACATGTGGCACAGCTGGGTCTCGTTCCTGAGTGGGGCCTTCCTGAAAGCACTGCAGTACAAGCAGTAAGCTTGAAGGTTACTGGTCCTTTCACAGGTGACCTCCTTTTCAGTGCCTGGCCCCTCTCAGCTGTTAGGGTAGCTGTACTTAGGTGACTCCTTAGAACTCCAGGCCTGCTCCAGGGACTCTTAAAAGTGTATGCCTTTTGCACTGTGGTTGAAATGACTGAACAAATACTTAAGGAAGTATTTCCTGAATGTATTTTTGTATCTCAAGAGAGAAAATTAGGAAACTGCAATTTTGGTTTTTTTTGTTTTCCTTCTTCCCTAATGCAGGTAAGGAGTATCTGGCTGTGTCGTGACACTGATGGTTTGTCCAAGTAATGATGTCTAGGAAAGGTAATGCTCTGTGGATTACTTAAACCACAATATAGAGCCCACTATACAGAAACTGTAGTCCACTGCTGAAACCACCTCTACTTGTCTATTTTAGATGCAAATGGACCTAGTTAATTTAATTCACTTCCAGAGGGAATGCAAACTAAATAAAGTCATGCTTGTTAAAAGAAGCGTTCTCACAGGTTTAAATAGTTTTCTTCAATTTATTCTGATGGACTTTTCTGAACAGACCAATCTTTACCATAATATCT
Organism: Nicator chloris; assembly: GCA_013400495.1. Classification (NCBI taxonomy): domain Eukaryota; kingdom Metazoa; phylum Chordata; class Aves; order Passeriformes; family Pycnonotidae; genus Nicator; species Nicator chloris. Next base: position 31,676 of record WAAE01016614.1, read on the forward strand.
TCAGGCCAAAACTGCAGTTTATGTAAGTGAAGAGTACTTTATGCTATTAACTTAGTGCATTGCCCTTGTATGTCGTTTTCTTTTAGAAGAGATAGTGTAACTCTCTACTATGTGCCTTTCCCCTTGGCAAGGGTTGGGGCTGGTTGTGACAGGGACAGAGGCAAGAGAGGAGCTTATCTGTCATGTTTAGCCAGCCCTTGGCCCCATTTCCAAAGCTGCTTTTCAGGAGCCTGGTCACGAGTGTCCCCTCTATGGCTGTTTCTGTGCAAGGGGTGACTGCTCACGACTCATCCTTCCCAGGGATGATCTTTTTTCAGAGCATGACCTCTTGCTTGGGGCTGAGACCAAACCTTTTCATTGCCAATTCCTTAGCAGCTGTGAGCATGACAAAATACTGTATGCCCAAGATCCCAGGCTGCCACCTGGAGTGCCACAGCAGTGGCAGGTGATGCTCTTCTGTCTTTCCTGAGAGAAGCTCCTTTGGTTTCCAGCAGCTCTCCTTCTGTTTAAGCCATTTGCAATACTCCATACGCTATTGAGGCAGTGCCTTGCTGCAACATGAGCATATCTTCTGCATGTCAAACTTCATGGGGAGATGCTGTGACAGCTCCCTGCCTGCCAAACCTCCTGCTGAAGCTTATTGGAGAAATATTGTGCTCCCTTCAAATGGTGGCATTGTAACATTGGCTTGCTCACTGAAACAGCATTTGGGTCTGGGCAGAGTGAAAATGTTGATTTCCTTTCAGTAGAAGGGAAAAAAACCTGAAGGGTGCCTTCTGCATAAACAGTGGTCTTAGGCAGAGCTGCAATTTCCAGGACTGAGTCAACTAACTTTTGAATCTTCATGGCCATGATATTTACTTCTCCCTCTGCTATTCCCTGTCCCAATTAGAGCTAAAAGGAATCTTACCTCTCTTCGAACCACACCCGAAATTGTTGTTGCCTTGTCTAGTTTTTATTTAGCACAACAAGAAATTAGTTAGAATCTAAATGCCTCCTGCCTATCACCAAAAATACCTTTTTCCCTCTGGCTGCTTGCAAAATGCCTTTAACTCCCCTCAGGGCTTTTCTGTATGAAGGGACAGCTGGTGTAGAACAATAGTGACTGATTTATACTGATCAATCCTCACATTACTGAGAGGCATCTGTCTTCTACTAGGCACCCTGCAGTGTATCAGGGACACACTGTTGGAAGATGGGTCTGCAGTGTCTCCTGTCTCTCTCCTCAGCCTGACTACTCTGTAGGTCCTGGGGAAAAAAACCTGGAAGAATACTGTCAAAAAATGTAGTAGTGAGAGGTGCATTTCCTCTTCAGTTATATGGTAATGGATCATTGTGTCCGGTTTTCCAGGTCTTTTTAGTTGTGTGTGCTTCAGCAGCAATACCATTACTGCCAAACAGTCAAGCTCAGTAACTGAAATGTTTTTTGCAGCCCAACTCACCCAAAGTTAGTTTAGCCCATATATTTGGACCAAAATAGTCTGGGAGGTGCACATGCACACCTGAGCAAGCGGTTTAGAGAGGTGGGTACCATCTAGTGAGGAAGAAGTGTTAATGAGCTAGGAACAAATGCAGCTGAAGGATGTTAAGGATGTGTTAACATCCTGATAGGGACACATGCTGCTTTCAGACTTTGCTGGAGGGAAGGACATAACCCCCTTTTTTGTAGAATCAGGAAATGGTTGGATTGGAAGGGACCTTAAAGATCATCCAGTTCCAACACCCCTGGCATGGGCATGGACATTACTAGACCAGGTTACTCGGACCCCCATCCATCCTGGCCTTGAACACTTCTAGGGATGGGGCATCCAGACAGCTTCTCTGGACAGTCTGTTCCACTGTCTCACGATTCTGTTTTCCCAGGAAACCCTTAACAAAACAGGAGAGAGGATGGCCAAGCATGATCTGCCCACCTGCTGCAGTCCTCCCTGCCTCTGCTTTTTCCTTGCTTTCACCTCCTCAGTGATGTAAGCAGCCCCAGGAGAAGTCCCCAGGCAGTGCAGCTCTGTGTTCCAGCCACCAGTGTTTATTTTTCTGATGCACTTTACCTGTGCAGGTAACTAGGATGAGCCCTGACAGCCATCAGCTTTTACTGAGAGCAATCAAATAGTGTTGCTGTTACTGACAAAAGAAAAGGCAGTCACAGAAGGTGGCTGCAGGACAGATCTCCATTGCCCTGTCCTCCAGAGTGACAGCAGGGAACAGTTTGTTTCAGTGGTTCTTACCTTGGTAAGAAGCTCCAAACTTTGTTAATGTTTTGAATATCCCTGGTGGTCTGGTTAAAGTTTCCTTTTTGGTCTCTAAATAAGCTGCAGTGGATAACTTTATGAAAAAACAAGACTGCACTGATTCCTTCCATTTTTCTTTGGTACAAGTGGAATGTGTGGTGAGAACATGATTCAACAAGTGATTCTTTGGAAGGCTCACCTATTGCTTGGGATTCAAGTAGTGCCCAGTCCCTTTCACTTCATGTGAGGGCAATTAGCGCACGTGCACGGCAATTAGTGCCGCAAATGAAGTTGACACGGCTGTATTCTGCCTCTTTAATGCCTTGCTTTTCTCCTCTGCCAAAAGAGCAACCAAGCAGTCTCAAAGGAACCTGCTGCCTTCTGATATTTAATTTGCTTCAGGCTTACACTGGCATCCTGCCTCCTTCTTCTGCTGCCGTGCCTGGCCCACCTGCCTGCTCTGCTACCAGTGCTGCAGAGGAAATGATCCCTATTTCTGGCAAATCAGGCCATGACTCGCCCATGTGCTGCAGTTGGGCCTCACAGACGTCCAGCACCATCTCTCCCTGATGTGCTTTGTCACTCCTGGTTTCTGACCTCCTTTCAGCAGAACATTGGGCTGGTTTCTGATGAGCTGCACTGCAATGGCAGCGCGTGGCAAAGGAACCTGCTGGTGGGAAACCGCAGAGCAATTCTTCTGTTATCCATCCTCTCGAACTAGATATCACAGTGAGAAGGGCCTTCAAGCATCTGTGATATCCAGTGTGTATTTGTGACCAGTGATGGCTCTGGAATGCATGCTGGAGTATAGATGGCATGTGTCTAAGTCCCATATACATGAAATGATGATGTGATTCTTAACCAAAATTTTAACTGTTCCAGAATACTTTAAAAATGAAAACGAATAGGAAAAGTCTGGCAAAAAAATTGCAGTCGAATACTCAATGATTGTAGGAAAAGTAAGGGATTAAAATTCTAGTGGAGACTTACAAGTCACTAACAGTAGGAGGAGGGCACAGAAGTGTAGATGGGGTGTGTTAAATTGATAATGAAGTTTTGGTGCAGACCTTCCTGTATATGGCTTTCCTCTTTGCACCTTGTACCATGGACCACACATCTAGGTTTGTTTTTGAATGCTTGAAAGGTCATATTTTTAGAGTGTCTCTTCATAGGAAGCTGGTAGTTTAGGATTTATATTTTTGGGGACAAATCTGGTTGTTTCCCCAGAAGCAGGACATGATTGCCCTAGATGGGAGTATGTAGTAACCAGCTTTGCTTTCAGTGGATGCTGTAGGCAAAAAAAAGTTCAGCATTAGTATCTGTAAAATTGTCTTAGAGAACCCATCTACTGGAGATAACACCCTGGGTTAATAGTGTTACTTTGGGAGCCTTTTTTATGCACCGCTGATTACTGAGACAGTTCAAATGTGGGTCAGTTTTCTTTCTTTCTTTCTAAGTACAGTTTGCACAGAGTAACATGCAAGCTGTTGCTTTCTAGAAAATGTGGGTCAAGTGCTGTTTTGCTGAGGAAATCAGGAGGTTTTTTACTTAGCTAGCATTAATACTCAAGTGCTTCCTAACTTCCTTGTGCCAAGGTCCTAGGCTGTTGTGCTGATGAATAACACACTTTCTGGAACAGAAGTGTGCGTCGAGCCATGATTTTGTGTCATCAGGAACAATGGCTCATGTGATTCACAGAGGTGGATGGAGGTCATGGAGGGTATGTGTGCCTTGTCATCCCAGCTGCCTTCAAAGCAGCTTCAAAATCCATGGAAAGCAGCTGCCCCAGGAGTGCTTGGTGACCTTTGGGAGGAGCAGGGGCAGACAGACAGAAACTGTGTGGGACAGGACTACATATTCCTCCTTGTGAAGTAATGAGCATGTGGAACAGACTGGGGTTGAGGAGGTTGTGGGGGGTAGAATATTAACCATGGTAAAATAATCCTGGAGGAGCACATTTATCCAAGCTGGCACTTTGCACATGTGTCATGATGGAATTTTCAAAGAAGGCCCTAAACAAAACAGCTTTATGGAAGAACAAAACAGCATTGTCAGCAATGGCCAAGGGAGCTGTGCCAGCGCCCCTTTCCATGTCTGTGCTCTGAACTGGTTCATGTTCTGGGGCTGTTGCATGCACAGATGTGTGTTAGCATCTGCCTTGAAGGTGCAGAAAAGGGTGGCTGGGCTTTGTTTTCACTTAGCTATGTTTTCTAAAAGTTACTTTTGGTTTGTTTTTTTTTTCTTTTTTGTTTTCAGACCAGAATGACTTGTCCTAAGGGAACAGTGTATGGCATAGCAGGATTTGGGGATTTTTGTGCACAGCTGTGTTTGTGAGCATTCCCTTGCTTTGAGTCTGGGAGGCTGCATTATGCCCTCTGCAGTGATCATGTGTCTAATCCAAATTTTGGAGCTGGCTGAGCCCCTTGAGCCAGCAGAATCCCTCTCTGTACTGGGATGTTTGAGGAGTATGATGAAGATGATCCTCCTGGATGAGCATGCACAGAGTTTGTCTGTCTTGATCGTGGTGAGGTCATGGTGCCAGGAGAAAGTGGGTTGAGTTATGTTGTACAGCATCTCATATTTGCCACTGTGAATTTATGGGACAGCTGGCTTGAACAATCTACCCTGCAGTACAAAGGGAATGGTTATGGCCTCCTGAGGTCCTTGGCATTCCAGCCTCAGTAATGAGGGAGCTTAGGAGAGGTCTGAGAAAGGAATAAAATCTTCTTGCATCCTACTGGATTGGTTAAAATGTGAAATGAAGTTTCCAAAGCCATTCTTTCCTGTGGTGCCTTGGCTCTCAGCATGGTATGCCTCAGGCATCTGAAAGTTCCCAAGTGGGTCTTGTGAATTTAGACATCTAAAATCTTCCTAAAGAGCATTTTTCATTGACTAAACAGTGTGACTGCCTCCTCTTGCCTCTAGCCATTTCTTCAGAATAAATAATGAGCTTGTGGGCTTCTGTATTTCCTACTGTTCAGTCCAACTTTTGAATGTAGCTGCACTTGAACAGGCATGAGCTGCCTGACCACTCCTGCATACCACAGCATGCTGATTACTGACGTGATCTGCAGTGGAAATTGGTGTGGCAGAGCAGAAAGGGTTCTCACAGCACCTTTGACTAAAGTCTGAACAGCAGACTTCTGCTAGGAATTAAAGAAAATACAGTAGACTTGGAGGCTTGGTGTCTGGTTTTGTTATTTATGGGGATAGAGGTTTATATTTGAACGTGGGTGAGCGAAAGGGAAGAGGTTAGTCTTGACAATTCTTTGCGTGTTGGACTGAAGAGGAAGGGGCTGATCTGGGGTGTGCACGTAAAGGGCAAGCACTGAGAGGTGCTGATGGCTTCCCTACAGCTTCCTTGCTGAGTTCTGTGCTTGCAGTCCTGCCTGCCTGTTCTCTTCTGTTCTCCACCCCTTCTATGCCATCCATGGAAAGAGAAGGCCCTGGCAACGCACTGTTGAGAAGCAGTGAGATGTATGAAATGGTGGAGTAAGGTCTGTGGGACCCTGGGAAGGGTCAAACTGAAAATGAGATGCAAAAGAGAGTGTGTGTGTGAGGACACAGCAAACACCTTGCTGGGATGGAGGAGGCTTGGAGGCCTGTATGGAGACGGCAAGGGGAACAGCCTGAGAGAGAAACCAGGAGGATCAGTAGGACGGTGTATGGGGCTGAGGGGAGACAGCTGTGAGATGTCATTTGGAGTTGTTATTTTCAGAGTAAACTTGTCTCTGTTCTTTTGAAAGCAAGGATCAGTGCTGTAATCTGGACCGGATCAAGCATTTTTTTAAATTTTCTTCTCTCCTTTGAATAAAGGAAAACACTACAAAGAAGTTGCAATTAAAATGAATTGTGAAGTGTTATCTGTTGCCTGCTGAGCAAGATCTCATGAGCTAGCTGAATTAGCAGTCTGGTAGTGTGCTATGTAGGATTGCAGGGAAGTGCAGAGTCTTTGCTGTGGCACCAAAATGGGCCAAGTGTGCCTAAGACTGCTGCTCTCTTGGAAGGGGGCTGTGGGTTTATGGCAGCAGGCTGAGTGGTAGTGATTGCTCAGTATTGTACAAAGGAGGATTCAAAGAGGAGGGTGAAAGGAGGGGAGGACAAGGAGCTGAAGGAAGAAACACTGAAAATGAGACCCACAATGTCTTGTCACAGATCTTACATTGGCACTAACACAGAAACTTCCTGGTGTGCACGTGCTTGTCCTTTTTTCACGTGTGACTTCTCCATAACAAACATCTCTCAGCTGGGACTGACAATGGAAAAATTGTAGGAAACTTTCACTAAACAACTTGGTGGTAAGGCTACCTCCTGTTTTGGGCTTTTCTGTTTTAAAGGAACCATCTGCTGTATAACTGTAAACACAGCAGACCGCCAGCAAGCTCAATCATCCAAGGGTCAGTATCCATCTAATGCTCACTGCTGGCAGGCCCCTGTGCCCTGTCTTTGTGTTGCTGCCACCACCTCTTCTTCCAGGTTCCGAGCCTGTGGCATTGGACAGAGTTAACTTCACAGATCAAAACTTCCCACAGTGTGGTAGTGGTGTCCTCTTGCACATGCAGAACTACCAGGAGCAGGCAGACCCAGGAATGTGTGAAGCTGGAGTGTCACTTGCAGCTGGATGTTAGTGTGGCTCTGTGAGTGAGTCAGCCTGACAGCTGAGCAGTTGTATTTCAGTTTCTCTTTGCAGGGTGTTTTACAGTGTCTAATCATGTCAGAAAACCTTCAGGAAACTCTCTTCAGGAGAGAGTACTCTGCAGAATACTTTTCCCTCTGCTTGCCCTTGCCCAGCAGCACAGATCAGTAGTTATGTGCAGAAGTGTTACTTGGAGGGCATTGGATCTTGTGTTAAAGCAAATCCTGACTGTGGGTCTTGAGCTTTTGCACAGGGTAGGCTTCCTTCCCATGCTTTTATTGAAGTCAAGTTTGACCTGCTGAGGCCTCTTCTAGAAGGAGCAGGTGGAGGCTGCCAGGGCTAGATGGAGGGATGAGGATGAGGACAACTTAGTTCATGAAGACAGGGAACTCTGATGGGGTCTGTTGGAGGAAGTGCTGCTCAGGGATGTGCTTACCAGATGTGATTTCTCCTCAGCAGAAGAGAAATCTGGCCTGGTTTAGTGCACACTATGAACCTGCATAGCCTGGCACAGCCACCAAAAGAAGCATTTGCTGTGGCAGAACAATTTTTGCGGCATGTGGAGACCCAAATCTGAGAACTGACTGGATCTGAAATTGCCTGAGGAAGGGGAAGAAGGGTAGTTTGAGATGATACAGGGGAAGACAGGGCACATAGCATGCCTGCTAGTGCTTGTGTGGATGAAATTGTGTTTGAGCTCAGTGTGAGAGAAACTGGCCAGAACACAGCTCTTGAAGTTATATATGGTTTAATGCATCTAAGTAATGGGATCTGACCTGGATTGCATCAGAGTAAAAGAGGAGAAAGCGGTTAACACTTCCATTGTTAACAGGTAGGCCAGATCATGGGGCTCCAGAGGGCCCCAAGTCCTCATGCATGTCTTTAATTTAAGCCTTGCTCTCTAGCAACCCGTTTTAATTTATCAGTTTCATCTTTGTTAAACTGATGAGGAAATTAATGCATGTTTATAGAGTCCATGCCACAACTGATATGAGGAGCAGCTGGTTAATGTTTAGCAAAGTTCTTCTGAAGATGAGGAGTGGTATACAAGTGCTGTTCTGACTGTACCATGATTACTCTTGAAAGAAAAATGCTGTTTCAAGGAATGCATTTGTCCCCTTTATCACTGTCCTTACAGTCACCTTATAATATCTATACCCATATGTTCACCCATTGCCTATCTAATACAGAATTACAAAAGCAGAGGCATATATCCCTACAACCTAAAGAGAGATGTATGTCAGGTGAATGAAGCCTGGAGAGAGCCAAGCTAAGAAGCATGCAGAGCAAAGTGACTCAGATGGCAGAATGCCCCAAAGGAAGCTTTCAACAAGGGTGATTCATTAGCAGTCAAAGAGTCCTTTTTCTTTTCCTGCTCTGCTATATTTACATTTTGAAATGTGCGCACATCTCATGGAAACGGCCTTCCTAGTTAAAGTGTTGTTCTAAATGGGAGAAGATTTTGTGCTTTATGTTTGATGGGCTGTGAGGCTTGGAATACAAGCAAAGCTTTCTTTAGGGTGGTACTTGCATGTTGTCTGTAAGGTGTTACTAAAACCTTGTGCTGATAGCACTGCAGTGATTTGGGCTGTGGTTTCAATCTGCCTAAAGAAGAGATCCTAATTCCAGGCCTGGATTAGTGCAAAAAGAAGAGACCTTGAATTTGTGAGGTAATCTGCACACATTCTGGCTTTTTCAGAGTGTGCTGAGGCATCATTATACGTGTGAATCTGTTTGCGTCAAGAAATCCCACTGAAACCAGGGTAAATGTCTTACCACAGGGATGTGCATAGTTGTGTGAGCCACGTGAACTACTGACACCCCCTCTCTGGCCCTGCAGAAGAGTGTCTGTCCAGTAGCATCCAAAGCGAGTGTGATTTCTGCGTGTCACTCCCAGCGGTGTGCTGTGTCATGATTGCAAGGCTCATGCTGTTAATGTGTGAATACGACGAGGTTTCCTGCATCAGTGTTGTGCTGGCAGCAGCCGCCAGCTCCTGAATCAGTTAAAGCCAGGCGCGATGTGGGCAGACTGGCAGCTGTGATTTACAGGGCTCTGTTGGATTAGAAAGCCTGTTGTCTATCAACACATTGTCCAGGCAGCACAATAGGGCAAGGTAAGCACTGGAAAAGCAAGGTCAAAGAGCTGACAATACCGTATTGTATTGTGTGACCCTGAGCAAGTGGTTTACATGCCTTGCTTCTGCTATTCTGAGTGAAACCAGAATAGTGCTTGCTTTTAGAAAAAATGCTTTATGTTCTGTGGGTGGAAAGCATTCATCTGACTCTGAAGTATTTCTGTTGTAGAAAGAGGTAGTCTCCCTTTCTGTAGTTTCCCCATTCCCAGACCTGGTTTTTGGGGAGATCACATGCACTGGTTCCTTTTGAAAGATGAAAATCTCTTTGTAGGTGTTCTGTACTTCATTCATCACAGTCCATCTGGAAATGCATTTTAGAACAATCCATTTTGTTTGTGGTTTTGGCTGGATTTGCATTCTCCAAATAGCAGTGTGGTTTGGGCTTAATATGGGATATATGGCCTCTTTGGCTTGGTTTCAGCACAGGTTGGGGGAGAACTTCTCTTTAGGTATGTAAGGCACTAGAAAAACACAAGGTATCTAGAAGCAGAAGCTGACACGGCTGCTCACTTACAAGCAGCCTATGTGGTATAATTTGGTGGCCTCAGGCAGCCAAAAAAAAAAAGGAGAGTGTCTTGTAGAGGATCCTAGCAGATAAAAATGATTTGTAGTGAAGGGTCAGTTACTGATTCAGGTTGCTCCTTGAAGTGGTCTCCCGTTCAGTATTGGTACAGTGGATTGTCAGCCTTCACAGTACTGATGTCTTGCTGCTGCTGGTTCATGACCTTTCTCCAAATTCATAAGCTGTGGGCCCAGTCTGCCAGTCTGTATGGAAACGGCACATGTACCTGCCAGGTGAGCCAGCACCTTGTCTTTCTAGGCAACCTGGTGCCTAGAAGAATTGCAAGAATTTAAACCTGTTAAGCCACAAACTCTCAGAGAAGGTTGGGTTTTTTTGCCCTTCAATGGGACAGGGCCAGATATTATGATTAACCTTTCCACCTACCTCCCAGCTAGCTTTCCACTGAGTGTCTGCATTTTTAGATTCTGTCTGTCTGCGGTCCAGCCCCAAGACAGTTAATTTTAATAAATAAATAATGATAAAAATAGTCTCTGAGGACTTGGCAGGCAGCAGGCCAGGGAATCTGGGCAAGTCGCCAGCAGCTCTTCCACTTGAAATCTGATGTTAACTCAGACTGTGGCGCTCACATGGGTCTGTTCAGATTCTTTGGAAAGTGCCTTTCCCTTCCCCACCTCAGATGGAAGCTGTGCCCCCTACCCGGTGGTGTGGGCTCCAGGGCTCTGGTGCGAACGCGCGACTCTCGGCCCAGCAGTGCGGGGGAACACGCAGTTGGAGGCAAAATGCTGTGGTGTCAATGCTCCCCTGAACAAAGGGTGGGGCATCAGCTCGGGCAAAACTTTTGTAAGTGCCAAAACTGCAGAAAAGCCTCAGCTGGAGCAAGTGGGTCGGCCACAAGATGCAAGGAAGGAGGAGGAAACCAGCCTCTGTGCGTTCTGGCACTTGCAGTGCCAACTGCTCAGTCTGCTCAGTCTGCTCTGATTTTTCAGCCAATGCTGCAATGGGCTCCATTTTCATCCCCAGGGTGACTTAACCATTGTGTGATGTCCCACACCAATCTACAAGTTATATCTTAGGATAGGAGCTGTCACACCTCATGCCTTTATATTTCCATTTCCTATCGTGCCATATATTCACAGCATATGGTACCGGGACCTGAGAGAAATCCATCTGAATGCTGGGCAGACAGTTACCTCTATCAAGAATGTCTGGGAAAGTATGTATCCAAGAAAGTGCATGCCCTCTGGTGAGAATCAGCCTGCCAGCAGGTGGGAAGGTTTAGAGTAAAAGAGTTTCATTTTCCCCCTTTAAGGAGAAGTGAAGGGGTTTGGAAGAGCAAAGCTGTTTGGACATACCAAAACACAACAATCGGCACAGTTCTTGCACTATCATGCCTACAACAGAGAAGTCAAAAGTACGAATGCAAACTTGTGCCTTCTCAGCCAACCTTGCCAGAAACACTCCCCAAACCAGCCCTGCTTTTCTCAAGCTGGTTGAGAGCTATTTTAAACCCACCAAAGCGTTCAGACTTGCTCCTCTGTAGGCATGTTCCTGAAAGAGCGTTCACAGTAGAAATGGGTGGCAACCAGGTTTAACTCTAGCTCCCACGGGCTTTAAAAATCCTCAGTGTGAGATAATCAAACATCCCCAGATAGGCACACACCTGCTGCACTGGTATGGGCATGGAAATTCCAGCAAAGGCTGGTTTGGGGCATGGTACATTTCTTTCACTGACAAGGCTGGGCACAGTATCTCTTTTTTCTCCCTTAGTTTTATTGTCTGTGTTAATGATGTTTGGCCTAGAGAACTGGCAAGGTAGCAAAGATAAATGCACTTTCCAGATTTCCTGTCATGCAAGCGAGTCCCTGGGGATGTGTCTGTCAGTGGACTCACCTGGAGCTGGGAGTGTGAAATAAAACTGTTTGCAGGTGGGGGGTGGTCGGCCAGCAGACTGAAGAAGAGAAGTATTTAAAGTATTTCCGTCTCCAACACCAGGGGCAGTCTCAGGTGATATGGGATAATGAGGGAGAGGAAATCACTTTGAATATCTGTCTACTCCATTTTGGGCCATCTAGGGGTGCACATTGGTTCTGAGGGAGGCAGTGTGGTAAATTGGGAGCTACCATGACACCAATTAATTTGTCCAGGACTCTGGCTGCAGGAATGCAGGATGAGGGCTTGCACAGCTATGATGGGTCAAAGGACCTGTAGAAGAGGGACACGGAGAACATCCATGGAAAATTGTGGTTAAACACAGACTAGGATTACAGTTCTATTTATTTGTATGTTTATTTTTTTCCCTAACCATGCATTAGGAAACCCATCATGCCCACTTTCATTGATTTAGCCGCTGTTTTTATAAAAGCTTGCCAATCTGTGGAGGAGGCTGAAGTGAACTCTGAGTGCAACTTTAGGCCTTGATCTTTCTAAGGCAAATGAATCACCCTGAAGCAGCCTTTAAGATTCAGCAATCTTAAGTCATGTGTGGGGAAAAGCGGGTAAGCAAAAGGCCTCTGGGATGCCTGTACTGTCAGCTACCAGATTGAGGGAGGGAATTTGCTCTGGAAGCACCATTCCTGTGGGGAGAAGATGCAGAGAGAAAATCAACAGTCTTAGCTGCATCCCTGGAGTCTTTCAGCTCTTGGGAATTCCGTGCCCCTTTGCAGGGTGATAAAAAAACAAGGGCATTAGTAAATGCTCTTCTTGAGGAAAGTCGTCAGTTTCTATGGCAAAACTGAAATGACAGGACAGGGCTCTGTCTTTTCCCCTGGCACCAGATGTGCATACTACATCAGTGAAAAAGTGAGATGATCTTCAGGATTTCAGTGTAGTATTGATGGGATGAGAAAATTGCAAGGGGCAAGCCCAGACAGCTCGGAGCTCCGACTGGGTCTCATCTCAGGAAGTCTTTGTCCACAGTAAAAAATTCCTTCTTGGTCTTTAGCGTTATTGGACTGATTTGTCTGATTTGTCATGGAAATACATTAAGTTGAATCCTGGAAGGTAATGGATTTCCTTTGGTTTATCAGACATCATAGGGGAAATATGTAAATACGAGTTCTCAGGACTGAAGTACTTTTTGTAACTGTGTGTTGTAGCAGCTCACCTGGTATTAATGTGGACATAGGACAACCCTGCATTAAGAAAGGCTGGTTCATTTCAGTTATTTAATAGTTAAATAACCAGATCCTGCTGCAGTGACTGCTTAATAGTTCATTGACTTTGGAGGATCTGGGATAATGCTGATAATATCTACTTACAGCTTCTATTGCCTGCATAGCTGGAATAAAATGCTTTGTGTAGGTGTGGGAAGAAGGTCTGGGTGAAATTTTATACTCAAAGGTATAAGGCAGTTATTGAAGTGGGAACCATAGGAGCAGTCTTGCTGATTCTGTGAAGTCTATCTTGTCCATAAGGGCTTTAAATAAACATACCCCGATTCTAGGAAAGGATGGAGAGGAGCTCTGCCAGGTCAGCATGTGGAGTGGTGACTCTGAGATCAGCAGACTGTCAAGTTGAAGACAAAGAAGGCAAAATAATTACATCTTGGCAACAAAAAGTGTAATTAGGAAAGAAAGGCCATGGCTTAGATGGCTGAGCACCCCTCCCCCTGCCATGTATCCCAGCCCTTTTAGATGGTGCCCCTTGGAGATTTCCACAGAGCAGCCCCCACTTGAGTTACCTCTTTACAAGCAGACACTTGCCAGAAGACAAAAAGTGAACAGCTTGCTCTGACTGAAGGTCCCCGTGCTCAGGGAAGCACAGCCTGCAGCTCACGGTGGTGGTGAAGGGCCAGTTAGTCCCTGGGATAACTCGTCAAAACCACAGAGCCCTGCTCTGGGGTCCTTTGCAGTTTCAGAAATGGTGGTGGTCAGCTACTTGTGCTGCCACCTTTACCAAGCCACACAATCACTACCAAGAAACAAACTTCAAAGTCTTTGGCAAAGGCTTTTCATGTGTGACCAACAGCAACTGTGCATTTCCACTGACAGATCCCGTGTTATTTTCTTGATGAAGTTGCCACCACTTTCTCTGTTGATTCAGATAACTTTTTGTCTAATTTCTCCACTCTTTTTACCACCCTTCCATATCTTCTTTCAGCCTCTGTCTCTTTGCCAAGTCATTGCTGCATACAGGGAGAAGGGATTGTGTTTGCTGGGTTCCATCACTATTTATGGTTGGTTTGTTTCCAGTAGCTCTGACTGCATCGCTGTATCCAGATCTTTTTAATTAGTGTTCGTCACCTCTGCTTTCATTGTCAATTTTCCCTGGTTCTGTCTTTCCTGTCCCAGTGTGTCATCCTGATACCTCTAGCCGCCAACTTTTTGGATTCACCTCTCTTGACTCTCTCTCTCTCTCTCTCTCTCTCTCTTTTCTAAATGTCCACAGGAGTAGGGAAGATGCTGGAGATTTCAAAGAGTTGTGGTTTGCAGGCCCAGAAGGAGCGCTGTGTCTTCCAGGGGGCAGGGAAATGGAATAAGACTCTGATTCCTGTGCTGGCTGTCACTGAACCTCTGATTTGCATCATTGCTGAGGGATGTCCCTATCTGTAAAATGAGGAAAATTGTAGAACACTTTTCCTGCTACTAGTGAGTCCTACAACTTTTGGGAAAAGAGTGTGTTTTATCTCACGGAATGCTGGCAGCAGTGCTAATGGTTTTGTTGAGCTTAGAAAAGCATGGACTTTGAAAAACATAAAATATCGGCATCATGTAAAAGGCAGCTAGACTACTGCAGCAGCTGAGCCTAGATCCTAGCACTAGATTCCTAAATTAATGATATTGTACTAGTGAAATGATCTCAGAGAGTTGCTGAGAATCTCTGAAGATGTGCTTGAATGTTGCAATTAAAGCTGTTTGCCTTTCATTTACTTGTTTAAGTTGTGCGAAACATGAAAGAGCGTGTCTCTTACCTTTAGCTATGGAGTAATTTTTGAATGTTTAAAAATAAAGTAGCCTTTAAAAATCATTTTGAGGTAAACACAAAAATGTTCCAATAATCTGTTGCTGGTTTCTCTGTGTGTCAAATTTGCTGTTGTTTTAAATTCAGCTTGGCTCCCAAATTTTTGCATTTTGGCTCTCTGTTAAATATTTCCTTCTTCAATTCATCTTCCCATTGTGAAACCAGTTGGGAAGTCCATGCTCCAAAGGAGTATGCTGCACAATGTTTCCATCTTGTGCCAGGGCTCATAATGGAATATTTGAGGAGGTGTTAGCTTTTCCAGAGAAATGAGATTCATTTTGGTCACCTAACCCTTGCTGCATGGGAATTTCCTAAAAACACTTTTTTACAAACATTGTCAGTGTTTGGTGAAGTTTATGTACCTTCCCCCCAGTTGATTTGCTTCACAGAGAACATGGAGGGGAATTGGATGAGGCTCTTCTGCCTATGGCCATAACTTTGGCTGAGCACCTTCCCATTTTGCCTTTATTTTCCATTGTTCCACTTTATTTTCCAAATTTATTTTCCGTGTTTGTAATCAACTAACAGTGTTGACTGACTGAGGCACTGTTAATTTAAACTTAAATTACCCTTAAAGGCTAAATTAATTGAATAGTATTCTTAGATCCTCTGATAAGCAGTGGAGTGGCAGTTTTTCTCTAGAATGTCTGAAAGCCTTTTACCTTTAATTTCTTCACTCTTGGTGACTTACAGCTATTTACCTTTCTGCTGTCAGGTGATGTGGTTGGTGGTGATACACAAACACTGCATTGAAGGGTCAGGAGGCTTCAGTCCTCCAAACCCATAATTGAGAACTAAATTTTAGCTGGCAGCACTTCGCCTCAGTCAGTGGAGAGATAGGGAAGTACCTACATTTCCTTCTGGTTTACAGGATGGCTTGCTCATTCTTAGTCTTGCAGGAGAAAGTCAGTAATAAACTACTTGATAGAGATTGTAGTATTCTGTGTAACTTTTACCTTCCATATCCCCTGTATTGAAAAGAAAAGAAAATTTGAATGCTATTTATCAACACTGTTATGTGACCTTTAATGTAGCAATAGAAACATACACTAGGAAATAAATAAAGGCTAAATTTGATCAGCCTAAAATAAATGGATGGGAGTCCCTGGTATCAGTATACTTTCTGCAGATAAAAAGCATCAGACATCCAAAGAAACCTTTGCTATGTCTGATATGGATATATTTGTATCAGTTGTAGGCAGAGGTGAGGCTCCACCTGAAACTAATAAACTTGCAGAAAGCTTTACACAGACAAGGCCTGTGCAGATGCTGTGCAACCTGTGCTTTCACTTTCTTCAGCCAGTGCCTCTTGCATGGGCTGAGGAACTAAACACCCATGGAGCTATTTCAGACTTACACGGATGCATGATGCAAATGTGATCAAGTTCCCTCTTGAAACCATTCGGATTCTTTCCATTGCCTTTGTAGGAAATTGGGCTATCCTGCAGAGCAGAGTAGCTTCTGTTGACAGTTCCACCCTTCACTATTTCTGAGGTTCCTTCGTTTTCCCAAAGGAGTGGTATGCTTGAATGGAGATGGAAATTTGGAACTCTGCTGAATACCACAGGTGCCATTTCCCAGCTTAGAGCTCCTGCGCTTGGCTCCATCTCCAAATTGCTGCACACGGGTGTAAGTCTACCTCAACTGCTCATTCTGTAATAATCTCTGCCAAAGTAGGCTGACTTTTGGGACTTTCACCTGAAACTACCTACGTAACAAGGGTTTTTTTCAGAAGAACAGCATTTATCAGTAGTGAAGAACTGTCTATAGAACTGAATTTACAGGCTTTGGGTAGCATCTAGTTTCTTTTATTGCCTTTATAACTGAAAAATACTACTGTCATGGCTTGTGCCCGTTTAACTACTAAGGTTAGGAATAGGAATATTTTAAATTCCAAGTATGAAAATAAATGAGGAAATTTGGGCTTAACAGAAGTACTCCTTACGGAAACATCTCAATATCATATCAGAATCTGTCCTACAAGCAAGGTATTCTAGTACAGTTGTATTCTTTCAGGAAAAAGAGTAATCCAATTTCATCTTGAGCCAACAACCAGCTTCCATCTTTGCATTAAAGTCTTGGGAACTTACATGATTACATCCCAGAATGGAATCAGAAGCTCAAATGTAGCCAACATGAGCTGCTTCTATGAGGGAAGTTGCAGTACAATGCAGACAAGCAATAGCGTGCTGAGAAGAAGCTTAAAGAATTTTCTTGTATTTGAATATGTAATGAAGGGGATGCATTTAGGCCCTTGCCCCAGTGTGAATCCCTGTGAAGGGATTTTAAACTACTAATAGTGGGCTTGTGTTTCCAAGCTCTTTTCTGTAGATTAGGCAAGGCTGCTGAAGAGCCAAAGCAACATGAGGCTTCTTAGAATACTGACATTTCCTCTTCAATGACTTTTTGCAAGTCTTTCAGAATAGCTTCTTGTTTGTGTAAATGGTTTTGTACCAGGCACTTTTCCTCAAACTTTGCTTGTTGATTATCTCTAGTTATCAGGGAAACCAGCTAGGCTGCCATCAACCTGAGGTGTTCTAGATGAGCCCACGATAACTTGTGTACAAAACAATATTTTCATCTCCTAATTCTGTCCCCGAGGACAAACTCCCAAATGCATGTACAGAACTTCATGAACTCTTTGAGACAAATATTTTTAAACTTTCTCTGCTGAAGGAGGAGTAGTTCCTAAATATTATAGTTGGCAAATTGCTACTCTTCTGACAGCAAGATTAAGTGTGAATTTTCTGCAAGTACCTCACTGCAATCAGTTTGAGAAGTTTTATTTTTTCTTTTATAGATATCAAATTGTACACAATGTATCTATCCATTTTGAACTGAAGTGTTTAGAAAATTGTGGAAGTCTATGGTCACATTAAAAGGGAGAGTTGCTTTTGGCTGTGAGACATGTTAGGCTTGGCTTATACCTGGGATTTCTAGCAGCTGAATATTTATTTTGAAGTATGATGATGGCTTATATCAACATGACTCTTAGCTTGTGTTCAGTTGTGTGACAGCATGCAGCACCGCTTACAAAGAGTTGTGGTTTTATACATAAATAAAATGTTTTCAGTGTTCTCATGGTAATGTAGTTTCGTCCATGCTAAGGAAGTTTCACTGCTTTCCATGAGAGTGCTTGAGCTAGATGCATACCACATCAGGATGTTAGCAAGGCTGTTGGATTTTCAGAGCTTTTGTTCCAGGAAGAACTATGTGACTCTGTTACATTCAAACCTCTGGTGACCCTCTCATGTGATGAGAGAAGTGATTGATGAAACTGGCAGAAAGTTGTCAGCCCTGGGGCTGACAACCTGTGCTCTGGGTGCTGGAGCAGGGGTGCTTCTCTCAGTGTTGGTAGGAGCCATTTTCTTAAAAGCCCCATTTGCTGTCAGGAGAAGGCCTGCTGGAACACTTAGAGAAGTGGCTGAAACCCCCTTTTTACTGGGTTAGTTACATTTGAGAGGTCATTGAGGTAACAGAATGATGGAAAAGTATCAAACATAATGCCTGGCTTTTAAAAAAGGGGAGGGGGGAGTGGGAAGTACTGGGGAATTGTAGATCCATCAAGCTTCAGTTCCTGGAAAAATCTGAGAGAAATAATAGCACAGCGTACAAACAGCTGGATCATAACACAGAGATGAGGAACGGCCAAAGTAGCTTTGCTGAGAACAAATGGCATCCAAACAGTCACATTTCCTTCTGCAAATGCAATAAAAGAAATTATAATAGTAAAGTTTTGTGCCTTGTGGGTCAGCTTCTGACTCTCTCTCATACAACAATCTTGGAAGTAAACAGTATCTAGAGTATATATATTTTCAGTTGGGGTCAGACAGGAGAGACAAAAATGATTGTCTATCCCAGCACAGTTGTAAAGGATTCACTATTGAAGAATGCACTGGGTGAGATTCTGTAGGTATGGGTTGTTTGTTTTTTTTTTCCTGGAACTGTTTCTACCCAGTGCTTAGCAGAAGAGATATAGCTATCAAATGTGTAGATGACCAAATCCCTGGAAGAACTGTAAGTCCATCAGTACTGGTGGTGAGACAGCAAACCTCTCCTTGAACCTGAGCTGTTTCCTCTGGTCTCTATCTGTAAGGCTACAAATAAAATCCAAACTGGTTGTAGTCAGTGGTGAATATCTGTTGATCTTGTCCCAGGACTGGAGTGGAAATTTGAAGCTGAGGTTAGCCAGACCTGCTTTCTGATAAAAACTAAGGTGATCTGAAGGTTACAGAGCTTTTCAGTCACCCCGTGCCTTCCCCATATCACCCCAGCAGGCTGTAGTGTTTCTGCTGACCCAGCAGGCACACCACGTCACGAGAATATTAATGAGCCACATTAAACAAGCCACCCCAGCAGACACAGAAATAAAATTCAGCCACAGATCTGGTCCTTAA
>WAAE01016614.1:50683-193618 GCA_013400495.1 Nicator chloris
TTTAATTTTTTTTTTTTTTTTTTTTTTTTTTTTTTTTTTTTTTTTTTTTTTTTCTGTCTCCAGCTGTGCTGAACAGCTTAGTTAAAGTGATACAAGCATCATTGCATGGGCTGTTAGAAGTAATTACCATTTACAGTCAGTGACAGTCACCCTTTCTGACAGTTTGGTGCTTAAAGCCATAAATTCAGTAGGGACAGGAGAAACCAGTCAAATGCCATGTATTTCTTCACACCTTGTATGACAGGCTAGAAATAGCTCTTTGACATGCTGACTTTGTCAATTTCCTTCAGCATTTGGAGAAAGCTTGGAACAGCAAATATAGATGGGTAAATTAATTTTGTTCTAATCACTTCCCCTCTAATTAGCATATTGAAAACAAGATGCTGAAAAAAAAATGTGAAACAACATGGATTTCTACAGCATTCTTAAAGGATGCTGTTAGGATTCAGAGGACCAGCTTACAGATCAGGAGGTGGTATAAAGCATAAAAGGTTAATATGAATAGTTTTGTGATACTTTTGGCTTAGCTTCCAAAGAAAATGAGGCTCTTTCCTTTCTCTTCCTTTCTTCTTTACTGTAACTTTCAAAGAGTTAGTAACGTCCATTATTTTGAACCAAATAGGACCCTGATGCAGTAGCAATTTCAGATAAAATAGCATGTATTTAGGCAGGTGGAGGACAAGCCCCCTCATGTATTAGTGCCTATTCAGACAGATGGTAACACTGGAAGATTGACCTCTGCCATTTTGAATCCTCAGAGAAGAAAAAAGTTATAAATATCCCAACTGCAAAATAAAAGCTTTAATCAACAATTTGAGTAAAACTCAGCAAACCAAACAGTAAATCTATGCAAAACGATATTTATTTCCCCTGTTGTTGGGGGGATGGAGTGGGCTGAGGCTCTCTTTCCAGCATTTGCAGGGCTGGAACCTGAGAACCAGAACCTGGAACAGCTCTGGAACAACTCTGCAAGTACAACCAGGCTCCCAGCAGGCAGTTTCCTGGCTCCAGAGGATTTGCAGAAAACCAGTGTCTGAAAGGTGTTTATGACCTGGCTCTGCTCCTTTTCAGCCATTTAGAAGCAAAACCAGCAGAAGTGGCAGACTCTCTGCAATGCTGATCTGTGCATTCAGTTGTTTTTAACTGGACTTCCATGTGCTGCCTTCACTGCTGAATGCTTAAGCAGTAGTTGTATTTCTCAGTGATTTAAATCATGCTTTGGTTGTTTCTCTTTAATTTAGTGGTGAAAATTGAGTAGGTCAGGGGCATCTCAACTCCTGTGTTAAAAATCAAATGTAAATACATTACTTTTTGTCTCATACAATGCCCAGTGCAGCAACTCCATTACCTGTGAGTAAGCCCCCAGTCTTGCTGTTAGCAGTGTCCCCAGAGACACTGTGTTAATAATATCTATGTTTTAGTGATAAAGTCACCTTTGAAGAAAACGTTGTGAAGATATTGGAGGGATTTTTATGTGGATCACTTGTTTTCCCTCTTTGTACTGCCTGTTTGGTTTGGGTTTTTGGTTTTTTTTTCCAGACTATAAAAATTTGAGGCTGCTGCAGGTAATTTAAAGGTATTTCCCTGAGCCTTTAACGTAAAATGCTCTACTGTTGTGTTAAAATTGTTCCCATTTCTTCTTTGTATAAAAGGGGAATGCTTAGTGTGGTCTAGCCTAGGGATGTCCAGCAGTTGCTAACAAAGCCGAAAACTTCAGCTCTATTTCCCTGTGGTCAGACTCTGGCAGAGGTCACATCTTGGAGCACACATCTGTTAGGTATTCTGTGCTGAAGGTCTTTGTCCCAAAACCCATGAAGCTTTCCTGTTTGAGCTGAAAGGTTTGGTTTGCCAGGTTTTACCTCTGGAGTAGGCATTGCTAGATGGGGGCAGGACACAGTGGGTGTGCAATGTCTCTTTTTCTTCCTTGGGCCAACCCAAGGACATTTTACAATTTATTTTGCCTTGAGCACCAGAATCAAAAGCTCCCTTCCCTTCTCCCAGAGAAATGCTGGGGTGAGCTATGCAAAGGAGGAAAAGAATCAGCAGTAGAATACCTTGCCTTTCTTTACTTCATGCAATTTTAGGTGGTTGAATGTTGCTATTACCTAGAATGAAAAAAGCTTTCCACTTGGCCATCTGTAGTTGTTCAGACTACATTTGCTGCAGCTGAAAGTTTCTTTTCCTCTGATGGCTGCTTGTGGACTTAGACAACTTTTTAGCAGGTAACAATTCACACTGAAGACCAATGGCAATAAGGAAACTAATTGTTCGTACTAAAGTCCAAAAAGCTGTGGACCATGACTTGTGGCAGAGGGAGAAAGTAGAGCATTGGTGAAATGTGAGGATGAACTTACTGTAGGGCAGTGACTGAACCAGAAGTGAGTTTAAAAGCTCTGTTTACATTTGAAGAAGATGGTGACTGAGATAGAGAAGAAAGCAAATTTTATCCCTATTTCCTCAAAATTTTGCTAAATTCCTTCCCTAGATATTCAAATTAAGAATTTAGGGTATGTGTCATTGGAACAAAACCAGATACTGGGGGGGCTGAAATACATAATTCTCCTGTGCTCCTATATGTGGTGTCTTCATGCACCTGTTTGGTAATACAAACTGAGAGAATGAATATTGCAAAATTTAAGCTATGTTTATGAAGTAGGGCAAAACAGATCCCACTTTCTGGGGACAAGCAGAAGAGGAGCTAGCATAGTTTCTATTAATCTACAAAGACATCTTTCCTTTGCATTAAAGTGGCAAAAATTAGTAATTCATACTGATGTTGTCTTAGTGATGCTGCCTTGGCACTCAGACCGTTTCATACTTCCAGTCAGTGGCAGAGCTGGAAATAGTCCATCATTTCTGGACTCAGTTGCATAGTGCTGCTATTAGTGGCTGCTAGCTCCTCTTATTGAGATTTCTAAATGTTGTATTAGTGCAGTCTCAATAAATCATCCCCAAGTTCCAGCCACACCAGTTAAGCTGGAGCGTTCACATGTTTACTTTAAAATGTTTTCCTGAATATCTCCTTCTTCACCTTGCATCCCTTTTTATTTCAGGAGGATTCAGACTACTCAGAGTGTAATGTGACTCTGCTAGTCAAGCAAAAGTTCTTTAATAGAGAATGAATCTATGTTTCCTACTATTGTCACCATGCCATTCAGATATTTCACATGTGGACAAAGTTCATCTCTTAAACTTTTTGCTTTGGAAAATAATTTAGTTGACAAATCCTGCTTCTTTCAGGATGCTGAATTCCCATTTGCATTAAGGTCTTGTTTTCCTCTGGATAAGGAACCAGGAAATTCTCATAGGGAAGCTTTGAGCTTAAGCAGCTTTGATAGAAATAAGAATTGAGCCTACATGTTTGAATGGTGATCATACAGGTTCAGCTCTACATAAAATCCTTCTGAAGCAGAAACTTTGCTCCTTTAGCAGGAGTTTGTTTTCAAGCTGGAATGTAAATCCTACCTGGTGGAAAGGTGTATTTCTGGAGTGGTAACTCATTGCCAACACTGAATTTCTTCGGATGGGGTCAGTGAGACCCCTGTCTCTAAGGCACAGATGTGCTTTGTGTTTGAGGGCTCAGTTACCAGGAAATTCATTATTTCTCCCTATCTTGCATCCAGAATTAAGTAATGTAAAGCAGGAAACAAAGTAGCTGAAAAAACCTCATTGGGGAGCTGTATTCTTTCACCTACCAAGGCAACAAGGATTGGCACCTTGTTAAATAGTACTGGTTCTGACTTAATCTTATCCAAGGCATTCTGATGTGCAAAACAGAAATGGTTCAAGAATGCATGTTAGGCAAGATGGAAAAAAAGCAGCCTTCCCCTTTGAAAGAGATCTTATCGTAAGATTAAAGTAGGGCAGGTAATTTCTTCCACTTTCCTAATTTCATGATGGAATGTTATGTCCTAATGATCTGTCATTCTGTAAGGGTGAGGAATCCAGTAACTGGAACCTCTGAGCTGCCCAAATGGACAGACAGAGGCCCATCTGTGGTGCAGTGAGATTGGCACTCCTGTATGCAAGGGTGCTTACACTTTCTTTTGAAATCCAGAAGAAATATCAGCTGTGGTCATTGATTCAAGGTCAGTGAAAGCATGATTAGTGCTGTTATCCTTAAGTGCACCCACCTTTTCCATTATTTTTTAGCTTTGATGGTAGCTTCAGCAAACTCTGCCTTTATAATGACTCTTCTGTTGTATAAGCAAATGAAGGATATTTCTGGCTCTCATATGGAGAATAAGTGGCGGTCCTTAAAGTGTTCCCCTCTAATACACTGTTGTTGCACAACAAAATGTTCATGTATTTTGCACTTGCTTTGTTTAAAATTGTAGAATTGGATTTGTAATGCAACACATCAGCTAAAGACCTTTCCTTGCCCTTTGTGGGTCATCAGTTATGCTTTTTTTTAGGAATTCCATGGTGTACTTTCAGAATGTTCTCCTGAACATTTCAGATGAGGACAGAACAATCTCTACCAGTCGGCTAAGCAGTGCTCTTTTTCCAAGGTCCCTTCTAATATCTTCCTGATAACAGCACTTTCTCTGCCTTTGTGAGGAAAAGGTCACAGTGGTGGAAACTGTGTGTTTGTTCTCTTGTTTCTAAGCTGTGCTATTCTTTCTTTCTTGTTGTTGCTGCTGACAAGATGGTTGCCAAGCCACTTTGTCATCACTCCTGCATCTTGACAGAACACAGGAGCTGTCCCAGATAGCAGGAGAATGCATCCTTCCAGCAAAACCTGAGTGACTTTATCCCATCCCAAATTTAAACAGACCTGACCTATTCTGTCCCTGTTTACAAACTGGATGCTTCAACAGGACTCTGTCACAGAAATAGCTATGTTTCTCTTGCTAGAAAAGAAATGTTTCATTTTGGAAAAAAACAGAGCTCAGTGCTGATGGCATAATCAGTAATGAATCTTGGTAAGGAGCCCATGCTGTTTATTGCTATTTATCTTAAGCCTCTGATATTGGATTGTGCTGCATGTTGAAAGACAACAAACTAAACAGAAACTGTCTGCTGAGGCTGGTACACTGAATTCAGGCAATATCATTTTGCACTGCATTATGAGTATAGTTGCTCTAATTGCGGGAGGAGAAAGAAGAACAATGAGTGAATATAACAAACTGCTGGCATCATTATCTTTTGTCTACATCCCTGTGCTACAGCCAATTACATTAATGCAAATGGTAAGAGCCTCCTTTGATGCTCTTATCAGTCTGCCTGCAGTCCCTGTGCCCTGATGACTCCCAGCAGTCCATCAAGAGGCACACTCTGTGTGTAACTTATCATTTGGTGAAGTCATGATATCCTTCACAGCCTCCTTCCTCCATGCATATACATTAGTAAAGTATATCTGTTTTACTTACATGTGGGCTCTGGGATTTGCTGGTTTGGCATTTGGTAATGTTCAGTGAAAGGGGCATTTCATAAACCTCCCTGTGTATCTCAATCAGGACAATGCATCTGAGATGCTGCTTCCATGCTAAGCAGCCATGCAGCATTCCTGATGCTCCAGGTGGTTTTATGCTTTCTTAGTCTCTCCAAGATGCTGCTTCCTTATGTACAGTTTCCAATCTCAAAGTTTTAAGGTGATTTTAATGACATGCTTGATCTTAGAGATTCATTTTTCTGGGAAACTATGGTGAGATATGATGTTTATCATCAGCCATGAGGCTTATACTTATTTACTTCTGCTACTACTAACAAGGGAGCTGCTGTCTCAGAGAGAAGACAGGCTTAAAAAGTCTGAAGAAAATCTAGGTTGTTTTTTACAGAGGAAATCTTTTTAAAATTGAAATATCTGAGACTACCTTTTTGGATCACATGCTAAGCAAAACTCTTTTTCTCAAAAACTTGTCAAAATGCAACATCCAGTTGACTCAGGTTTCTAAAATTGTTTCAGAAGATTTTAGAGAGATTATCAAATAAGATTTTCACTGGCAAAATGATGAGATAAATATAAATTGAAGGAGAGGAGAGAGGAGAAAATAGTATTCAGTAATGCTTTTGCAGTTTTTTTATCTTGCCATCTCTTCAAAGTAATGCAAAGCTCCATAGCACTAGAGATGAGTGGAGAGAGCTGCCTTTAAAAGATGAAGACTCATCACATGCTAATTTGTTGCCATCATTCATCAGAATTGCGTGCTTCAGTCCTGATTTTTCAACAGCCTATGCTATTGCCATAACCACATCCATAGGGAGGAGAGCTGGGTGAACCTAAATGTAGTTCCAGCTACTTCAGATGTTTAATGTTTCTTGGAATGATACCTGGGATTGAGCTCTCCCACATCCATGAAAGTGTTTTAACCATGGGGCTGTGATGTCATGTTTTCCTTCTGCTCCCATGGCATTTGCTTTCTGACTGCATTTAGGGAGTGCCTTTGTCTAGATCAGCCAGATAGTGCAGGAAGGTGGGTACCATGATTGTAAATATTCTTTAACTGAGTAGGGCATCTTTCATTTTTTCCTGGCTGAATAAACTGTTAATTAAAGCTTAGCAGGGACAGCATGACCTCCTTTTGTTTGACACATATGCCAA
Source organism: Nicator chloris (assembly GCA_013400495.1). Classification (NCBI taxonomy): domain Eukaryota; kingdom Metazoa; phylum Chordata; class Aves; order Passeriformes; family Pycnonotidae; genus Nicator; species Nicator chloris. The sequence continues at coordinate 57,228 of WAAE01016614.1, forward strand.
AGAAATCTTCAGAGTGAACCTCATGTTCCGTGCTCAGTCAGGTGTCTCTCAGTCAGGGTCTCATGTCCAGCTGCATGAAGATGTGCAGTGCTCAGCTCTCATTCCAACAGCTGTATCCTAGGGAGAAATGGGGACTGAGAGACGTTCACGAACAAAACTGACAATGGGGTGTAGGTGACTCCCTGTTATGGCATGTGAGTCTGGAGCACCACTTTTCTGAAATATCCAGTTCTCCATAAGTGACCGTGTCGGGAACCCAAACGTCTCGTTCTGGTGTTCAACTTTAAGTTGGCTGAGCTGGGCTAAGGGATGTGCTGGTCCGATGTGCTGGTCCAATGTGCTGCTCTCCTCTAACTTTAGAGAAGAGAGATAAAAGAAACCCCTGCTAGTGATTACTTACTTGACGTCACTACTTTATGGTGCCGCAGTCCTGGGGGACTTGGAAATCATGTGAAATAACCTCATACTTAGCATTTGGTGGGGAGGATCAGAAGGGGCAGAGGCTGACGTGGCATTTCAGGAAGTTTGGGCTTCCAGGTATGAGTTTGCAGGTAACTCTGAGCATCCACAGCAGGCTGGCAGTGTGCAGCCTGAATGTCGGTTCTCTCCCTCTGAATGTTTTAGCACCTTGGCTTGTTTGCATCCCTGCCTGGGGGAAAACCTGCTCCATCGCAGAGCTGAGTCCTCTCTAGCAGTGGTGTGGGTGGTGCGAGCTAGTGAGTAAGTGACACCACAGAAAGATGACACCTTCCTGTTACATGACATGGAAACTCTGGCTTCGTGTTTCCCAACGGGCAGCAGCAAGGGACCTGTTGTTTGTCTCAAAATCACTCGGGGAAAAGGAAGTTACTTTTGTTATGATAAGTGTGCTTTAGAATCAACAATTGATTGTTTTCTACATACAGATATTTTAAGTGGAGTGTCCTACTCCTGTCCTAGACTATCTTTATTCTGAGTTATCGAGTCTTGGTGGCTGCAATAAAGACATTGCCTTTGGCTTACCTCTCTCTATTACCAGTTGAGCTAGGGGATTGCTCTTAAAAACTGTTTTTTGCTGGACAAATAAATTAATTTTGTGCAGATCTTTGTTTTATCTGACTAAATTGAAACCTACTAACTATAAAAGCTATAGAGTTCCTTGGTAAAATGCTAGAATAAATTAGGACCAGCCAAATGTCTGTGCATTTTGCTAATATGGCTGTCTCCAAAAAGGCTTGATCTTTGGGGACAGTTGTGTGAATATGTGAATTATGATTTCTACTGTAAAATAAGGCCCTGTGTAATTAATTGGCAGTGTTTGTGTGTCAGAATGGTGTCCTTTAACTTTCCAAGAGGGATATTAAGACAAGATCTCGTATAACTATTGATTGTGGGTAGGTAGAATACATCCTTCTATAAGTACAGCATAGTATCTGAGGATAAGGAATCTGAAATTTAAAAAAAGGAACAACAAGAAACATTTTTCTGACCAAAACCAGAAGATGGATTGTTCCATGTCCATGAAGTCTTTAATAAAGAGGTTGGAGTACTCCTGGAAATGTGATGGCAGACTTGGCTGTAGGGAGGCATCAGTGTTTTGCAGGGGAAAATGTTGTGCTTGTAACTCAGTGGTACTGGGCTGAAGCTTGGAAGAGAGACAGGTGACGTGGCAGTGCCCAGTAGCTGGCTGAGCGAAGGCCGTGATTTCCCTCCGAGCAGTGCCAAGGAGCAGCCTTTCTTTTCATGTGCTGGGAACTCTGTGTCGAGGGCCAATGCTGCAAGTTCGTCTCTCAGAGGATTTTGCAACCCTGTTGGCAAACTGAAAGGCTGTTGTTCTTGGGTAAGATTTCTTTTGTGACAAAGCAATCCCATGCAAGGTTGTTTTATCTGTCTGGTGGCAGATCCCAGAGGCTGCTCTCTGGTAGCAGAAAGAAGCCACCAGCAAAGCTGCCTTGTTGGGCCCCAGGGAAACAAGCAGTAGACGGTGGTCTCTATCCTCAGCAGATGAGCAGGTGAGTGGTAGATCTGGAAAAGGTGCTTGCTAAGCCCATAAGGAATTTGACTAGAATCAGACCAAGAATCTTTTAAATACTTTGTGTGTTCTGCTGTTGATTCACCTAAACAGGCTTTTCTTTTAGACAGTGTACAAGGTGCTTGAGCCTTTGGTGTTTAGCTTGGTTATCTGCTTGGTGGAGTTAGTGTCTTTTTGCATGTGGGTAATTTAGATGGCTCCTTGTGGGTGCTGAAGAACAGAAGTTATTCTGCAAAGCTGCCTCCCTAAAAGTAAGTTATATTTACTTGATGATTCAGAGCTTTACATGGCACTGAGAGCAAGTGACTTAGAATGGGCTTGGAAAATAATTCCTTTCTGCTGGATGGGAATGTGTCTGGCTAACTTAGAATGTTCATATTGACATTAAGAAAGGAGTCACTCTACAGAGAAGAGAGCGGATGCTTGGAAATGCAAAGGCGTTCTGAGCTTTTTCTGTTCTTTAGTAGCTCTGAGATCTGTGTGTACAGGGAAATGGCAGCACTTGGCAAGCTTAAATACACGGATTGCTGTATCTTTTCTTTTTACCCTCCCTTTATGTGTACTATGCATTGTTTATATATGGCAACCACGTCAGTGAGGAGCAAGTTCCACGAATTGTGCGCAGGAGATGGGACAATAAAAAGAGTCCAGACCATCCAGTTAGATATCATTAATTTGTCTCTTTAGCAGCCTTTCAGTGTTGGAGTATCTCTGTGCTGACCAGGTGCTCAAAATCTACTGCTATCTGCTTGGTCTCCTTCCTCCCTTCCTTCCTCCCTTCCTTCCTCCCCTCCCTCCCTCCTTGCACTGCCATAATGTGATGCATCATGAAAAGCCGATCAGTGCAATTATTGCTGACACTCTTGCTTGAGACAGTGAAGGGCACATACTCTCTGCTGCTTGAGGTTTCTGTCATCTTATGCTCTGAAACAGAACTGGCACCAAACTGAGTGTTCATTTCATAGTTTGTTGGGTTTAGCCTTGTTTCCATAGGAAACGAGCACACAAGATGAAGCTCCTTCTGCATATATTTTCCTTCCTTCTTCTTTTCCCCTCCCTTTTTTAACCCATTGGCCAATCACAGCCAAATTTTACAGTCTGGTGGAAGTCTCAAGGATAACTTGTGTTACTAAAGATGAGCTTCCTCCTATGAGCACTGAAAAATCTGCCCAGGGCACAGCCTTGCAACATGGTCCCAGCCAAGGGAAGAGCTTTGCTGGAAGCTTGTGCTGTGAGATATCACTGAGCTGGAGTTGCAGATTCTTAAGAAACCATCTCCTTGATACCAGGACTGAAGGAATTACATGTTCTGTATCAACTGGCAGCAATACCTGTGCTTGCAGCTTGGCTTGCATTAGGGTTGTGTTTATGTGCATTACTCAGTAGCGTGAGGACCTCCTGTTGGAGACTAGAGTGGAAGCCAGTTAACCCCAAGGCTGAGATCTCAGAAGGGCCTCCTGTGTATGTGTGTGCTGTCTCTGTCTCATTCAAACAAACAAATAAATCCTCCTTTGGTTGTTCTTACTGTTTAAGATCTCTAATTTTTGTTATGACATCTTTATTCTTTGCAAAATAGAAATACTGCTGAACAGTTTTTCAAAGCAGAAGCAATCCTAGTTATACTCCTGGGCTTTACAGTCTCATCTCCATGATGCATAGCCTCCAAGTGATTTTTTTTGTCCCAATTCTGTTCTTCCCCTCTCCTGATATTTTAAATAATTCCTGTGATCTTGAGGTTTTCAAACAGATATTTTCTCCCAATTTTTCCTTTAGTCCCTTTAATTATTTCAAGTACTTTGAGAGCTGTTTTCACTGTACTCTGCTTCAGGGCTAAAATGCTATGTAAAACTAAGACTTTGTGATGAAAAAGCTGATTTCAGTGGCAGTGTCTGGAGGGATTTCCATTTTAACAGTGTTGATAGTGCACTGGGATGCTGATGTGAGCTGCTCTGAGCCAGTGTTTAGTGTCTACCAAATACAGTATCGTTGGGTCTTTAATTAAAAGCGCTGTTCGTATTTACAAAGACCCAAGTTTATTTCTTTAGCCTTCCTTCCCTGTGTTTGTTTCACACTCATCCCTGTGACATATGAAAATCATACAGACCTGAGCCCATGCTGGTGCATCACAGCCTGAATCCACCCTTCTGGACCAGAAAGGAAAAAGCAGCATCTTCTTTCAGCTCATGAAATCCCAGTTCTTTTTTTTGATCTCTGCTTCATCTTGGCTCACAGTGCACATTGATCAAATACATTTTAGTTTCTTTTTTCTATTCTGACCTCAGTTTCCTTGTGTACTCTTCATGTGATCCATGGAACTGCCTCATGATATTCTGGCTGTGACAGAATTAAACAGTTTCTGTAAAAATGAAAACCTCAAAAATAGGAACTTGAATTATGACAGATGAAATTAGGATATCAGGATTGTCTTAAATTTGAGTCCTGCAGAAGCCTGGTCTGTATTAGTATTACCCAGCAGGGAGACTCTTCATAGCCTGTTGCACTGTTGCTACAAAACATTCTTAATTTTTACCTTCCCCATCAAGAGAAGGAAGCTGAAGAAAAGCACTCATAATATCAATAATGGTTGGTTAAGTACTTTGCTTATGGTGATTTTTACCTCCCTCCCTCCCCTCAGCTGATAATTGTATTAAAGACAGGCAAAGTTTCTCGATCTTGCATTACTTTAAATGAGGTGAGATATCATTCTGCTACTGGGCTCAAGGTAAATGAAATTCTCTGAACCTCACGTTTTTAAAAGTTATCCCCGCAGAGCAGTGAATGGGAGACCAGATTCTGAACATCCAAACCAGCTTTCCTCTTCCTGCTTGTGCACCACCAGCCTTGCACAGCCTTATCCACTGCTCCCCCTGTTTTGTAATGCTGTGCTGATCTCTGATGATGGAGCATCACAGTGTTTTGGACGAGTCATGTGGTCATGTTCTTCTCTTAGTCATAACAGGAGAACAGATGGGTTTCTTCCTTTGGGCCTGTCAGGCAAGCTCCCTCGCAAAGCTCAGTCTCACTTTCGCTCTGTCCCCCTCATATTCTTGTGTGTGCTTCACTGTAGCTCGGCAGAGATGTCCTGAAACCAGAGTGACAGAACTGGTGTTTCTGCCCAGGCACATGGAACTGTGCTTGCATGTGCTCAACAAGCTGTGGAATTTGCTCAGCTTTGTATCACTGTACAAACATGAGCCACTTCTGTCCCAGAAAAAAAAAAAAATCCTTGAGATGCTTTTTCTTCATCTTCCATTGGCAAGAAGCTGTGACTTGTTCTGTGATTCCTGTGTTTTTGTGACAGAACAGCAGCAGGAGGAAGAAAAGCTAAATCCTCTGGCTTGCAATTTCTCTCTTTGCTTAGTGGTGAGAGCTGCTACATGTTGCCAAATTGCATGTCCTCACTTGAAGTTTTCATCTTGGTGGTGCCTAGAGAACAGCCTTACAAAAGGACCTACCTGCGATTCAGCCTTTGTCACACCGTGTTGACTGCCTATGCTCTTTTTCATAACTACTGTCTGCTCTTAGTTCACATGAAGGTATTTATTTCTCTGGCTCTGCATCATTCTTCAGCTGTTCTGAGCATACAGAACAGCTGTTCTGAGCATACAGCTCAGAACAAGGTGCACAGTCAAGTGTTGTGTAGTGTATTTAAGCATGAGAAATTATTGAATGCAATGTTCTTAGGCTGAAGGAGTTGGATGTTTCTTCTCTACATTTTTTTAATGACTATGTCTCTTGAAGTTTTAATGGGAAATTGGTTCCATATAACAATTACACTGACGTTTCAGGTCATGGTTTACTTAAAATGTCAACACCTAAAATACACTGACATTCTGCTTTAGTTTTTGATGAGAATCACTCTGTGTTTCAGCTTTCAGGAATGTTTTATTTTCATTTCAGTGTCACTATGACTGGCTTTCAGCCAGCTTTCACAATTTTGAAGGAATTATTAAGAACATCCTGAAGATAATAGCATTTATGAGATAAATTAATAATGATGTGGTATAAAGCTTTTATTGCAGAAAATTTAAGAGTAGTGCATTATTTGCTAGCAGCAAAATCACTTCAGTGCAGCGTATTCTGAATGACTGATAATAAAAGGAATCTTTACCCCACTATGACATATTTGGGCTTTAGAGGCTATAAGCTAAAGTCTTCAAATCTGGGTTTTCTGTTCATGTAAAACTGGCATTTGCTGCTTTGCATCCTGATGTAAATTTTAGATGTTGCTCTGACGACAGGATGTTGATAGTATGGAGGTTGTAGTCCTCACCTTCAGAAACATGAGAGCTGTCCATTTGACCTTCCACCAGGTGATGTGGGTGTGCTTAGTAAATGAATGCAGAAAACAGGGGGAGGGGAATGGGTTTTATTCTGTAAAATGGGGATATTCTAGAAACCTTTATGACTCTGTATTGCTAAAATCAAACTGAGCATGTATGGGTACCAGTGCAGGGAAGGAGAACCCTGTGTTGCCCTGGGGATGGCAGTGGAGCAGCCATAAGGACTCCATGTGAGAGGAACCGTGCCTTCAGTTCCACCAGCTCACCTCATGCCCTGCAGTATCCAGCCTTGCTCAAGAGCCATCCCTTCCCCAGTGAAGGGAATGTGCCTGCAGTTGATAGCTGTTTGCATATCTGTGCAAAAGGACACGTATTGAATTGCTGCAAACTCCCAGCTGGGAAAGCCCTGCAAAGAGCAAATTCATCATCTGTCACGGTTGTGTTCAGACTTACAGCTTTAACTCCTAAATGACACATTGTGTGAGTCCTAACTAATTTTTGCTTTAAGCTGGGATGTGTACTGATGAATTAGAGAATCTTCATGTGAAATACTCAGTTTAGATTAAAGTGGATCCTAAGTGATAGTTAATTACCATTGTCCTCTCTAACACGTCACAATAAGGGACTACCTGTGTGGTAAAAATGTGCCTTCTGTTTCCAGCTTGAATATCTTTTTCTAGAATTCTGATGATTGGGATGCTTCAATGGAAAACATTCTGATTGTGTTCTGCCTTTAGCTGCATGACTCAAAGCTCTGTGGCATCAGTGCTCTTTTCTGCCTATGAATAATTGTCTCTCTGTCTTGCTTTCGTTGAGCTGCGCAAATGAGCTCCTTATGATTAGTTCTCAAGATCAGATCATTCTAGTAATTTTTCCTTGAAACTTTTTCAGACTTTGTCTTTTTTTTTGTGCAGGCTGGGCTTTAGAGTAGGAGGGGGCTTTTAGTAAAAGGCATGCCAGGACAGTGCTTCTATAGTGCCAAGGCAACCAGGGGCCACTGGGCCAGATACAGGACCTAGACTTCCCACAATTGTAGTTTGTTGCATTGATGAACATAGGACTACTGTCAGGGTTGAGATCCTCAGCACAGAGAGGGGAATACTAAATTCCCAGGAAAGTTTGTATGAATTTTTGTGGTGTTTTTTGGTTTGGTTTTGGGTTTTTTGCTTGTTTGCTTTGGTGGTAGATTTGCTTGTTTGTGTGGATTTTTTGTTTGGTTTGGTTTTTTAGTTCTTTTTTTTTTTTTTTTTTTTCTTTTTAAAATAAGTTTCATTGCCTCTTCCACATCCCACTTGTGGAATATGCCTTATCAGTTCAGCATACAAATGGGTGTAATGTGGTTGCTTCAGCTGACTGCAGGTTTCCAGACAGTACATGTTTTTCATGATGATAACAAGTTGATTGATTGAACTGTTGCAGCTTGGAGAAGGTGCTTGATTTCTAAGCAGCATTACAGCATTATTTCCACACCCTTTTCATGCAAAGTTCTGATTCACAGATCAAAACCTTGCTTGAGACAGGTCTTAAAAGGCACAGTACTGATCTTAGTGAATTTGTGGAACTGTTTTATATTAATTCTGTGTGTAATTGTGAGCCCTATTTGAGAAGCAGAAAAAAAAAAGCTTATGAAAAAATACTTTTGCATAGCTCTGTAGGTTTACTGAGGAATAAAAACCAGCTTAATGTTAGTTTCTAGCATCTTGTCACAAATACACCTCTTGAAATAACTCGTGTTAGGGTTTGGGTTTTTTCTAGTTCTTCCCTCCTCCCTTCCCCTCTCTCTGCTGGCGAGTGGTCATTTGCCCTATGGTCTTTATCAAGTATGGAAATGTGTGGGTGATTTGATTTCCACATGGATTCAGAAGAGAGCTTCCACCCACTCAGAAATGACAGTCAAATGGTTTTACTAGCCTTCAATTTTCACAAACCTGCAACTCCTAGTGGCTAAGAGAATTGCTCTTTGAAATACAAAGGCATTAGGATGCTTGGCTAACTGAGTGATTCAAGCAATTGAAGGTGTTTTTGTGCTTCTCCTCCCCTTCTCTGCCCTCTCCCTAAATAAAGGAGCAACTTATTCCACAACTGTATTCTAGGCTTTTAAAAATCTCTGTGGGGTAATAAGAGCTAGTGCTGCCTTTTATGTGTGAAAATAACACAGCAAACAATTGATTCTAAATTAAAGTTTGGAAAAATGAGTCAAATCCCTGTAGAAAAATAACAGGCAACTGAAAATGCTTCTTTTGTAACAAGGTAATGTCAGATTTCAGAGTTCTGAGTCAACAAAATGTGCCAGACAAATGTGTAGTTTTATTGCTTTTTTGCCCTGATGTGATTTAAGGTGCATTTTTTAAATATCACCTTCTTTCCTCTTGCCTTTCATTCCAAGTGACCTGCCAGGCCTGCTAATTGGAATTAGTTTCCTAAAGTGCTAATATAATTTGTAAAGATGGTAATGTTTAGAAAGAGGCAGATTCTTTGGCAACTCTTGCAACTCTGCTTCTTACTTTGACAGCTAGGAGAAAGGTGTTTCGTGTCAAGACTAGGTTAGTAGGATGTTGAACAGATGGTAAATGGCAGTGCATTTTTAACAGTTCTGCAAATGAAGATCTAATACTGGTTTTATGGGTGAGGGGAGACAGAGACATGGACAAATGAAGCCCTGCAGCCACTCAAGGTTACATTTGAGATTCCAGATCTGTCTTGTGCTTGTAGACTGTTTTGCTGGCCGTATGTTTCAATACTTTTCCCCAAAGAAAATCTTTCTCTGAGTAGGGTAATCTTTTTCCTTCTGTCCAGAGCAGCTTCCTCCAGTTAAAAGAGTTACTTAGAAATAAATTCATTACAATGGATAGTTTTCTGTGGTGGCAAAACACAGGGGAAAGCTCCTGGGCAGTTATGGAGATAAGTGTACCCCCAGACCATGGGGAGCCACACAGCACTGAGAGGCTAAGACTTTTTCAGTCCTATGGAATTTCACTAGATCTCCAGGCTTCCTCTGTTTCACATTTCTGTATTCAGAAACTGCCACAATGAAAAATATGTTCCACAGGGAAGAAGAAAAATTAACTTTCTGGCAGTGAAATAGCATGCCTTTTGCTGCAGAATCTCACTGCTCTGAATTTAGAGATAGAAATGAATGTCTTCTTAATTGGCAAATAAAAATCTTAACCCCTTCTTGCAATATGTTTTAGGTGTAAAAATACTTGTTTTATGGTCATGCCTGTATTCATCTTCCAACAAAACATGGAAAGCTTTCCAGATGTAAACACAGCCCTCTCAGCTATGATGAGGGTTGGTCAGCTCTCACCATCTGCTGAGTGCCCCACTTGCCACCGTTCTCTTGTAAGGCAGGGAGAGAAGACAACTCACACAAGCCATGGGGCAGATGTGACTGCTCCCTTGGAGCCATGGTTGGTGCATAAGGGTGTGAGGAGGCCAGACAGCACCCACAGGTCAGCCAGTAGGAATGGAGAATTCAACTAAAACCCCTCCCAAGAGAGAGCTACTGGTCCTTGCTGACAGGTTACTGCACTGTCCCTGGGTTCAATTGCCTGCCTACCTACAGGTCTTGGGACTTGCAAAGAGGCAAAGGGGAAGGAGGTACAGCTCTGCTGTCACCTGCTCCCTCAGATTCTCCTGAGGCCCCAGCATACCTAGTCTGCCATTCCCTGCCTTCAGCTGGCACCCTGGGAGACGCAGATGGGAGATGTCACGATGGACAGGCTGCTTTCCTACCTGCTGCTGGTCCATGGCAGATCGAATCTGGCGCTTCTTTGCTCTCTTTTGCATTACTTGGGTCTTCCAGCTGGTGTGAGAAGTGACAAAATCCACATGGTTAAAGCTGATGAGGAATCGCTGCACATCTTAATGAGTGGAGCCAGCCCCGTTTGGCTGAAGAACTCTTTCTTGAGCAGGAACACCTAGCAAGGCAGAGACTGGACAGCCAAAGCAAAGCCCCATGTCAGCCTTGTCAGCATTGAAGACAAGCAATACCTTTTCTTTTGTAAAGCTTTTCTAAAGCAGTTTCTTCCAGGCTGGCTGTGTTCACCTCAGAGCATGGCAAAGGATGCACAGTGCTGCATCTTGTTTCATACCTCAGTATTTTATGACATTGTACAAATCAGTGCCAGTCCTTTCACCCTGACTGCACACAAAATAAAACGAGTCATGGTAGTGTGCAGGTAGTTGCTGGTGCATTTCTTTCCCAGCCATCATGCTGTTTCCTCAGACAAAAAAGTGACACTGACAAAGGCACCCATGACTTGAAGTACGTACAGCTGTACAGGAGAAAGCTGGTGCAGGATTGGACCTTAGCATGAGGCTTACAGAGGTGTCAAGGACACTACAATGCTCTTGTGCCAATTTATTAAAGTATTTGCTTTTCCAAAGTTCAGGCAGCTGAAATGAGAACAAATTGTGTGAAAGGCATAGGCTGTGACCTGATGAAGAATAAAACTCCTCTTTCACCTGAGTTTTCTTTGAATGAAGTGTATCATTGCTTGCAGTTGCTGACCAGCAATGTTCTTCCAAATCACAATGAGAAGGGCAGTAATAAAGTTAAGATTATTAGCCATGTTTGTCCAATGTGTACTGATCCTTTGTGACTATATTTTGTGTGCATTTCTCTCAGGTGATGGTAGGACTTCAATTACACAAATAACTGATATCCTAAAGCTATAAAACATATGCTGCTGGTAATTCTGCTTATCAGCACAGGACAGTTATGCCTTGATTTATTACTTTAACTCAAGTTGTTTGGCAGCAATGCTGAAAGATACTGTATGCGCTTGCCAAGGTCTCCTAAATTATGAGTATCATAAAACAAATCTTTTCAGTTATTGAGAGAAATAATTGGAAAATTAAAAGGTCAAAATTATAGTATGAAAAACCATGAACAAATTTTTTATCTGTTTCATGTGACAGGTCATCCTGATATTTGCTTGTAGGCCATAAATCAGGACTGATCCTGTTTGGGGAATAATTCACTGTAGTAATTTTGAGAGAAGCTGGTGTATCTCAGGCTTTTCATATGTTGAAGCTTTAAAGGATTCCAGTGGTGGTTATAGTACTGGGAACATATGCTTTACTGTAGTTCTGAATACAGAAAAGGGAGAATGATGGGTAGGATGAAAAACACTCTCTGTTATGAAAGAATATGGAACTAAGTCTCTTTCTATATGTTTTGTCATAACATGTATAGATTGGTTAAAATCTTCTCTACATTTTCTGCAGCACGGCCTTAAAAAGAATAACTTGTGAAGAAAGACCCCTCTAAGATACAGTTAGCTCCTATTGTTTCTTTTCAAAAGCCTAGGAATACAGTTCCTGCACAAATGCCTGGATGGTGCTTCACTGGTTGTGATCGAGGGCTGTGAAATGGAATTTCTGGCAAACAGTGGAGGAGTTATTTCCACAGGAGAGTGGAGAAGTACTGCAGACTTCCCTGTGATCTTCAGCAGCATATTCTGCTGGAAGTTTTACTTCTTGGGAAAGAAGATCAAGCCTGTAACTAGTGCGGCAGACAGGGAATGTACCTTAGTGTTCCTCTTAAAAATTTTGTTGAAGTCATGAGGTTGAGTAGATTTGCTTGAAAGTGACTTAAGATTTAGTTACTATCATAGAGACCATCAATAGTGTTAAAATTACAACAATTCTGGATACTGAGACAACGTTGAGGATAATATATCCATTTTGGGGGGTTACTAAACTATAGTTGTGAACCTTTGGGAGTGTGTGTGCATGCAGCTGTACAGTGCTGCAGTTAGAATATGTGATGCAGGAAACTGTCAAATACAATCTGCAGTGATCTCTCCATGTTTTGTATGTCATTTGTCCATTGTTTTTCCTGTCTCCATCAGGTTTAGAGTTGTTGAAGGTTGTTTCTAGAGAGGTAAACCAAAACACAACTTCTCATAATTTTTTCAATAAATGAATTGTCTTCCTTGCATGATCAATTTTAGCTGGTAACTTCTTTTGGGTACTGAATCACCTGGTAGGATGGAAGGGACTGAAGTGATAATAGTAGAAGGGAGTAATTTTTTATTGAAGATGCTCTTTTAGGTGGAGAAGCAGAGAGCTAAATCATTTGACAGTATTTCAGTGAAGCTTGAGGTGTTTGGTTTCCTATTCATCTCTACTATGTTTAGCTAAAAGCTGAAGATGCTGATGAATGTGAAAGGACTGAATAAGTCCTGGGAAGTTTCTTGGACCAGTTAGTCACAGTGTGTGTGTACACATGCCAGTATGTGAAGTTGTATTGGGCTATTTTTAACAAAATGAGTCAGGGAACCTGTTACCAGAGAGATGAGTATATTCAATGATTAAGCTTTGGTAGGTGAAAATACAAAGGAATATACTATTCCATGAGACTATTTGTACTTAATGGGTTTTGTGTTGCTGTGATAGAGATAAGTGTCTTGTATCTGACTGAAACAGATAGAAATACATATATAAGTCTTATTCCATTTAAATATGTAAGATTCAGAAGATAGAGAAGTTCAGCTTTCTCTCCTGGTATTTCTTTTGATGTAAAATTCATGTGAAATAGAGAAATCTGACGGTAAGGTACTGATATAGAGAAAGTCTTATAATGGACTCCTCTGTTTCACTTGGCAGTTCAATTAGTGCAGCAAGTCTTTTTTAGTCCCTATTTTTTGTTGGGTTTCTTTTTGTATGGTTAGTTGGTTGGTTTTGGTTTGGTTTTTGGGGTTTGTTTTGCCAGTGTTTCACTGGGTTTGTATCTGTCATTTTCTACCTGGGGAAGTGTCTCAAAAGCAATTACTAACATCGTGTTTACAAAGGCTCCCTTGGAGGCACAAGAATGTTGGCAGCAGGAAAACAAGCCAGAAACACATCTGTTTCTGGAAACACACAAAACCTGAGAGTCTGCCAGCACACAAGCCCACTGGATTTATTGCTTAAGAAAGGAGAATCTTGGACAGGAACAAGCATCCAAGGAATGGACTGGCACATTGTTACAAGGGAAGACACAAAGTCTTCTGGGTATAAATACAGTAGATTTATGTTCTTAACTGCAATACTGGACTTGGTGATTAAACTCCGTCCTCTTTTGCAAAGCTATCCTTTGAAGACTTTGGATGGAACAAAACTGTGTCACTATAAACTTCTTTTCTTGCTGCCTTTTTTTTTTTCATTAGGAGCCTCCTTTGTTTTCACCATCAAAGACGTTAAGTGGGTTTTTTTTCCTTGTTTACTTGCTTGTGTATTATCTGTGGCTGTAGTTTCAGGAGTGAGCCTGTGTGGGTGAGGTGGAGCATTGAAGGATCTGCTACAGAGCTGTCATTCATATAAATAACGCTGACTGCCCAAGCTTGATGGCTTTATAGCTTACGGGGAGTGTCTGTGTAGACCAGTGTGGGTTCCCCAAGCTTTTATCAGATTGCTTTTCTGTCTTGGTGCCAAAACTCCTTTCTGGAAGGAACTTTCCTAGTTTTTACCAGGAAAAAGTGTGAAGTTGTTAACAATTTTATCAATGCAGAGAGCATGAAATGCTGATGGTGGTGGAACGCAGCGGGATCGAACATGGTTCTACAGCACTGGAGAGATCTGTGGTGGTAGTTCTGCCACGAGCTTCTTCTGCCATTTTGGACAATTTGCATGAAAAACCTTTACCTTTCCTGCTTATTTAGATAGTGAATTCCACAGGCTATGAATATCTCATTATAATGATATATTAGCCAGGAAAAGTTCCTGATGTTGTGTCTATGGAAAAATCTTTCAGAAACACTCATTTTTGACCCCATGCTGCTCCCACTGGAAGTCAATAAGAGCCTGGCCTCTTACCTAAAGAAGAATTAGGCTTAAGGGGAGTGAATTTTAAACAAGATAGAGTCCTGATGGTTCACCTTATGCCTGGAAGACAGCTCTGTGTTGATATACTGATGTGCTAGCATCCTTTTTATTCCCCCTTAATTTATCTGTTTTTACCCCACACATCTAACTTAAACTCAGAGAAATATTCACTAGGTTACGAAAAATGTGATTTTAAAGAAGTAATGCTGACCACGCGGTTCCCCAAATAGTACTTGCATTAGGAATACAGCTTCTATAAAAGCTAACTCTCCTGTCAGTTTTAAACGTTTTTCTCCCAGTGGCAAACAACAGACTGCTTAGATTTAATCAGTTAGTTGCAATATCTAGTTATAACCTTTATTGATCTTTTGTGTTACAAACTCATTATCTTATTTACAGCAGGTGGGAGTGCAAGTGCAGTGTATAGCAACATATGCCTTGTGTGTGGTGGGTGTGCTACAGGAGCAAACAGAAAATCCTTGGTATTCATGAATGTGTGTGTGTCTAAACATGGCAGAGATTAACAGGCAAAAGTATCTGTTTCTTTGGAAACTGCAATTTCTTCACACCATTTAAGACAAAAATGAGGTGGAACTGGATACTTTTTTAGGGTGTGTGTGATAATCTAGTTTCTGATAGAGTTTTGACAGCATTGCACAATTATCAGTTACAGCTATGCAAAGCTTTCTCCAGTTGGCAGCTGTGGTTGTAATTTATAACATTGATGATTTTTTAATGTTTGTGACTTGCACTGGACCAACCCCTCTGGTGAGTGACGTTTAACTCTATTTATGCAGCATGAGCAGCACAGGCAGGAGCAAGGAGGCTCATCTGCAGGTGTCTGCTCCTTCACCTGGAACAATGAGCCCTGCAGCTTCAGTTCCCACACCCACTCAGGTCTTGGCCAGCCATGCTAATAAGAGTGCCAGTTATTTTTATGGACAACTTTCCAGGGAGAAATATGTCACCAAATCAATGTCAGAGATCAGCTGTCTGAGTCATGCTGCACAGAGGAATTGTACTGGGCAGTTGTGCTGCACAAGGCAGCCCTGAACCACTTGCTGAGACTCAATGTCCTTTTTCCATGTTGTGGGATCATTTTCTTTCAGAGGAAAATGTAGGATAAACACACTTGAAGGGAAGTGCAAGACATTGTTTATTTTAAGAGTGTTGCCAGCAGAAATACGAGCCTATCCATATCTCTTCACAAAATTCAGTCTCATGAGCTTAGTGGGTTTAAAGAACATATTGTGCTACACAAGGTATTAAAGGTTTCCATGGAAATATCAAAATACTAAATACATTTGCTACTTTTTAAAAAGTTTTCTTGATGACCTTTGCCTATGAAACTTTTTGATTGGAAACATGGGGGGGAAAAGTTAAAAAGTAGGATTATTGGAGGTTCTGTAGCTCTCTGGGTTGTTAAGTTGCAAGGGTGTGCTGCAAAAACCTGCTATATTCCATCGGAGTCTTATTTAATAGAACTCTGCTTATGCCTGTGCAATTCAGCCAAACTCCTCCTTTGTATGTTTTTTGTTAATCTGTGTTAAAAGCATCCTTTCCTGTGGATTGCAGTGGGGCTGACAGCCAGTGTCCTGCTGTGCTATTTCATCCACTACTTGAATGAGGTCTTGATCCACGGAACAGTGTTTGTTATGTGGTATAAGGGTCCTCAGCTCCTTGACTCAGCCACTGCTACATGAACTGGTCACCCAGTGTTAAGATCACAGGAGGCTTTGGGATAGACTGAGAGGTGCTGATTCAAATCTTGCCAGGACACAAAAGGTACCCAGCTAGTTAGGTAGGCTTGACTTAGAGTAAAGCTTTTAGGCTGCCCTGATGACCAGTGCAGCACACAGAGAGACGGGTATCTGAAGAATTCATTCCTTGCTTCCCCACTTTCCTTTGCCTTTGCTTTCCTGTGGCTGGTAAACAAATCCCTGTAACTTAATTTTTGTGCAGTGTTAGGATGATATGGGATGCTGACTGCAGGTGGGAAACAGAGCCAGCTCCTAGGACCAGGGTCCAAGGTGAGCAAGCTGTCTGCCATATGAGTCTTCAAATGGTAGAGTGATTTGAAATGAAAACAAATTTAGTGAGTTTAAACTTGTGTTAGTACCGAAGCATTCTGGCATTGCTTTGATCCCTCTTGCCCATTAACCTCTTCTGTTAGTCATGGAGCCATAGATATTAAGCTATAACTTGTTTCAGTTAGACATGGTTGTTATTTTACAATCCTGGAGTGTACAGTAAGATCCTGACCTGGCTAATGGCTTCTCTGCAAAACACTGATTCACATTTCACTTGTGGGTAGTATTAAGGATCCTTGAAAATTAAGCCACATAACGTCTGGCTAAATGTCTTGTTTAGATATGGTCTTGCATATGATAAGACTTGTCTCTTACTCAGTCTATCTTGTGTCACGATGCTTTATCATCAAATTTTTGCAGAACCGTTTCTAATCCAAAGTTTGCGTGGGCTGTGTGGTGGGCAGGTCTCTGCAGGAGGGAGGGCGGGCGAGGGGGTCACGGATTGCGCAGCAGCAGCAGACGATAACACACCCGCCGTAAAACTGACCAGCTCTTTACATCAGCAGTGGCACAACTCCACCTCATGAAGATAGTGTGGGAACAAACAGTCCACTGCCCTGGAAAGCCCTGGAAGGATAGGGAGTGATTACTGATGGCTTTAATCTGTGGCGAAGTCAAAATGAACATGGTGACAAAGCAGTTAATTTTGCCTGGGAAGTGACAGAAATAATAAAGCCAGCAGGAGCAGCTCGGCCTTGCTGTACAGATGTTTCATACGCCATGTGATAAAGAGGCTGCTGGTCTGCTCAAGGCAGGGGTGATACTTTGTCAGATGGAATGAATACTAGGTCTGCTTCAAACTGATGAGCTATTGGAAGGTTCTTTAGCACGGACTCCTTTCTGAGACATGTTTAACTTCACAAGACAGAGCTAGCAGGAAATACATTAACAGGCAGAAAAAAATGTTCCTCAGGCCAACTCTTTACTATTTTTACCCAGTGATGAGTTCCAGAAAGTGCTTAGGAAAAAATGAACTTTGTCAAACTTAAGGAGCCTAGAGTAGAGTGGTTTGCCTCAAAGAATGGTATAAGCTTGAAACAGCACTGTTCACAGCTGCACTTAAAGCAATACTCAATAGTAACTGTGATGATTGTGATTTTAAAGTGTGGAAGTGGAGGGCAAAGGTTAAGGGTGGATTCAAACTCCATCATTATTGTTCTATCCCTTCCAAGGGAAAGATATGGATTAGAATCTACTCCCAGAATTTCACATTACCCACTGTCCAAAACATCCTTGTTTAGAAAGGTATTGATATTGTGGTTTTCAACTTCTGTGAGCTTCTGGGGTTTTAGCAGCTTTTCAGTCAGCTGTGCTTCTCATTGAAAGATCTTATGTGCTGCTACTGCTGGCATAAGGAAGTGAAAAAGGAAGCAGGAAAGGTTATGAAGAAAGGGCAGACAACTAAAAAAGAACA
The DNA here is from genome assembly GCA_013400495.1 of Nicator chloris. Classification (NCBI taxonomy): domain Eukaryota; kingdom Metazoa; phylum Chordata; class Aves; order Passeriformes; family Pycnonotidae; genus Nicator; species Nicator chloris. Next base: position 74,838 of record WAAE01016614.1, read on the forward strand.
TTTGAAGATGGGGAAAGCAGAAACTAAACTTAGTGCAGAGAAATGGGGCAACTAGGGAAAAAGATGAGGAGAGGAGAGAGAGGAGAGAGTTATCTGAGCACTCAATAAAGAGAAGTATCTTACTACTGGGTATAACTACCATAAATCTTGTAATGTAATATTCTGTATTCAAATTCACAAAATGGAGTAATGCCTTTTAAGCTTCTTTTTGTGTTCATCCAAAGAAGTATTTCCTAAATAAATAACTGTAATTGACATATATCCTTTAAAACCTCAAACTAGCAAGCAGGAATTTAACACTACAGTTCCCATTTTACAGAAAGATCCACCCTACATGAAAATAAACAGAAGAGTTGAGATTTCACAGGTCTTCAGAAAGCCTACTATGTTTTTCAGCCCAGATTAATCTTCATTTTGATCTCTAATATCTTGGTGCAATTTTTTACCTCTGCAGAAACAATAGGCTACAGAATTGGTTGGAACTTTTAAATGTATAAAATCTTTAGGAGAATGAATATTTTTTTAGTATATGTTGCTTGCTGTATCAAGTTGCATAATTTATATAGGGAGAACTACTAACAGTGAGCTTCTGGGAGTGAATTTCTTAGACACTAAAACAACCTGGAAGTCACAAATTCTAAAAACTCTGAAGTTTTAAAAAATAAATGTTGTTCAGAAAAAATTATTGGAGCCTCATTCCATTTGCACCTTGGGCAGTTTTATATATCTTAAATTAGATTGACCTAGTGTATTCAGATATTAGGAATCTTGTAGCTGCTTGTCACTTTAAATGAACATGTAAACTTAACCACCTTGGAAAAGTCCCACAGCTGAGACTTCTTATGGTTTCTTATGGGTCTGTGGTTTTAAAAGGAAACTTAAAAATGCTATCATTTTTTGACTGATCCATGCTGCTAAGGTCAGACATCATCAATCAACTTTGGAACACTTGAAAAGCCCCTCTATCTCCCTCATAAATGTCAGTTTCTCTCTCCAGTTGTCTTTATGATCTTTGGAGATGAAAGCTGTGGTCTTCATGTTGTTCAGAAATTGCTGTTTCTTATCTTTGAGAAATTTGTTTGACTTTGAACAAGATGCTGCTCTAGTGATCTAATTAGCTACATGTATGCCAGTGGGCAGACCCCAGTGATTATATGTTGCATGTGTTTATCCTTTTGACTACAGAATTGAAATTGTTTGATAGTCAGGGGAAACGTGTATTTGAAGTTTTAATAAATGACTATTTGTTTGAATAAAGGACATCTAAGAAAATGTTAGAAATAATTTATTGTACTTAGAAAAGATGCTACAGTATTTGAAGCAGACTCTGAGATCCATTTCTAATCCAAATTAAACCCTTAATACCAATCTTGTTAATTTCAAGCCTTTCTGCTGATCGAGATAGCAAAGATTCATAGACAGTCCATAAATCTCCAATAACTCAGGGGTGGTGACAACTTTGGACAGGTAAAATTACTGAGCATATGGAAGCCTTATTAAGGGCTTACTGGGATAGAAACCATCACTATTATGCTTCGAGGATGATTTCTAAACACCCTGCTGTTGACACTTGAGTGCCTCAAGACCCTAACTGAAACCTAGGCTCTGAACCTTCACTGTCAGCAACAAATTAAATTTAAATTTAGAGTGAAGGTGTGTATGTTCTGTCATTTTTACACTTAAAATAGAGGAGAGAGACTATGATCAGCAGAGTGATTTGCCTGGAGCTGTAGGCAGAGCTGATACCCACAGTACCTGTTCAGTGACCAGTCCTGTGCCTTATTTGCTGTGGGACTCTTTAATCCATTGGTGCTTGTGATGTGCCAGTTCTATATGCCTGTCTAATGTATTTAGCCATAACCTTTTTTGATTTTTTTCTTGTTCTACTGAAGGCACGATTTGCAAGTTCTGGTGGCAACTAGTTTTGGTGCAGTAGACTTGAAACCTGCTGATTTCAGGCTCTCCAAATTCTTTATTGACTCAGAATGAGAATTAAGCATCTGCCTGCCTCACGAGACAAGATTTTCTGGGAGTGTTCTTATTTTTAACCCCATTAACAATAAATTTAATTAAGTGCCTAGCCCAGAAAGGCTGTGGTTGTGTACATGCAGCTTGCGTACCTGTTGTCAGCTTTGCATAACCAGGGATAGCTATGACTGTACTCCCTAATGCATAGTTATCAGCTGTTAACTGTAGCCTCATGTTGTTCTTTGAGTGGCAGACTGAATGAGCCTGAGCACTCTGCATGTGTTTGTAAGTGCCATTTTACCGCCTCTTTTGGGTGAAATCCTTGCCCTTTGACACTCCTCCAATCTTAAACTGCTAGCAGGGATTGTAAATGCTCTAATTCCATGTGTGGCTGCAGCAGGATCCCTCCAGCATAAAAGCTTCAGAGGGCAGTGGTTTCATAGGCAGGGCTGATGTGATTAGACACATCTACAGTCCCTAATGCAGCACAGCCTCTGAGCAGTGCTGTGGCCCGTGGGACATCTTCACACGATTACCATAATTCGGAAAGGCCCGAAGGCCACAGCAGCCAAAAAGAGCACAAGCAGAGTGCCAGCAGGTGACACAAAGTCTCTCTAGTTTGTCCTACCCTTAGGCTCTGAAGTCTGAGCTGCTCCTCTTTATGGATGTAGGATGAAATCTTGCCCTTATTTCGCTCCCAGAATAATGCATAATGCTGCAAAATGACATCAATTTCTTTCTAAAACTGTTGCAAAAGCCTTGTCAGTGATTGCAGTTAGAGAGACCACCATTAAAAAATTCATCCTGTGCACAGCAAAGCTAGGGTTCCTCTTGTGTTAGGAGCTTAAAAGTAACTTGTATGACTTATTACTATTTGATTAACTTAGTGTTCAGGTGGATGTGAGAATTTAAGATACTTTTCTCTGGCACCAGGGGTTTTTTTCCCCCCTTAAGAGCTGGAATAGTATTCATGCGATAAGCTGCAACACATCTGTAATGAGAAAGATTAATACAGAACAGTTCATTAGTTTTCTTTAAGAGTACAATACTGTGGGTCTATGTTAATTTAGACTGAAACATGAGTTTTCAGGTCTATGCAGAGGAGAATGTAACCAGTTTTGTACCTTTGTGTTGGGCATTCCTTTCAAAGGCAGCAGAGTGCAGGATCCACCTATTCTGTTGCCACAGCTGTATTTTTTGCTTCTTCTCAGGTGTTAGTGGCATCCCCTGGAGAAGCTTCTGTATTCAGTGCCTGCATTGCTTCTTGCAAAGACCGTTCCAGTTTTTGATTAAAACAATCTTCTCATGTGCAAACAGTGATCAGATTTGGTATCAGGAACAGGTTCAAAGCCCATACCCTGCAAAACTTCAAATCTAAACAACGGGTTGTGATTTTCAGAAGGCTCCAAAGTGTGTTTTTCCCCATGGGAGCTTGTGACTGCCATTAAATAGTAAAGGCTGGTGTTAGGGACCCCCAGCTAATCTTGACAAGATGGGGTTTTATTCTTCATGCTCTGTGAGCAATTTGAATGCCATTCCTTTCTCCTCTTTAAAAATTGTTTTCATTAGCATTTCCAAAATATACATTACAGGAGACTGTAAACATTATGGGATAGCAATCTAGCTGTGATTTGATACAAACTAAAATTACCACTGTCAGCAATAAGCAGAGATACCATAAAAGGGAAACGAAGCAGCGCTGCATATTTGTGTAGGGGCAAGGTCAGACGTGAGAGACGGCTCAGCCTCTCTGCTGAGGAGGAAGAGGTGATTGAAAGGGTGAGGGCCTGGGATTTCATCAGGATCCAGGGCATGTTTGGAGGGAAATAAAAAAGGCAAAATACTAGCTTTGAATAAATGAGATTATAATGCAGGTGGGATGAACGGCCAGGGCGTTGTGTCAGAAAAACTAAATTATTTGATTTCTGAAGGGGACAGCATGACTTAATCTACAGGGGAAAGGCCTGTGGGAAGCATAAAAACTTTGCCAGGGGTCATCTTTGTTTTTTCCATTCACTGACTTCCCGGGCAGGCCTTGTGATGCTGCTTTGCAGGGCAGGATGTGTGCAGTGTGCTCCATGGATGCACAGTACCTTGGACTAACACCCGATGGCACCACCTGAACCCACAGTGCTGCAGCACTGGGAAGGGCTGGAGTTCATGGGCAGGACTGGGAAAGGCTGTAGTTCAAGGGCAGGACTGGGAAAGGCTGGAGTTCAAGGGCAGCACTGGGAAAGGCTGGAGTTCATGGGCAGGACTGCTCTGCCCATGCAGTGCACCTGCCTTGAGACCAGGGGATGCATCATCAGGGAAGGCATAGCAGCAACCCCTGCAGCTCTCTAGAGCTGCAAGTTAGGGGCTGGACTGCACATGCTGCTGGCAGCATCCAAACAGTTTAAAGGCAATTTGCAGGATTTTTCTCACCTGTGTGTTTGCCACCTTTGCCATGGAGCATGTGGCAAACGTGTGGGCTCCACATGCTGTTGTCCAAGGAAAGATGGGGTACCTGCTGCCACTGTTACCCCACTGCTCCCAGGTTTTTCTCCTGTGATACCCAGAAAAGACCTGGTGACAAGTAGCTGTGGATGGTCTTTGCAACAAACAGATCCTAAGAGTTGGTATCCCTTCACAGCCAAAGTTTTGTGACACTCAAAATTGAACTAATTTGTACTGAGGTGTAAAGAAATCTGTTCTGGCACAGGGAAGGGACACTTTCCTTCATCTTGTTCTTTCCTGTAAAACCACAGCAAGTTATTCTGTAGGAAGCTGACCCAAGCAGTAATTGTACAATTAAAGTACTTTGCAAAAGCAACATTTTATTTCATATTCTGAAATGGGTGTTGCACTTTAAACCTATGCCTCATTCCAGAATCAAGGCTTTCTGTAGATAAACCTTCTGAGGGAGAATAACCTTAGAAATACTGAAACTGGAATAATCAGAGACAGAAAGTCAAGCTGGGAACACAAATAAAAAAGACTGGGAGAGTAGTCTCTGGCCCTGGAAGCCTAATGCTCGGTGGGACATATTCCAGTGTCTCTGTGCATACTAGTTTGTAGTTTGCACTAAGAAGGCTCTCAAGTGTTCTGTAGTACAGTGATGAGAGAGAGTCACAACAATCAATAATACAGTTCTGTCTCAGTCTGTGATAGGTAACTCACCTTAAGCTGTCATTTCATCTTTGTGTGAAGGTGTGCTCACAGATCTTACTCGTTGGAGGCCCTGTGGGCACATTTCACAGAATCACAGCATGGGCAGGGTTGGGAGGGACCACACTGGGTCAAGCAGGGTCATCACAGAACACGTGGCACAGGATTGTGTCCAGACAGCTCTGGAATATCTTCAGTGAGAGAGACTCCACACCCTCCCTGGGCAATCTGTTCCAGTGCTCAGTCACCTGCACAGTAAAGAAGTTCTTATATTCGGGTGGAACTTCCTGTGCATCAGTTTCTGCCCATTGCCTCTTGTCTTATTTCGAATTCTATCTCTTGAATGTGCACTCACTGTTTGTTTGCTCACTGGAAAGCTTGCTGATCTTGGGACAGTGGATTTAAGGTCTTCTTTTTAGAATAGGGGACTAAGAAAAATATTGAGAGAAGTGTAGATAAAATGGAATGCAAGAGATGTTTCCAGGTCATCTGTTTGAGGCTGATTGATTGTCACTGCTCTTGAGAAATATGGCTACCTGAAGGCCTTTTTTATTTATGGGCAACCTCATCACTGCATAGTTTGTGGCTTTATTATACTGCACCTGTCATCCACTTGCCCACATCCCCTCCCACATGAAATTGCTGATACAAAATGGTTCTGTTACAGAGACCCAGATTGCACTGCAAACAAATAGGCTAAAATTACAGTTCAGCGTGGTGCAGGTGATTTGTAGCTACAGTGCAGTGGTCTATCATTTCAAGTTACTAAAACGTGTGTGTTGCCTGGGGGGATTTTAATCAGAGAGCTCCTAGGCACACCTTTACTGCCTGTAGGGACTGTGTGCATGCTGAGCTCTGTGACCCAAGAGAAGGATGGGCCTGGGTGTCAGATGCCTGATCTGATTGCCCTTTTAGCATCATAGGTAGAGTGTGAGAAGAGGGCAGAATGGCACCCAAGCAGCTACACCTTTATCAGTGTAACTCACCTTTCACAGGGATAACCCCATTGTCAGACTCTGCAAAGATTGCTTCTTATCCCCTAGGATATAGGCTGGAAAATGCATGGCAGCCAGTCTGGTTTTATGTCTGGCATGCTCAGATGGTTGTGGGTGGGAGGATCAAACCCAAAGATGCATTACAGAGGGGTTAGAGACTGGGCTTTTCACTCACATGTTTTGTGTTCCTGATGGGTTTCCAAGGTCAATAGATTAAGTTAACATATTTTTCAAGGACTTAGAAGGAATTACATATTGAAAATGTGTTCACTGTCAGTTGCAAAGTCAAGATAGCCTAGGGGAGGCTTTAAAACTGCTCCTGCTTTTGATGGACAACACAGGTTTATTTTGTAGACCTGTCAATATCTTACATTTATTTGTTCTACCACAAATGATGCCAACAAAAGATGAAAAGGAGAACTTTGAGATTTTTGTTAAATATGTCGATATTCAGGGGTCTGGAGAAGATTGGTTGTTGATTCAGTTGTTTTCTTTCAGTTGTTTTCTCAGTTAAATCTGGTTCTTTTGTGCTCAACTCGTGTTATAGTAATAATTTATTAACTGTACTGACAGTGAAGACAGGTGATTGATCCTGTCACTTGTCTTATAGACATCTGCACAAGATTTGTGTTGTTGATGGCCTCCTAATGGGAATAGCTTTCCTTTAAACACTATAAAACTTTCTAATTAGGTTGTAAATAGGGCACTACATTTTGAATAAGAGGAGTGTTAAATAAACCATAATATTTAAACCAGATTTTATTTCTGGCAATTACTCAGACTCCAAAGTTAAATTCCCTTTCATTAAATCACAGTGAGGGCCTATTGTTGCTAGTCTTTGTGTAAATATATACTTACCTGTAGTCAGGGAAAGATGGGCAGGAGAAACATGAAAAGAGTGAAGTGTTGTGTGTAAGGAGGCAGGGCTGATAGGGGACGCTTCTGAAAGAGCTATTTCACTTCAGCAATAATAATCCTTGAAATTTGCACTGCTGCTTTGCACTGAATTGACCTCATGGTATCAATTGTCTTTTTGTAGAATTAATTCCCCTTCTTCCCAGATGAAGGTGACTTTACAAACAGAATTGCTTAGATAACCCCAGTTCTTCCAGACCAGGACTGGCAGCTGCAGCGCGTTGGCAACAGGTTTGTATCTGCTTCTGTCTTGGAGGAAGCTGGTTCACCACCAGTCCTTCCAACAGAGATCATAGTACCTCTGCTCCTTACAGTTCCTGTGGAACCTGCTCACACTGGAAATATGGGATGGTAAATAGGAAAGATGGGACAGGGTGTAAAAGGTGCAGGTGGTTCCATCACATGCTTGGAATACCTCCATCGTCTCTCTCTTAGAGGTCAGAAATACTTGAACTGGGAGAATGTCCAAGTGCACACTTCAGAGTCAATCTTCATTTCCTCCCCACTCCTTAGGAAGGATGAAATGTCAGAATTTGTGGGATGTCTAACAATTTACAGTTGTGTCATGTACAAAGTATCAAGTGGCATTAAGAAGGGAAAGCCTTTATGCAATCGTGTAATTCCACTTTTGCAGATCTTCTTGGATTTCTAAGGAGCTGCTGTACCTGATGTGCCTCTCCACACTCGTACAGACCCATGGAGATGCACAAGCCTGTAGGTGGAAATGTGGGAAAGGGAACCTGACACTTTCTTTTTACCTGATACTAAACAGTGCCTTTAGAATACCTGTAGTTTCTTCATCTTTTTTTCATCAGAAAACGTTGTCCTTGAAAATAATTTCCAAACACATTTTTAAGACATCATATATCTGGAGGTAGGATTATTATCTGTTTTATGTAGAGTTAAAGGATCTCAGTTTATTGTACATAAAAGTAGTCTAGCCCTCAAATATAAATATATTCTAAAAAAAACGGGATAAAATATTGGAAAAACTGAATAGAGCAGCTTCAAGAAAAACATGTAGAAAATCTTCCCATTTTAGAAAATAGTGTTTTAGAATCTGGGTTGCCACAGGAGAAAAAAAAAGATAAACACTTCTGGGGTTTGGTTTGTTTGTTTTGGGGGATTGTTGGCTTGTTTGTTTGGTTGTTGTATCACGGAGCCTTCACTGAAATCAATAAAAGTTTGTTTTAAAGTTGCCTTGTCAGAAATGCAGACCAGCTATGTCTCTTCAAACTCTCCCTAATCTTCTGTTTGTGCAAGTACCTGCCAACTATTCCACCACGAATTTTGCAATTCATTTAAATAAATACATGCTTTGCTGTATCCTATGTGGGCTAAGCTAATGCTATTTTAACTGAGCAGTCCCTTTGCAAAATTTTGCACATTCACAGCTCAGCACTTCTCACTCCTGTAGGTAACACTGTCACAGACCTGCATGTCTAAACAGATGCTTGATTTTTCAGTGGAGTAAATACTGACTTCATCTTGGTTTCAGACAGCTCTTGCTTACTCTAATGCAGAATGATTTAGGGTTAATATTGCATGTTTGATTTGAGAATGAAGCAGTTGTTGAAGTTAGGGTGAATAATTCATTTTTCAGAGTTCTAAAGGGTACATGTTAATATTGTGAAGCTGCAGCTGATGCTACTTAAACCATTCATGTTAAGAGAACAAATTGCCATTTGGCATGCTGAAAAATTAACCCAATTTACAGCATGGGTGAGGAGGAACTCTCTCTGGTGAAAGCTATATTTAAACCACCAATGAGATAATTACATCTTGGCCTTTTAACTCATCTCATGTGGCACAGATGTGACTGCTTTTTCTTTATAAGTGAATACATCTAACAACTTCTAAAAAAATGTGCTTGTTTTTCTAGATTTTGTGAATTTTTGCTGGGAAAGTCTGGAATATAGACAATGTGAAACATCCATCATAATGTGCTGTTATGGATTAAGCTAAGGATTAAGCCACAAGATAGACAAAGCCAAGCCAGTGGATGCTATTTGTACATGACCAAGACTTCAGAAGAATTAGTACAAGTCCCATTTCTAAGAAGGATGAATATCTGTTGTGGGTGCAGCATCTTATGAACACAGTTAATGACTGTGGAAGTTAATCTAAAGGGAAGCTTTGTCTTTTCATGTTTATTATTTTACATGGAAAAGTTGCACAAGCAAACCAGGGTCACTTCTCTGTGATGGTAAAAATAAGGCCTATGATATTTGATAGGGGAGGGGTTTAGCTTTATCTGTTTAAATCATCTGCAGGACCTCACAGCAATTGCTACTCCTGCAATTGAGCTGAGCTTTCCTGAGCAAACAAATTGTCCACCAAAACAATGTCTTTGTGTTTCTAATAGAACTGGAACAAACACATCTCTTTTGTTCCCTTGTTTGTGAATGATTTGTGTAGAAGATGACCGTGCAGAGCAGGGAATGGCTTTCATCTGCTAAAATCTCTCCACTCACCAGGCTACAGGAAGATCCTGGAAGCACCTACCACGCTGTACATCCTTTTGCTTCCCTGCTGCCCTGCCTTTCTCTAATTTGGGGGAAATGACAGCCCAGATTTGATGTTTTGTGCCACTTGAGAGTAGTGGGGAGGCATTTGAACCTTGTGACGTGGTGTCACCAGAGTAGGTTGAGCAGTCACTGGTGGTCACTGGATGAAAAAAAAAAAAATGAGAAGGGGTAGGACAGTGTGGAGTATCCGCAGGGAAACTGGAAGTTGCTTATTGCAATGAGTTTTTCTCTCACCTTTCTTTCCTCAAATCATTGGTCTCACAGCTGTTCTTCCCTGGGTGTTGATAATCTTGATGGCTTCCAGGAAATCCTGAACTTGCTTCTTCACCAAGAGGGGCTTTCACTGTGCTTGTAAAAAGGTTTTGTTCAAGCCTTGCCCCTTTCTGACACGTTTTTCCTTGGGTGAAACTGGCTGGTGTTTACACCATCGATTTGTATGTTTGTTGAGGAGAAAAGAAGTTATAATTCACAGTCAGTTACAGAATTTAAGCAGGCTAAATGAACAGATCATCTTCCCATGCAAAGAGCAGTCCTTTTGGTTAAGCAACCTGAGATGCAGTTGCAAGGAAAAAAAGAATGTGCTCTGTTTTTATCTGGTAGGATCCAGTCCTCCCTCCAATGTGTCAGTCAAAGAGCACTTTCTGCACTCTGCATACCTGCAAATGTGCCTCAGATCCTGTTGTTTAGTCAGTGCTTACAAGCAGTATTTGGGGAAGGGGGTTTGTGGCATGTCATGTATTTACAAGTACAAATTGTCAGCATCTAAGGCTTTGTGAGAGAGCTTGGGGTAGCTGTGATGCATTAAGATACTCTTAATCTCCACATGGTGCAACTACACAATAAAAAAAAACAAAACAACTCTTGCATCCCATGTACCTAAAAGAAGATTGGATGTGGCACTCAGTGCCATAGTTTAGTTTAGTTGAGGTGCTAGGGCATGGATTGGACTTCATGATCTTAGAGGTCTCTTCCAACCTAGTGATTCTGTGATTCTGCAATGACATACTGATTTGTTTTCTTTGTAAGTAGACAGGTAAAATTAGACAAATTGTTACTTAACTTCTTGAGCTCAAAAAGGAGAAATGGAAATGCTGCTTTTGAGATGGAGCTGATGAACTCATTCACAAGTTCATTCAGGTTTGTCTAAGAAGAAAAACAGCTGAGAGGAGAGGTAAATTGTGTTTTCTGTTTTGTTTTGAAGCTGTGTCTTTACCTTTAAATTGATCTGAACCTTAAAAAGAGATCTGGATATCTGAAGATAATAAGATAATAATAACAATAAAGCAGTCAGTTTGTGAACCTCAACAAGAAAACCCAACCAAAAAAAAAAAACAAAAAAACAAACCCTCCAAAAAAAAAACCCACCAAAAAAAGCCTTGAATAAGCAAAAAGAACATCTTTGGGTATGATTTTTGATTATTTGGATACAGCTATTTCAAAAAAAAGAGACATCTTGGATCTGTGCAGCTCTTTACATATTGAGTAGCTGAATTGAGGGCGCTTATCTCCCAAACTTAAAAGCAGAGGAGGATGAATTTGAGAAAATAGTTGTTCTCTCAGTTTTTTATTAAAGAAGGAACAAAAGCAAGGGCGAAGTAGCATGTGAAAAGTCACACCACAAGCTGGTGACTGAACTGAAGATGTTACACATTTGAGTGCCTTGATCACTGCTCCCTGTCAGCTCTGCAGGAGAGGAAAACACCTGCCAGTGGCTGATAGACTGAGCAGAGCCCTTTGTGCCTATGCCACACTTTAGTAGAAGTGTGGTGTTAAGCTCATTCCTCGTGCTGTGGTCACACCCCTCCTCTCAGCCACGGTTCACTTACAATAATTTATGAAAAACTGAGTTTTGCAGTGTGTTGGCTGGTTATGGTCTCTCAGTTCTAGTCAGTGGTTGCAGGTTAGGAGGGAATGAATGCACTGTGGTATCTGTGTACCATTAGGAGTCTCCATGGAATACTGGCTTCAGTTATAGGAAAAACAACACTTGTAAGGCTCCAAATGCTGGCTCTGAGACTTGCCATGCAGTGGGATGTTGGTGTAGATTTACACTATGGGGAATGCTTTGCAGTTCCTGGCTGTCTACTTGTGGGAAATATCAGATCCGTGAAACTTCACTCAGGTTGTCTGCTCAAGCATGGGAACTGCTCTGATAAATGTATTAATATCTAATATATTAAATATATTACTAGTGGAGTGAGTTGCTGGATAGATTTGGTGCTGGATACCGAAACTCTCCTTTGACCTCATAGGTGCCACTTAACTGCTGTGTGCTCATAAAGTGGACATAATTTCTCTGTGCTCATAAAATGAGTATCAGAGCTATCTCACAAGGCTAATTAATGTTAAAGTGCTCTGAGGCCCAGAGATTAAAGGGGTCATAGACTACTGGTGTTAAATCTGACATCTATTTGTTGATAAAGTAACTTTCCTCAGTCATTGGATTCCTGCCCTATTGTCTAGGATCAGACTGATTTCTGCTTAATAATTTGAGTGTTTGTACATCTGGAGATAGCTAATCAACTACATATCACTACAACTACTGACAAGGAATCATTATTTTCTGTAAGGATTCCCTCAAATTGCTTCTTTTTAAGTTTGAGTTGTTCACGCTCTTCATTACCATTTGGCATTAAAAAGTTTTGAAAAAGGTTTCATTGGGATGAATAACTGGAAGCATAGGCCATCTCTTGTGTCTCACCACTTGACCTAATCACATGGGTGATGTACAGTCCTAAATTAACTGGATCCAGCATGCCATGGATTACTTCTCCTCTCCACTTCCAACAGGCTTTTTCCAAGCTTCTGGGTAAACCATGCTTGTTACAAATAGGGCTTGATGTGTGTTTAAAGCAGGAGGTTTTATGGGTTTAAATACTTCACTGATTCTTGCTCTAATATGTCGCAGTCTCAGAGGAAGGCTGCTGCTCCCAAATGCCATAAATTTACCCTAGTTGTCTAGAGATCAAAAGAATTATTCATATTCTTATGGTGATGGTCAGTTGAGAATGTTTCAGGCTCCTTTGCAAGAACAAGGTTGGCATGTATAAAAAGCCTATCAAGCTGCATTTCCTTAGCTAGCATCCCTTGATTTCCTTTGGAGAAGCTGTGGCTGAGGTGCCCTTAAAATCACATCAGATGGTGAAAATATAAAGCATTTTCCTTGACCTTTTCCCTCACTTAGTGTATAGTTCTAGCTCTGTTATACTTGTGCATCCCTGCCAGTAGCAGCACGGTGCCATTCTGTGCTGTGTGTGCATGCATGCTTCTGTGTGACTGTGAAGGAGGAGAGGGGGAACTGTTCAAAGCAGGGGTTGTTTTGAGGTGCTGGATTGCACTTATCATGGTGGATGGGAGATTATGGTACTGTGGGAAGACATGTTCCCATGGTAACTGAGCTGTTTCACCCAGAGATGGAGTGGAAGCTGAAGCTGTGCCTTTCCTGTGGTCCCTTACTACAAGTTTTTCATCCAGCATTAAGGGGTCATTATATTTGTATCACCTTGATCTGGACGAGAGATTTTTCAGCAGGAGGCAGAACCTGGTTTCTCTTAGCTGTAAAGATGCTGCAGGAAACCCCATGATTTTTGTGGGCTTTGGGAATTTTAGCAATAGGACCATATTGACAGGGCGGGTATGGGGCTTCTAATTCTCCTCTGCATGTAACTCTGGGAAGTGCAGCCTCTGAGAATAAGCTCTACACCATTATCAGAGTGAGTATAGGGCATCTATCTACTATCTATAGAAAACCTACAATATTAAAATCTACAGTATTGTGTCAGAGTGGAGGTTGGGAGCTGATGGCCCCATGCTCCCCTTTGCATCCAAGGTCTGCAGCTTGAAGCCCTCTCAAAGGAGGGGAGTGTACAACCATCCCTTCACAGATCTTACCTTATACTCCAGGTAGAAGAACCAGAGAAGGTGGAGTTAGGGCTAAGCTGCCCCTTTTATGCCCAATAGCTCATTATTACAGCTTATTTTAGGGACTTGCTTTAAAAGCCAACCATGATAAGTCTTTTCAATGTGAATCTTGAATTTAAGAGCAATCCCTTTAGGGTGATATAACATTTTCCGTTGTTTAACTATTTTCTCAGTATGTACTTTTCCCCCGCAAATGTTTTGTGGAATGCATGAGAACAGGGTCCTCTCCAGCCTGTTTTGTGAGGAGTGTCTAAAAGAGAAGTGGAATGGACACTTTTCAAATATTGAAAACTCTTAAAAAATTGTAAAAGGTTTAGTGCAAATTGCTCTCACTTCAAACCTGTCCACCTACCTGAATCTCATCTTCCCTGTTTTCTGAAAATGTGGAGGAGGAACAAATCTCACTTTAATAAAATTGCTTCATCTTGTTCCTTAAGCACCTGAATAACTCAGTATTCTAAAACTATGCCAGGGAAACATTAAAGCAGAAACAGAAGAACTGACAGTGATTTGTGTTGCCTCGTGCATATACATTTCTGCATAGTCCTGAATTATTGATTAGCTGTTTTTTCAGTAATTGATTTTTCTGCATATTTTCACTGCCCTTAGAGAAACCTACAAGAATGCAATTGTTCATTTGTATTGTTGAGGCAATCTAGCATGTCTTTAATGGCTTTTAGGAGGTGATCCTGTCCTATGGCACTGCTGATCTATGGAAATTCATTGCACTGGATTTAATTTATACTGATATATATGAGAGAAGATGGGGCCTTTCATTGCTTTGATACATTTCTCTTCCTCCAAGCAGTAACTGTTGTGCATTTAGCAAGATGTTTTTCTGGTTTCAACACGGAAGCATTATTGTAGTGGCATAGAAAGCTTTTGTCATGGACATGAAATTTCATGCAGCAGTAGGTTTAGCTGAAGTGGCTTTTAAGTCATGTAGCAATGCTCAGATAAAAGAAAATCCAAAATATGAAGTATAGGTAATTACATTACTTTAAATAATCGCTATTTATAATATTTCTGTTAATTTGTGGTATGGGGAAGGAATCAAATTTGGATATTAATAAGCATCAGATTATCAAAGACAAATTAGTCCATTTCAGAAGAGCATTGAAACAGCTACACTGGGTCACAGAAAAGACCTTCCGTGACTCAGACCAGAGGCTGACCCTTCACTTTCTTTTCCCAAAGCATCTGCTGCTGGCCAGTGTAGAGCAGCAGCAGCAGCAGCAGTATTCTTCCCAGCTTCTGGCAGCCAGCCATTTGGGTTCTGCTTCAGCCAGAGGTTGTATCTGCATCATTGTATTTAATAGCCCATGGTGGACCTTTCTTCCATGAATTTCTCTAATTGCTTTTCTTTTAATCCGTTTATGCTTTTGGCTTTCAAAACATCCTGTGGCAATAAGTCCCACAACTTAATTATGTAGTGTATAATAAAAAAAATAAAATTGGCCCCTCTTGTTTTAAGCAAACTGTTCAACCATTTCATTTGGTGCCCCCTATTTCTTGCATCATGAGAACAGTTGTTCCTGCTCACTGTCTCTGTGCTATTCCTGATACTAGACCATAATCATATTCTTTTCCACTGTGATCTCTCTTGCAGGCTGCAAAGTCCTCATCTGGATAATCTCTTCTTGTAAAAAAAGCTGTTTTGTACCTCTGTTATTTTTATGTTCCTTCTCCCTGTCTTTTTCTAATTATCCCAAACCCATTTCAGAACAGCACACATTAATGAAGATATGGGCAAAACTCAGTTTATATGCAGAGAGATGATGTTCTTTCTTTCTTCTGTAATTATCCCTGACACTGCTTTTTCCTTTTACCATCCCCAAGCATTCAATTTGGCACTTTTCAGAGAATTCCATGTTATGGTCAGGAGATCTCTCTCCTGAGTAAGAAAGGGTAACTTAGATCACATAACTGTATATGCAGAAACTCTGTGGGTTTTATCCATGTAACCCATTGCATTTAGTGACACTATTTCCCAGTATCCCGAAGCAGCCTCCTTCCTTCCTGCTGTTTATAGTGCATATCTTTGCCGAATGGCTAGAACTGAGCAAATAATGTTCGTGAAGATCTTTGCCTCAGTTGTTGCCTGTTTCAGTTGAATTGCAATTTCTTCAAATTCAGGTTTTTCCTACTAAGCAACACCAAGTGGTGAGGGGAAAATGAGCCATTTGCTCAAGCGAAAACTGCACTGATCTGTTTGTTCTTTTCCTGCCATCCAAGCTAGCTCTGGAGTTCTAACACAGCTCTGCACTGTGCTAGTGTCTCTACCTGCACAGAAGCTGCTCCAAGAGGAAAGCTGTCTCTCAGTAATACTTTTCTCTCTGAGTGATAAAAATTGCAGTTAACAATACATTAAAAATAATTAACATTAAAGGTTATGTGGTATATGTAGGGCCAGAGTATGACTGTGTAAATTCATTAAATAAACAGATGAAAAGTGGATGAAGGCTTCTTCATGCTGTCCTTCACAAAGGCGAGGCAGGAAATGCCACCTGGGCAGGAAAAGAGGGGTGTAAGCAAAGGACAAAGGGTGCAGCAAGGGACCCTGCTTTCCTCCAGCTCCTTCCTTACCTCCTGGTGCACAGACATGACTCGGGTCAAGGTCTGCTTTGTTCTTCAAACCCTTTTTCTCTCCTGTTTCTGTATGAGTGCTAAACCAATGCGAAACTAAACGCAAAGGTAAAAATCCATTTTACTGGCATTTGACGTGCTGAAAGGCACAGTATTCCTGGAAGTGGAAAACTTGTGTGCTGTGACTGGCTGTTTGCTGGAAAATGTAAAGCTGAATAGCTTGGTAAAAAATCCAAATAATCTATTTTCTCTGAAGCTCTGGCTTTCCAAGTAGCAAAGCAGTAACCAAATTTGGTTCCTCAGAGGCTTGCATGGTCATTAGGTATTTAGTACTGAGTAAATATTAGTTTTCCCAGTCTGGTGGATTTGTGGTACTGTGTGTGATTACTGTGCTTTATTAAGAGGAATCTTTAAACAACTGTGTGATAAATAACTGCAGCATTATGTCAACCTGTATCTGTCATGTGAGTTCAGACACAACCAGAAAGGCAGTATTTCTTCTATGGCAAATGCACATTTTGATGGTTTTTCTTCCCCAGAGAAACAGGCAGACTTTTGTTCTCTGCAGCTCTGTGTTTATTGTCCTTCTGCTGCTTTACACTCGGGGATGAAAGTGGAAGGAATGTTTTTAAAATTATTGTTGTTGTCTGTTAATTTTTTTTCACTTGCACCTATTATTATCCAGAAATAGAAGTTACGACTTCTTGGGTACAAGAGAGCCATTAAGTGCTATTGATATGAGGTGGCAACAATTTCAGCTGGCCTTGCTCAGGAACCAAAACTAAAACTGCCGAATGCATAACTAGACCTGAGATAAGTCACAAAGGAAAGCAGGGAAAAAGTCAGTTAATAAATACAGTAGATGCAATAGCTGGCAGAGAGCCTTCCCTTTTACATAGCCCCCCCATCATTCCCAGAGTGTCCACTGAAGATAAATTTAGAATCCCTGAATCTATTTATCGCCTGATTTTTTGTGTAAGTTGATTCTGAAGAAAAATGGGAATGCTTCCATTTCCAGGTTTTGGATTGCTGGAGGAGGAAAGGAGGGGCATGGTTAGGCGTAACTGCACATGAGAACCAAAACAGTTTGCTGAACCCAAGAGTCTTTCAATAGCATATGAGCCAACTAATCCTTTGTGGATATAGCTTGTATTGATCTCATTAATGGACCTCTAACAATGAAAATTCCCAGCTGCAGATGGTTTAGAGACAAGTGAAGAATACACAAAAGAGCTTTACCTTGTTGACTGGATTCTATTATATTCTAATGTATTACTATATATAAATATAGATGGATTTTTTTTTTTTAATTCTGTAACCCCTGAACAACTAAACTGGACCTGACAAACTGGTAGAGGAAATTATTTGTTTAGGAATGTTCTTGTTAGATTACTTCTGAATCATGAAAATTTTACAATAACGATGAGAAAGGTTTAAAATCTACATTTATGAGGGATGGCACAGTTAACTTGTATTTCAGTCTCATAAATATTCAGCATACTGTTTCAGTAACATAATAATGAGAAATGGAAAAGCATATGTTGAGAACTACAAGGGGAAAAAAAAGCAACAGCATTTTTTACTTCAACAAGTCTATATATAGAAAATGAGTCATTGCACCCACCTCTGAAAAGGAATGTGGCTACTTACTAGAAAAGTATTGCACCACTGTGTGATAGTCCAGGGCAGGTAACAATGTAAATGTATCCCAGGCCACAGCTACAATGTGGGGGCAAAGAGGGGTCCTCCTGTCCTGTGCTTGCTCTGATAAGGAAAGTTTGCCCTCTGCCAACAAAGCATGAGCTGCAAACTTCTGCAGAGGTTTCCTTTCCATTGCCCTGGAACTTCAAAGGCCTCCCAATCTAAAGCTCAAAGTAGAGCTTTATGATATGCATTTCTTAAAACAAAAACCAGGAGATGAAAGAAAATCTTCAGCTTTTGTTGACTGCTTTGTCTCTGATTGCTAGGCCAAGATTTAATTTTGCATGCTGCACTTACTGCCATGTGTTTTCTCTGAGTTGAAGTAAATTAGAAAGTAGAGAAAAACGTTACCATTACAAACAGATCAGATTTCCACCTCATCATGCTTATGGAACCATTGAGCATGTTTTCATACTCGTGCTTTTCTGGTCTAGGGTAGATTCATGATTCTTCATCATTTTCCCAGATTAGGAAGAAGATAGACTGATAGCATCAGAGTTAATGAGTAGATATGCTCTCCTGAATTCCACATGGGAGAAGGTCCTTCAGAAAGGCTGTGGGCAATTCTTCAGCAAAGAAAGCTGTATGGGACCCAAAGATGATTAGCTGCTGCCCTGGGTCCTCTCACTTTCACATGTTCCTGTGTATGTTGTAATTCAACAAACACATAGAAAAGCATCACGAGGGCAGCACTGTGGGGCATTGAAGGGTGAGTTAATGGGATGAAATGTGGCTGTTATGGTGTGAAAGTGAGTGATGGTTGATTATTTCAATCCCAGTCATGGATTTGTAAGGAAGATTTTTGCCCAAGTGAATTATGTAAAATTATTTGTGAGCTGACAGTTATTAGTAGCAGATCTAATTGGAACATCATGGGAGGACGGGAAATTTTTGCAGAAGAAGCTGAGTGGTTTTGTCAGTTGTATGTATGCCAGTGAAATTGCTGACAGTTTAGGGATCCGAGACTGCATATGCTTAAACAACAAATGAAGCCCTGCTAGCGTGGTTGTATTTCTGTGAACAGTTTTTGAATGCCTGGAGCTTCACCCTGTTTTACTTGTGAGGTTTTTTTCTAGTAAATTTGTGTACTACTAGAAACAAATCAGCATTGTGCCTTGTGTTTAGTCCTGTCTGGAGTGCACGTGTACAGTGCCAGTGATTGGGGTCACCTTGGTCCTGGGGATTTTCTTGTTACTTTTTAATGCCAAGAGTGGCCATGTGTGAGGAGGGGGTGATCCTGCAGAGGGGGACTGTGGAGGGCTGGAGAAAACAAAACTGGAATCCCCTCTGTGCCTTCTGGATCACAGGGTACTGATGGGCTTTGTTCTGAATTTCATTTTTAAAAAGGAGAAATTTGTTATTTATACTGGGCAAAAAAGCCCAGCCCTGACTGGAGAGAACACTGGGGGTTTGGGGTCTGAAAGAATGTGATTTTTGTACCTCAGGAAGGGCCTGGTTAACTTCCCTCGCTGTGTCTGCTCATTTTCTGTCTAATGCTTGTTCTCCTGTGGGACACAAACCGCTCTGGTTTGGGCCAGGCCGAGGGGATGCAGTCCCCACAGTGCTGCTGAGGGGCCTTCAGCCACAGCCCTGCCTGTGGGATGGGGGAGGAAGCAGGCCGGCTCCTGGAGCTCTTCCTCATAACCCACACTCTTATTCCAGCAGATCTTGGAAACAACCTTTGACAGCCTTTTCTATTTCTATTTGGGATTTTCAGCCTGATTTTCCAAGCAAATAAGGCTGTGTGATCACTGTCTGTGAATTCACCTCATTCCCTCACCAGGACAGATTTAAACCAGCTCTCTGGTTTTCTACCATGTTTGACAAAGCAGAAGAGGTCTCAAAAGTTACTGAGGCTCCCAGAAATTGCGTAAAATAGCATCTGGGGAGAGGGAGGCAACCCAAGTTCGTGCCCTGCTGAGGGTAAGACAGGCAAAACTTGGGAGCAGAAGCCGCAGTTGGGTGCCCAGTGTGAATGGGGTGGTGGCCTAGTGGCCATTGCTGTGAACCAGCCCTGGATGGCCCTTGCTTGCCAGGAGGCAGGGAAATGGGGTGCCACAGTAAGAGCAGAAAACCTGTAGGATGTCTAAATCAGCCCCTCCTTGTGTACTGAACTTTGGCTGTCTCCCTTCCCTCGTCAGCTGACATGCTAAATGTCTGCACTCTCTTGTGCTTTCCTTTTACATAGAGCTTTTAAGGAGTTGAGTTTACTGAAAAGTCAGGGTTTGTCACTTAGGCCACATGAGGCATAGAGATGTTGGACAGTGGGATTTGGAATCCTGCTCAGCCACCTCAGGGCCTCTCCAGTCACAGTTTAATTCACATAACCAGAGCCTTTGAGGCAGGAAATGCATCAGAATGATGGAAAAGGCCATGATCCCAGCCAGCCTGTAACCAGCCTCTGTGTTCATGAGATAAAAATGCGACTTGGGGCAGTGAGGTCCCTGTGTCACCCCATTACCTCATTTTCTGCTGGCAGAAGGTTAAGGCTATGGCCATGGCCATGGCCTGAGAACATGAAGCCAACTTCTGCTGAACATTGGAGGAACATGCCAGTATCCTTGCTCTTAACCTGTTCTCATGACATCTGCTAGAAAATAAAGTGTTTTCCCCAGGGACATGAGACAATCCTGTAAAAGCCCCATTTGCAGCACAGCTCCAGTGGAGCTCTTGCACATTCCTGGAAAACTACAAGTGAAGTTGTCAACCGTTGTGTTACCTGTGGCTCCCCTTGGCACCGTGAGAGTTTGTCCCTGTCAGTCTATGTGCAGATGCATCCTCTGGGGGAGGGTGGATGTGTCCCGAAAATGCTGTAGAGACAGAGAAGCAGGATACAATTATGAGGTGGGACCCTGGGTTTCTCTGGACTCTGGGCAGCTTGCTCTGAGCACTGCAAAGCCACTTTGGTGCAGCTCTTTCTCCAGAATCACGCTGCCTTGCTCTGCGTGAGGGACATGGGACACTGTGTCACTGTGGGGAAGATCCCTGACAGCCTGAAGGCGGGTGTCGTGACTTCCAGAAGAGGGGGCAGGAGAGGGAAGCCAAGTTTGTAGGAGATGCTTTCCAGCTGCCAGTTTCAGAAACTTCTAGCAGCTGATTTCCACCAAATTCTCTCTAAATTGCAAAGACATGACAATTGTTTGTGGCCAAAGAGATGGAGGGCTATCCATGAGCAGCGTTGCTAGTAAAAGCCACTTTTTCAAAGTTAAGAAAATACTCCACTATGCAATGCTGTGTACCATGTGAGCCAGAGATAAATGTCTCTTCTTCAGCTTAAGTGTGTTTTTTTGAAAAATAAGCAATGTCTCATGAGTGAAGTCCATCACTGAAAATATATTCATCTAGATTTTATTTGTAGTTTCCCTTCTAATTTTTTTTCCTGATCTTGGGAAACGTACAGAAAGCTTTTAGAAACAGTAATTTATTTTTGAAACAAAAAGTAAAATAATTGTTAACACAGAATCTTTACAACCAGTGAGCATATGCAGCTCCCAATTTTGTGGCTTGAAAGTTAAATTCTGTCACTCAAAGCTGACAGATTTGGGGAAACCATGTTGAATTCTTCACTGGGGTATGCTTTTTTATATGCAGCATAAAAACAGGATTTATATTGAAACTAAACTTTTTAGGACTTCTCTGATATTAGATATGTAAACTGCTTGGAAACCATTTGATGACAAAGCATTCATAAAAATTGTTTTACAAATTCAGCTTTTTCAGAGACAGTGATTTATAGTAGAGTAAACCTGACTTTAGGTCTTGTAATACTCTAGTATCAAAACCACCACAGTGATGGTGTTGTGATGCATGTACAATGTGCTGCCTGTTCAAGGAAAGGTGGCATGGACTAATTTTGCCCTGGCAAGCTGTCTAGAGTAACTGCTGAGAGGTGGCCTCAGTGGATCCCACAATGGTGTTTGTGCTGTCCAAGCCTAAGGTGTAGAAAAGAATTTTCAGCTTCCCCTCCTGAGGGATTTTTATTAGCACAGATTTGAGACTATGGAATGGCCCGAAAGTGTTGATTGTAGGGTGTCGTTCCTCACTGAACGGAACTGTATTTCTTTTTTAGGGCCTCTTTCTTTAATGTTCATTTCCCTCCAGAGTATCTGCAGTTGGGTTTTGTTTATTGTGTGGGAATTGTGGAAATTTTGTAGTTCAAGGAACTATAGTGTGAGGGCATTTCTTCATGATAATATTGTACTAGAGATAGTGTAAGGGTATAGGTGGGTAGGTGTTGTAGTTCTGGCTTCTCAGTTCTTCAAGGTCAGGATGAATAATACACAGGAAATGTGGGTTTTGAGTTCTTAATTGGACATTTATTATCTCTTATCTATTTACACACTCACAAGACATGAGCTCTAACTAGCAAGTTAGAGAAATTAGGTAAAATGGAGTCAGAGGTACTCTATCCAACATTATTTAAGTGCTACTTACCCTATAACAAGATGGCACCTATATTATTTATATTTCTAACCCAATAAAGACCACCTGTGGCCAGCAGTGCAGATTTTTCACCCACTTACAGAAAACCACCCAAACCCAACAAGAAGGAAGAAGAAGGTGAGGGAGAAGGACCCAGACAACGCCCAAAGTCCTCCATCTTGACTCCCATATATTACTATTTACTAAAATCTTAAATCTAAGTTTTTCACCCTGTGAGATCACACAATGCTATTCAAACTACACTCCCACAACCTCTGTGCTATCACTCAATCACAGGACCCTTCTCCAAGGCCTCAAGTCAAATGTGGTGATTGCTTGAGGGTCAGCACCCTTTAGCTCAGAAAACTGGAAATTTTCAGCTTCCAGGGTTCCAACATGTAGGAGCCACTGAACTGGGCTTTTTGTTGAGTTTTGTTTCTCTCATTTGACAGGTGTTCAGTTTACTGCTTGGATAAATTTAATTTTTATTATGCTGTTTTATAAGATACATGCTTATAATTCCCATTTTTCCTTTAAACTAATGCACAAGCTGAAGAGCTTCCCCAGAAAGCTCTGCTAAGCATTTGTGTTTCAGGACAACTGTAGGAATATGCAGTGCTGCTGATGGCAGTGGAAGTACACTGAGCATCTGTTATGTTTGTAATAACTGTAGAATAGTACAGTAAAAATGCAGGGATGTCGCTTAAGTGATCCAAAATAAGATACAGATCTCAAGTCAGCCTGTAATTCAGGTTTTTTTCAGTTCATTGTTTCACAAGAATAGTGAAAAGGAACATAAAGCATGTTTACTCATAACTTGGTGTTCTATCTGCATGCAAACTAAACATGTTAAACTTTGCACACAGCCTGTGTTCACCACGCTGGGTTGTAGCTGTGTGCTTTATAGAAGAGTATTTACAATACATGGTTAGCAT
The DNA here is from genome assembly GCA_013400495.1 of Nicator chloris. Taxonomy (NCBI): domain Eukaryota; kingdom Metazoa; phylum Chordata; class Aves; order Passeriformes; family Pycnonotidae; genus Nicator; species Nicator chloris. The sequence continues at coordinate 97,956 of WAAE01016614.1, forward strand.
TAAACTTACCAAAGCCTCATTCATCTGGAACGTGTTCTTCTTTCCACAAAAACAATCCTGAAATTAAATTTCCCAAAATATTTTTGTTTGTATGCCTTACTAATTTCACGAGCAGCAAACTGTTAGAGGGCTGCTTTCAACTGCTTGCTTAAAAATATCTTTTTATCAGTCTCCCAATCTCACAGCAATTCTTACTGAGCCAGTTTCACTGTATCACTAGATCATGTTTCTCTAACATTTTAATGTGTATAACTACTATAAATGTTATAGAGGCATTTATTTATAGGGAGACAGCAACTTTCCCCCATATTAGAGGTTTTTTTAGCTATAATTAGAAATATTTAGTAGTCTTGGGCAGAGGAAAGATGATCCTTGACTCCTACAGGGCATGCAGGCAGAAGCTGGTGGTGTAAGCAGCATTGCACTTTACTCAGGTAGAAGAAGCCTTGCTTGTGACAGGTAATTTTATGGTAATAGTATAAGGGATGATGCCTGGCATAGATGTGCCTCTTCCTGTTGTAGGAACCTACCCCTGCAAAAACACTTGTGATTTTTTATTTAAAAAAAAAAAAAAGGCAAGAGAAAAATTTGTTTTCACTGGAGTGACATTTTTGTCTTGGGAAGGGAAAGAAACATTAATTTTTTGAGTTCGTTCACCGAAGACTTTGTCAGTAAATTTTGTTGTCCAGCAGATAATAATAAGCAGCACATTTCTGTTGAGAGCCTTTCTGCTTAGTTGTTCTAAACACCACCCCAATGTCACAGAAGCTTCTGGTTGCAGTCATCGTGCAAATTCTCTTCTTCACAGCAGTGATGTCACTTCAGCAATGCTCAGGCAAAGGAAATGTTTCCCCAGCTCCAGTAGTTGATTAAATGCAACTTAACAGCATTAAATGTCTGTGAGCTGCTGGCAGCTTAGAGAAAGAGGACTTTGGTCCAGTCCATGTCTAATATAGGTCATTATCCCTCACTGCAAGCAGGATTTTGCCTGTTTTTCAAGTGAAGTAGTTAACGTTCTAAGATGTGTCATTGTTGTCATGAGCAGTGAACAGTATTCAGGAGGGTTGATTTAGCTGTGAAGGCTGTTTTCTCAGCATAAAGAGCCAGCCAGGAGGCTTTTCTGAGCGCAGTTCAGAGCACCATAGCACAGCTTCAGGTTTGAATCACTGTCCAAAAAAAGCATATTCTTCTGAATCCTTTTGCAAAGTCAGTTCAGCTTTTCTAAAAGAACCAGAAGTTGTGAGACGAGCAGCTACCTGCGGGTGGGCTTTGCTTTCTGCTGCTTTGCTCTTTTATTTTTCCCCTCCCTCCCAGCTCAGGTTTGCTCCTGAAGCCTTTGGGAATCAGAAATTTAATCTACTCCTGGAAGGGACTTCAAGAAACTACACAGCTTCATTTTTCATGACTCACTCCCTTTTTTTTTTTTTTTTGTGGCACAACTGAATATTCCAAGATGTTCCTGAAAGCTGGATTTTTTTTATTCATAAGCATTTTTAGTGAACACAGTTCAACAAGTATTCCTGGGACAAGTTCCCATCCTTAACTGTCCATATTTAGGAAACAATTCCCTAGAGTCTGACCTTAATAAACGTTCTCTTCTGCAAATAGAGCAAACTGCTTGTCTTTTACCCTGTAAATGTGATGAATGATTAATTGCTATCGTCTTTAAATATTGCTAAAATATGTTAAGTTACTGTAGTTCTCTCACATTCCTTCTTCTTAAACTAATCCAGATCTTTCACCCTCTGCTTCTAATTATTCCCTAAAGCCTTCATTTTCTAGAGAGAATTGCAACATTTCACTTTCCCATTTTGCTGAGTGTTTAATGTTGATGGGAAGTTCTTGAAGATGATTGGCAATGATTCACAGGTTTGTGTTTTTCTGATTATATTCAGTATTGGATTTCACCAGAACTGCAGGCTTGACTGCCCTTATCCTGTCTTATATTTTTTTGCTGCTTTCTTCCTTATTCTAGTTTGTGTTTTTGACTGATTTTTAGAATTGTGTGAAGTTTCTGGTCATAGTTAAGCTTTTTTTGTAAAGACATGGAGCAGGGAAAGCATGGATTACTTTAGTTTCTCGCAATCATTGAGTCCTTCATTCTGATATATTTATAGAATAGTCTCTTTTCATCTTTCATGTCCCTCAGTACATTCATTGCTCTTGTGTTGTAGGTTCTGATTTTGAGGCAAAAGAGGTTTGCTGTTATTTCACATTCATACTTAGCCACAGGAGGTTTTTTCTGTGTTGGTTTTTCAAAACTTGTGAATCTGAGCAGCTAATACCTTCTTGTCTGCTGTCCTGCTTCTGTCCTGCTTCTACCCTTTCCCTCTGACAGCTTTTCAGTGTTTTCTTTTTGAAGCTAGTTCCCTGAATTTAGAAGCCTTTTTGAATAGCATCATCCTCATTTTGTTGCTTTTATTCCTTGTCTGTACACTCAGAGGATAACATCGATTTTGGTCACCTTTCCCTTCTGAACCCTGAGAAGGTTCTTCCCCGTAAACCAAAACTACATCAAAAACACCTCTATTGTAACTTCCTGCAGGTTTGAAAAAGAGTTAGTCCCATTATGAGTGAGTCTCCTTTAAATAAACCGTCAAGTGTTTGAGATTCATATCATTTAAATGTAGAGGTAGATCCCTAAAACCTTAGTGCAATCTTGGCAGTACTTCAGGGTGGTCATCTAGACAATGGCAAATAACAGATACCAGTAGGGCAGTTCACCTCATGAGAGAAAGAAATTTTATTGGAGGTGGGATGGTCCAAGGGACAGAAGAAGTGAAGGAAACAGTTTATGTGTCTTAAAGTTGCTTTTTCTGCTATGTCAGTTCAACAAAACATATTCCCTCGATTCCCTCGATTCCCTCGATTTACAAGCCTTGTTTTATCATAGAGGATGGGCTTACCTCATCCCACCTCAGTAGAAGCCTGTTGTTTCTGGGTAGGTGATAAAGAGGGGGAAGGCATGGATGTGCCCACTGATGCTGTGGTGTAGCCCTGCCACACCTGAGAAGAACATTCCTGGTCGACATCGTAGCGATTCCACTTGAGGAATTGTTTGTTTAAATTTGTTTAAAGCAAAATAGTTCATATAAACCACCAGAGTGAAAATCTGGACAAAGCAACTTCTGCTACTGTCCAGGCTAGGAGAATGGCCAGTGTTTACCAACTGCTTTAGCTAAACTGTTTACCTAAAGTAGGAGCTAAGTGGTGTTTAAAACATTAGCTAACACCTTTCCTGAACATGCCTCATCTGGTTTGTTTAGACAAGGCTGGCCAATATCTCCTTTCACTGGGAGCATTAGTCACAACCCAGAAAAACTGTTTGTCGTGGATTTCTCAGGTTTGAGTGTGGACACACAAACCTCATCCCCAGACACTGGTGGATGGTGTTTGTAGTTTCCGTCTTAGTCTTCCCATGCCAGTTGTGTGGGTTTTGCTTAAGTACAAATTGTGTGTTTTCATTGCTGGTTTGCAGCTGGTCTGAAGGAAAAACATGAAAAGAGTGAAGTGCTCACAAACCTTACTTTAGAAAAGGCACCATTAACAAGTGGTGGTTGTGGACTTATTTACAATGGTAGTTCTTCCAAGTGAGTATCAAAAGTTGACTAAAATTTTCTCGTCAGAATCCACATGTAGTGAAGAACTCACCACCTTTAATCATCTCTTGCAGGACTTAAACTTTTAGTTGGCAACAGAAATGTAAATTTCAGTAGGAATGGGGAAAGTGGGAATGTTGTTTCCCAGGCCTCTACCTTCCCATCATACATGGATATGGATGTGTTTGTGGATTGTTGATGAGAATGTTTTAATGATTTGCTGAACATCCCAAGTTATGCCAAATCCAAATGCCTCTCCCTAAATTTTCCCTGCAGCTGCCTCAGTAGGATTATGCCTCCTTTTCATCCATCTTTCAGTAAGTGTATTGTGCAAGGGCATGTGAGTATCTGTATTGAGAGGGCAGCTCAAACTTTGCACATGGTACTGTTCAGGCAACTCAGACAGATGGTGCAACTGTAGTTACAATGAAAACAATTCCTTCAACATGGGTGGAGGAACGTTTCATGAATCTTTGGCTGTGTGGAAGCTCTAGCAGGATCTGAGCCCGGGTGCAGAGTAATTCCTCTTCTCAGGGCTTTTGCTGGCAGAAAATTGCTTCATGCCATTCCAAGTAGCTTGAGTCCTATAATGGTTCTCACTTCAGCAAAGGTGCAGGATGAAGGGGTAGTGCTGGTTCAGCTGATTTTCATTTTGATCCTTCCTGTTGTTTGGCTTCCAAGAACCATTTTTATTTACCCTTCTACAAAAGAAAACATAAAACAATAGTGGGATTGGTTTTTCAGCGCTTCACATGCTCTGTTAGTCATTTACACTGCTGCAAAACACTTCCTGTGGTGCCAGACCCATCTTCTGCATCCTCATTTCCTCATGCACAGGTGAGGTGGTTGGAGAAAACAGAAGAGTAACCAAGAACCCCTTTTGTAAATAAAAACCAGCAGCAAAGCTCACCAAATCAAACTCCCCACATGCAGTGGGATGGGTGTGTTCCATCCATCCATCCATCCATCCATCCATCCATCCATCCATCCATCCATCCATCCATCCATCCATCCATCCATCCCTGCCTGACTCACTCCCTTGCACTGGCTCATTATTCACCATTTGGCTGCATTCCCTTTAAAACGGCGGCTTGGCAATGTGGAAACAAACCTGGGGTGAGAGGAAGCTGGGAGCATGGGGCGGTAATTGCAGTGAATGTGTGCTCAGCCTTTTCCTTGAGAACTGTCCTCGCCATTTGTCTTCCTCTGGCAGGGTGCCTTCGCTGCTGAATGCCGCTCTACAGATGCTCCCCCCATGCCCCTCCAGCATGCAGAATCCCTCCTCACCTTCCTGTCTTGGCCACGCAGGAGCACCATTCCCTGTCCCCTCAGCTGCTTTTTGCTGGAGCTCCAGGGTGACTCTGATGCAGAAATATGCGTGACAGACAGGACCTCGCTCGGTCGAGCAGCTGTTGCTAGGGACGGATGTGACATTTAGTGCTAGTACAAAGGGTCAATTAGATAAGGGCCCTAAAGATAATTTCTGTAATATGGGGTTTGGTGATTTGGAGTGGGGGAGACAGCAGTAAGAATTATGCAGCTACTAGTAATCTGGATTGTTCTGGGTTTTTTTAACCTTGCCCCAGAGAGATCACAATTTCAAGCAGACAGGTGTTACCACTTTCAGATATGAAAGACATGCTTAATCTCTATGGAGACATTTGCTTCACCTAATGAAATGTGCTGCAGCAATCAATTTTATTCTGCACCTATTGATCATGTCTGTTTTAGGAAGACAAATACAAGACAACCATAATTAAGAGGATCTATCTCTCCTTTTAGCAGTGCTTTCCAGCAGGAAGCTTTCACATCTCATGTTATACTTTTTAATAGAAAGTATCTCTTCTATTTGTATCAAGATGAAATGGAAATCAAAAGCTTGCATTTCTGTCCCTTGCACTGATTTTATAGGAACAAAGTAGTTTGTATTTTTTAAGTGCCTGATTCAATTTATTCAGATTTATTGTACCACAGGAATTTGAAAATCAATAACTTAAGCTGCCAGGTGCGTTCTTTATTTATATTTTTTTTTTAAGATTGTAAATGTGGATGACATCTGTCTTTTCTAAATTGAGCAGCTTCGTTGTAAATAAATAAAAAGCATAGCATTATTTTTTCTTTATCATTTATGTGTGAGGATATTCTTCCTTGGATTCTTCATTTTCTTCCTGGCCATATTTCACATACAATACATGCTGTTTGCAAACTAGTTTGCTGTTAGCAGAGTCCTCAAAGAGAGGAGCTCCAGGCGATCTAATGGGTGTTGTGTGTTGTGGAGGGACATCTAACTCAACAGCTGCCCTATATATTAAATGAGATAGTGGTGCCACTGATGTAAAACATGCTCCTTTTTTGTCGGAGGTCTAAATGTCACTTGAAATACTGTGGTGGGGCTTCTGAGAGAGTTAGTTCTGGACATAGATTCTAGAAAGCATTTGCAGTCAAATCTGTGAAGTGTTTGTGGCTGGTATCTGGCAATGTTGTGTGGAGTTGGCTTGTTCAGCCAACACTGTGAGGAGTTTTTTGCAGGAAGGAGGGAAAAGATGGTAGTGTGATGGCTTTGTAGCAGGAATAGCATTCTGCATCATTTCCCTGCCAAAGCAAAGTGCTCCTGAGTGGAGTAATGTTTTCTCTGCTCACAAGGCAGCTGTGGAAAATGCACTCATGAATTATATTTAAGGAAATAGTTGCTTTTGTGAGGGCAGTAGCATAAAAATAGTTCAGCAGTGGCATTAGATAGCTCATGGTAACTCATCCATGGTAGTGCGGCTCGGCATCGAGCAATGAATGTACCGAACTCTATCAGCAGGGAGCGGTTGTAGCGCTCAGTGTGTGCTGCATTTCTCACCATCCCAAAGCACATCATCCTCCTCAGGAGTGAGGGCTACTGCATTGCACAGCACAGTAAATTTGGGCACAGGGAAGTGTCCAATCACAGTGTTGTATAGCAAAACTGGTAAGGCTGCAAGAGGAACTTTGCTGTTCATCCCCTGAGCCTCCAGATGTAAAACAAGGAACGCTTTGTGGTCTTGTCTGATAGCTCAGCATTAATAGGTTTCCTGATTCCCTTGTTTCAAACTGGTTTAAGCTGGGTGCAGTTTAGAAATCTCTGGTGCATGGTGCAGAATATCAGTAGGGTTAATTGGTCCTGACTTTGTTAGGAATGCTGAAGATGTAGCAGTCACTCTGTGCCTTGAAGTCTCTTGGATCCAGTAAGTGTCTGTGTGGGTGGCGTTAATCCCAGAACGGTTTTGTAATAGCAGCGCATTCACCCAAGTTCTCTTAGTTGAAAACTCTTTGTGCCTCAGCCCACCGCGTCCCATCACGCAGAAAACGTTAGATTTCATCGTGAAATTTCTTCTTCCATGCTTTAAGAGTTTTGCTGCAGGTACTTCTCAGGTCAGGGTCAAAAAGACTTTTTTACTTCTGAACTCAAGTTAGCCAAAGTAGTTTCCTTTTATGGGAAAGCTATGTTTGGCAGCTGGGGGAAAATGGGAGTTTAGCAAGTTGCTCTAAACACAGGGAATAATTTGATTCTTCAGTCTTTTAATCCCCACTTTTTGAGAAGCTGATAGCTCTGTTTGTAGAGAATAGTGCTTGGAATAATTACACGTAAAAAGTGTCTACTCAAAGCAGTAATTGAAGTGTTTTTACTGAATTGACACTGAGAACTTCTTTGTGAACAATGATGGACTAACATAAGCTCATCTTTATTTACATAAAATTCAATAAAATAAGCTATTTCAATCTATGGATGTTTTCTTCCTCCTCTTCCTTTCTAGGATATAAATTTGATATCACTTGACTTTCTTAGACATTTTTTACCCCTATAAGGAAGTTCAGCAGCTCAAAGCAGTATGCTTTGCTTTGTTTTAGTTCTCTGCTGGGTCTCTGAGTGAAGTTTGGTGTTCTTTAGATGCTACTCAAGAATTCAATGCTCTAGTTTGTTTATTTGTAGGAAAACAGTTTTTGCTGGACATCTGCTGCTTGTGGTATTTCATGCTAGAGTTAATACTGTTGCACTGCTCAGCCTGAATTAGTAATAAGTACAGTTTGAGTTATATGACTTTGAGAGATGGGACTGATCGAGGACCTTACTGAGAGTGGGATGAAACATTAGGTGAAGGTGGATTTCTGAGTCGTGCTATGATGGATATTGTGCAGCCAGCATGAAACCTCTGCACTTCAGAGCTCTAGCCTTTCTTATTGTTATTTTTCTACTCAGACACTTGCTTCTCACAAAATGCAAACTTTAATGATTCATTAATTTAGTGATTCAGCCAGCCCCTGTTGGTTCAATTTAGCCTGCACAGATTAAAGGGTCGTTCTGTTGGTCTCGGACAGACAGACTGCACAGAAATGAGCTCTCCAGGATGATTAGCTTGAGAGAATGGGACTCTCCAGGGCTTTTCTAATGAACTGAGAGCTGTTTTGGGGGCCTGCTGGTAAGATAGGAGTGTGTTCTGCCTTTCTGTCTCCTTCCTCCATCTTCCTGCTCATCACTGCAATACAAGTAAACCAAACAAAAAAGCCATGATTCATACACAAAAGCTTTAGAACAATATATTTTACAGCTGAAGACAGTGTTTTGTGTCCTTTGAGATACTAATGCTTAGATCATTTTCTGTCTGGCATTTTTCTGTTTTAAAGCTTGTCAGTCACACTAGTATTTAATGACTTCTCAAAGGCCGGTTACAGGACTTTGCAGGGTGTTTTTGTCCCAGGTATCTCTTTTCCAACCTTGACAGTGGATAGGGTTTCTTTCTCTTTGAGGTCATTTAAATATGAGACCAATTTATCCAACAGCAGATTGAAAAATGGGAGTTCTGGCACATGTTGAATACTTGTTATTAAAATTGTATAATTGGAAATGTTAGATCTGTTTAAGTACCAGCTTGCATTCAATCTACCTAAATTTCCACTGGAATTTCCATCAGAGATGGTGCTGTTCAATTCCTCCCCTCTGCTGTCCTGTGTGTGGTTGAGCTGCCTCAGCCTTTTCCAACAGGTTCATCCAATGGCACCAAGTTGAGTGTGTGTGGCTGCATTTCAGAGAGCCACAATTCCTCTGCTGCTATCTCTGTAAAGCCTGTGGGATTAAGGCACTCTGCTGTTGTGAAATGTTTTCTTGGTTTTATTACTGCAGTGATAACATCTCACATTGCTTTTTCAGCAGCAGTATTGCACCCAAGAGGGCAACGGTTCGTGCATTAGGACTACTACAAATTAACACTACTTTTCCCTTTCTCTTTAAAGTGAGGAAGTAGCATCCCTTTTGAATAAACAGATGAATTAGAGGCAGAATTAAAATTCGTTTTGAAAGACAGTCAGAAAAGCTATTGCAGTGAGGTTTTAAGAACTCAACCTAGAAGGCAGTTTGTCATTGTGCATTCCACAGGATGGAAACCCTTTTTTTAAATTAATGAGGCTTGTTAAAATAATATTCATCCATACACAGCCTTAGGTATCAAGGGCTCACTGTTAATTCCAGCAAGGTAACATTTGCTTACCACATGGAGGCAACAGGCTTAGCTTTCGAAGATCCTTTTCATCTCAAGGTGTGGGAATCTGCTGTGTGGTAGAAATGGAGGGGGAAAGGATTTTTCTCCTTACGTAGAATCTTTCTGCACTTTGCTTGCATTACACAGCACAAGTCAATTGGAAATTCATGGGAGGACTGTGTTTTGAATGCAGCTGAGTATCCCACATTGAAATAAGTGGTGAGAATTTAATATTTTTGAGGTTGGCGGCCAAACATGTTACAACACCACTTAGTATGCAGTCACAAAGTAGAATTGACTAAGCCATTTAACATGTGAACTCTGCTTAAATTGGAAATGTTATTACAACTTCAGCTCCTGAAGTTTCTGTTCAATGGTTAAATAATATGAGCAATATTTGATTGTTGTAATGTTGCATTGATTTTAAACCACAGGTTTACTCAAATAGTAATGATTCAGTTTTCTTTTTAGGAAACTTAGCAGAAAGTCTTTCTTCTTTGAGGAAAAATACCAGTTAGTGGGCATTTTCAGGGCATCTCCATGGCACTGTTTCTGAAAACAAAGCATAGGAAGGAGCATATGGTGTTACATCTGCAGAGTGTTTGACAGTAACCAGTCCCGGGTGTTGTAGAGGTCAATTTACAGAACTCAGAAGAAAGCAGTTACTCTGCCCAAGGAAGTTACTCTTCTGAAAGCCAATAGCTTTGAGGTTAACATAAACTCTGAAGTGTTAGACATGTAACTCCTTCACCACTTGATATTTCTGAACTTCATTTCTGGACACCTCTATGATCAACTGTCCAGAGATGGGTCCAATTTTTCCTTGAACCTTGATCAGACTTTGGCTTTAGCATCATTAGACTTTTTCAAGCTTTACTAAAGACCTGGTAAACTTTTGAATAACCCACTGGATTTTAGTTATGAAGGACAGTAAAGGATTCTATATCCATCCTGCTGGTATTTTGTGACAGCATATACTTCTGTCAGTCACTTTCTTACTTCAGGTATGCAGTTCTAGTCTCCCATGTCATTTCGTGAGAACACCTTTTCCTCCCGTGCCCTTGATCATTTTCATTTGTTTGTAAATACTGGAAAGTTCTTTTTTCTTTTTTTTTTTTTAATGGAGGGAATACTTCAGCACACAGTCTTCTAGATGAGAGCAAACCATTGGCTAAAGCAAGTTTTTTCCTACAACTTTATTGGAAAGGGAACACTTATTTGGAAGATGGATAGGTCTCCTTTTACATAGGTCTGTCCTTAAGCCCTGCTGATATAAAATTCTCATTTCAGATATTTAGTGATTAAGTATAAGGATCTCAGTGAAGCAGAGCCCCATCAGAACTCAAATTGCAATACTGAGATGGTGTTAAGCAGATAAATGACTTCTGTTGTATAAAGACTTCAGTGTCTGAAGAGATTAAATTGTAGCAGTGAACAAAACCCCTATTAAAAATGATGTGATTAGGAAGATGAGCAAGTTTTTTCATTATAATGTGAAACTGGACATGAAAACCTGCCTGAACATTTAAGCTAATAGTCATTCTTACTTTGCATGTGTTTTATTGTTTCACATTTGTTATGTTTGTGTCACTGACTTTTGTAGTAACTCCATAAGACGAGCAAATTGTCACCAATGAAGCAGATGGCATGAAATTCCTTTTATATAATGTAATTACGAAAATAGGCACATTGTAGGAAGATGCTAGTACGTTGCTGTCCCTCTCATCCAGCAGGAACTCGTCATCCATGCCAACCTCTTTTGGCAAACCATGAGGGTGCTTTTTCTCTTCTTAAGCTGAAGATTGTTCTGTTTGGTTTTTCTTGTGATTTTGTGTTAAAAAGTCTTATGTAGATGATCATGCTCATAATTACTGCTATCTCACTGAATGGGTGAGAGTTTTGGCCTCATTGGGAACACTGCTGAATCCCTTAGTTACACAAGCAAGAGTGCATTTTCTTCTTAATTAGAAAATAAGTGTTTCTAATAAATAAATGTTTCTAATAAATAAAATAATTTCAGTATTTATTCAATGTTTCATTCTCCTAGCATAGCCCAACTGAGATGTATAATCCTTAGACATGTTAATTGACACACTGTATTTATTAAGAAACTGTGCCATTTAAAAAGTTGTGCTCGTAAGATAATAATTAAAAAAAGGAAGATGGAAGTCTTAAGTGTAATTTTTGACCTGTCTCAATTATTATGTAACATCTCTGGAGTTTGAGATTTCCCAGCTTCCCTAGGCAATCTGTTTCATTGCTTAATTATCTTCACATTTAGAAAGTTGTGTTTGTTCCTTAAAAAAAAGAGAAGAAAACTAATGATGATAATCTGCGGGTTTGTTTTTTTTTTGCTATTAAATTCTTGTCCTGGCTAACAGTGAAGAACATGAAGAACAGAACAGATGATTTCCCTTGTTTTTGCAGTAGCCTTTCATATATTATAATGTCAGTCTTGCAACTGCTTTACTTCTTACAGTATTACTTTAATCATCTCTGTTCTCCTGTTGGAGCAGAATGGCAGCATTGCTGTCTGTGCATGCAGAGCAGGTTCCTGTTTATATACCAGTACCAGAGTTTCTGTTGGTTTTTTAATAATATTTGACTTAATTTCATATCATGTGATGAAATATATGTCAACTGCATCATGTAGTTTTGCTTACAAAAAAGAGGTGAAGATGTTGGATTATGATATATAAAGGGGGAATGAGTATTTTTGTAATTTAAATGCCATTTTCTAACATTACAGTTTTGCTGTAGTTCTTATAGGGAATACTGGTAAATATTCACCTTCTCTATTTCACGGAATCACAGAATGGGTAAGGTTTGAAGAGACAGGTGGAGGTCATCTAATCCAAGCTCCCTGCTCAAGCAGGGTCCTCTGGAGCATGTTACTCTGGATGGTATCCAGATGGCTTTAGAATACCTCCAGGGAAGGAGGTCCCTAACAACAGTTGCTTGTGGCCACTGAGATAAATCAAAGAAACTGCTCACATCTTTGCAAATGGTTGATTTGTCTTGTTTCCAGGAAAAAATCCATTAAAAACACAAAACTTAACAGGTCTTGTTCAAAGCAAATCAGATGAGGTTGAAATTAGAGTGGGGACAGTGGAGAAATAATGAGCTGAAATAGAAGAAAGCTAGTAGAAATTGTAGCAACTATATTTTTTACCCCTTATGTTGTGTTTTATTAGTTTTGAATTGATTCATGTTAATAATTACAAATTAGTGTCTCACAGGGTTTTGTAGTATTGTGGTTTTTTTATTCTTAATGAGCTGAAATAATTTTTTCAGCAATGATCTCTGGATTGTTTCCAGCACAAATCTGGATCTTGATTTTGTTGACCATCAGAATGTTTTTGCAATATCATTAGTGTAATGGCATCTCAGTACTCCTCATGTTCTTGAGATATGTTCAATTGGAATATAAAAATGCAGAAGTCACCACAGCCTGAGTTGATTGACGTGGAGAGAATGACAGAAACTTAAAGAGATCGACTATAAAACTGCCTATCAGTGCTGCCACTGAAGACCTGAGGAAACATAATTTCCATCTTTCCAACAACTTGCACCTTTGTCTCTGTTGTCCTTGCAGCCTACAACGCTAAGGAATTCAGTGCAAAGACACCTGAGCTGGCTGGCTATGCTCAGGTTGAATGTCACTGACTAATGACCTCCTTAAATTAGCATTAGTGCAACCTAATAAACTCACCTTAAACTAGAGTTAATAAGACTTACATGGCTTTGAACTGTGCCATGCCAGTCATATTGCCTTGGGCCAGCAATAACTCATGTCTTTTTGCACTGTTGTGTTGTCATGTAAACTTGTCCACTGCCTCACAGATGTCCTAAAAGATAAACAACTTATGGTTTCTGTGTATGGCCATAAATTGAATATAACCCCCATAAATTTTTATTTGATGGGAAATCTAAAGGAAATAAAGGACTGCTTGAAAGCTGTGAAAAGAGAAGCTCTTGGGAGAGTTAGGCAGCATTGTTAAACTAATGCATTCTTGAACCTAGGGGACACGAGGTATCTTCAGGTAAACCAACATTCCAGGCCCATGTGCTAGAACTCCATCTCTTCAAAGGGAATTTGCACGAGTAGCACTCTGTTCTTTCACAGTTAATCATCTTCTTTTGAGACTCCCTAAGCATTGTCACTTTGAAAGGTGTCAAACCCACAATACTTCAGTTTCAGGTAGAAAAACTGCATAGAAAATTAGATTAGGAATAAAACAGAGAAATAAATGAGAAAATTCAGACTAATTAAGTTCTTGCTTATTATCTTAATATTTGTAAACAGTGCTTCTGTATTAGACTTCACTAGCAGTTTACCATAATGCAAATGTTTGTCTTAATGCTAAAAAATGCAAGAGAAGGAAAACATAGATAGTTATAATAAATGCATAATTTTAAAAAATATGGTAGACTTCAAATTTCCCATTAGGATATTTCTTTACAACTTAATTTATTCCTTCTCCTATAAGAAATCCCTCAGAATAAAACTACTTTGGCACCTCTAATTTAATATTTGTTTCCTAGTGAAAAATTCTGCAAATTGATGTTCAGATTGATAATCATGCAGATCTCATGATATAAACTGAAAACAACTGTAAAGGATTTTATCTTCAGTGCCTTTTGGACCACAGGTGACATGGAGAGGATTGAAATAGGACAAATTATATAGATATAATAGATTAAGTATTAATTCTGTATTAAAACCAGAACTCGAACAGAACTGGGCATGTGTTAAAGCTTCATAGAATTGCTGAGTTTCAGAGTTATGGCCAGATGATGATCTGTATTATGCACTGGTGAGTCAAAGAAAAGGGTGTTTGGATCGTCTTTCATCTGAGACCAAAAGTCTTATCAAGATCTGAACCTCTGAAGGAACAGCTGCAGGACTGAAGGCTGTCATGGTCTCTTGGATAGCTCTGGGAGGTGAGTGCAGAGCTCACTGTGGTTAAGGACCAGGCTTAGAAGCTGAAGTAATGTATCATACTGTCATTTTGAGAGGGAAAGGCTTTTAGATCCCAGCAATCCAGGGAAATAAGAAATGCATTACCACTTAAGCAGCAAAGCAAAATCAGACAGAAACCCACTGTCCTTACTGTTGTACTCAGCTCTGAAATTAAAAGCTTCAAGGTATAACTGAAGATTCATTGGAGAAAAAATCCAAATCTACTAACATGTGAATTTAAAGGAGATGAGAGAAATAACCAGGCTGAAAAATGTGTGCCATCCTCAGAAGGAACAGCAGCTGTTGTTTGGATTGCAATGAGAATTTTAAGGAGGTGTTTGCTTTCATCCCTGCTGCTATCTTGTGAAGTGGTATGAGCCAGAGAAGTGACCAGGAGATGTTGGGGCACAAATAGTGTGGCCCACCCAAAGCCAACACTTGGGAATAAGAAGGACTAAATTAGTTGTCTAAGGTTCTCACATTGTCATGAAATAGCATGTTGGAAAATGTGGGTTCCCTGGCATGGGAGAGAAGGGAAGGCTGCTCTGTGATTTATCCTAGCTTTTTGTTCCCAGGTCAGCCTAATGCCTGAGGTCACTGTCCAACAGAATTGTAGAAAGTTCAGCAGGATTTATTTTTCAGTGAAGAAATATTTCTCTGTATTTTATCTTTCACCAAATACTCATCCATCTTAGCACCCCACTCATCCCCAGCTCCACCCATAGGATTCCTTTATCAGGGAATAGAGGAATTTAAAGGCCCCTACTTCCTTTATGTTTTAGGTATGTCCAACTACTGGGAAGCTGAGTAAAAGTGTCATCACCCAGCTGGCTCTGATGCCAAAGGGCACAAAGTTTCCTTAAATGCTGGATTACAAACATCATTGTTCTCTATTTTTCTGAAGCCAATAATTGTATTACATGTGGGGAGTCCCCTAGGTCACCATATGCTGGTAAAATTACTCACTGACATTGTTGTCCTCTTTGCTGAGTTGCTACAGTTTCTAATGATAGCATTATTTTGAGCATCCTGCCAAGAAACAGCAAATCAAGGTTTAAGAATACTTGCTTTTGTACAAAGTCCAGTATTTCATGTTGTGATGCATGGACACTATGAATATAATTAGGAAAATGTGATGAAGCTTAGGGAGTAGTTCAATATGACAGGGAACTGTAGAGGTTAATGAAGATTAAGGAAGACTAGGGCAAAATGACATGAATGGGCATGATGGTATATGAAATGCATTTCTGTCACAGAACAAATAGTAAAAAGACTGATTTGTGCACTCTGGGGAATTTTAAATTAACAGCCATTGTTTGTGGGTGGAAAAATATTTTTAGGAAAAAAAATTATTTATTTCTGGAGCTTCCACTGTGGGAAGCTGAATGAGCATGTCTGCTCATTGTATTGTGGTGATCTAACAGAACATATGTCAGAAGAGGACAGCAAATAATGTTTTCCATTATTATTAGTAGGCTTTTTCTGTCACGAATCCCATTCTAGCACTGCTGCATCCTAGGTAGAAAAGTCATGAGATCTGAACAAAATGATGCCTATCCAAGGTTTGGAACATATCCACCAGTAACTTCCCCCTTTTTTGTTTATAGAGAAAAACTTCCCTGCTTCAGACCATGAATTATGGTGAGTGATGGAGGTTAGGAAGAAGCTTCCTTCTGTGTGCAGTTTATCATCTAATTTTACTCTGAAGAGTTTCCTGCTCCTCTACTTTATCTGTTACCATGCATGATCAATTACTGGATAATTACCTGATCCATGATCAAACACTGGTCAAACTTGCATTGATTTTTGTATTGATTATATGTGCTTATATTACAGGTTGTTTTATATCTGATACAACAACAACAAAAACAAACTGTCTTTATTAGTGATCAGTTCTGTATAGGCTTTAGGTCCCAATTGGGAGAAAGTTGAATATTGAGGAGCAAACTAAACAGGGAAAAATTAAAAATGGATGCTCTTCTGCCATATATTCTTGAAGCAAGAGTAAAAAACCCACAAATTTTGCATTCAATGCTTCAAACTCTTTTGGCAATAAAGGTATGTGTATGTCATTGTAGATATTGAAGATCCTAAGAATTTTAGAGAGAGAAACTGGGAAAGACATCAGAAGTCAATTGAAATAACTTGGTAATGAAAAGACACTGATTTGTTTGTAGATAAATTGAAAAGGTAACAGCAGAGAATGGCCACAAGAATAACTGGTATTGTGAAACAATTTTATCTCCACGATTTTGTTTGTTTGTTTGTGTTGGGGGGACTGAGATGACCACTAACTGGTTCCTTACAGACCTCAATTTCTGTTACACTGTAAGTGTGCAGTGAGGGATCAGGACCTTGCTGTAGTGAGCACTGTGCAAACTCCTAACAAGAGATCCCCATGCAGGCCATTCACCTAAGAGCTGGATCTGATGATCCTTGTGGGTCCCTTCTAACTCAGAATATCTATAACTTCTGTCAGAGGTGTTTTCTAGCCCATAGGAATGTAAGGGATGACTAGGAAGTAGTGTTAATACTCTATTTGTTTTCATGTTCTGAACCACTGAATTCATCTTAGTGCCACATTTTTCCAATTTCAGGATTTTATTGTAAACTCATAGAGCTGAGAGCTGCGCAGCAAAAGTGAGAGTATAGATTATTTCCATTAAAATTGATGGAAATAAGAACTAGTTCATGAGTCCTTCAAGTTCATTTTGTATGACTGCATATTATACAGATTTGCACTTGGGCAAAGCAGAAAGAACTTTAACTTTTTCATGTGTCAGCCCTTTTGTTTGTGCAGTGTTTAATTCAAGATATGGATTACCTGAAACTCCTCTGGACTGCAGGGTTCCAGCAGGAACAAAACTGGCCCAGATGACTTCACATGGAAAAATAAGATTAGGTAGAAATAACATGGAGTTCCTTCCTGACATTTGTATGCAAACTTCACTTGCTAACTCCCACTGAAATCCATCCAAGCTTGCATTGCCTCAGACAGAGCAGGATCTCTCAGAAAAAGTACTAAATGATGTGGAAATCAGCTCTGTTTTTCCCCAGATGTAATAGAAAATACGGTTCCTTGAGGAGACATGAAATATGGAGTAACTTAATGAGCTTTGTCTGTTTTTAAAGATTCCTTGCAGCCCTTCAGCGTAACATAGCCACTTCCCACATGGATTTTTCCTTGAGGAGTGGCAGTGAAAAAGACATGTCCAATTTCCACTTTTGTAGAAATATAGTTCATCTTGTCACGATGCTTGGCTATCTAGTTATATTTTTTCATCCTTTGAAAGCAAGGCATGTTGCATGCTTGCTTTCCTTGCTGCTTTTCTATGTAGGTAGTCTTTTTTCCTCTTCTTACACAGGTTTGCACTGCACTTCTCTCTCCTAACTCTTAAGGGCAGTCTGCCATCCTTCCTCTTTGGTATTGATGTCTTCTATAGGTCATTAAAGTTTTAATTTCAGGTGCTTGATGTGAAGCTGCCCAATTTATTTGGGACAAGTCTCTCTCTTTTTGATACTCAGTTTTTTTATTTTTAACTTTGTCCATGTATTATTATTGTTTGATTCAAATATTTGCTTCTACCTTTTTTCCAGCCTGCCTTCCTCTAATCTTTCTTCAAGTTTTTGCTTCAGTTTTGGGGGACGGATTTATGTGGAATAAATATTGACAATATTTTGACAGGTTGGCATATTACACTACTTGTGTAAACATGATTATAATAATGTGGCCTGTTTTAAACCAGTGTTTGAAGCTTAAGGCTTGTAGATGAAAGTGAGTCATGGTGGTCTATTGTATGTAAACATAATAGAAGTTTGATTGATTTCCAAGATCAGTTAGGATTACTTGATTGGAAAGGGTTGCAATGGGAAAAGGAGGGCGATGACAAAAGTGAGCAGCTGATTTCAGCCCGGGATGGCAATCACACGTTCTCATCACACCTGCAGCACCAGGTTCAGTAGGGTATTTTTGAGCCTTGCCTTAGTCCTGCGGTAGTGTACACGTTTGCTGGAGTTCTGCCTCAGCAGAGCAAGCAGCAATATTTGCTGGAGGAAAAGGAGCATGGGGCAGGGGCAAAGCAGCCGTTCCTTGGCACACCAGAGCCGAGCTGCTGGCTGGCTGATGTGCCTCCCAGCCTACCAGTCCACTCTTGTTTTTCCTTTCAGATGAATGATCTCTGGGGCGGCCAGGTTTCTGTGATCTCTCAGCAGGGGATGCGTGGCATTATGTGTGTGAGGTTTTATGCTTGCTTTGGAAAATGCTGGCTTCACATGCCTTCTCTCTCATTTTGGCCAAGTCCCTAGATTAGAAACGTGTCCAGTAAATATTTAGTTCCAGATATGCTGCCAAAAGATTCCATGCTGTCTGACTGCTTCGAAGTTTGTTAGTGTGAATCAGTTTTTTATTATTTCTTAGAGCTGACCTTGCAGAAACAGAAAAAATGGGTCTGAGCAATAATAAAAACACAAGGTGAACTGCCAGCCAGGGAAGTTGTTACTGCCTACAACACAGGGATACCAGTTGTACCCTGTTATTTCCTAGATGTGGCAGAGCTGTGAGCAGTATCTCACCTGTCCCTGGTCAGCGTTTCTGCCTCTTGGTTCAGTTCTTGTTGGGTTACAGAACGAGGTTCTGAGGTGTTACAAACTGGCTTCCTTCATCACGCTGTGTCATTTAACTACCCACCTAATTGCAGAAATCCTGTTCTTTTTTTGCCTGCCTGAACATATTTACAAAGATAAAAATAGAGCAAGGGAAGAATAGCAGCTGCCAAGGCTGGATTTGAGTTAAAGACCACCTAGGAATGGATTAAAGGTGAATAACTGTTTTGCCTCAGGACAATACTGCTGAACAGCAGGGGAGAGGGAGAGAAGAGGTGAAAGGAGCATTGCTAAGGAAGAGATATGGAGAAGTGATGGTGTAACTGACATATTTAAATGCAAGCAAGTTTTAAGCATGCTGAACTGCAGATAGGGAGAAAAATGAGTAAAGAAATTGTAACAGGCAAATTGGTTGTACACTAATTACAAGGAGTTTTAAGGAATGCTTTATTTTGGAGAGGATGCCATAGGTCTGAAGGAAAGCAAATACAGATGGATATCTGAGAAAAGAAATTCATCTGAGTGAACCTTTCGGATGGTCTTCTGGGTGATCTCTGTTGTGATATTTATTGACAGAGAGACACTTTGGCCCTAAACCCTGTTTTACAGCTGCACACTCCTTCTTAGAGGTAGGGTCTTATGAGTTGACAGGTGTTAAATCATCACATAGGTTTAACTTCAGCTCTGTGCTTAGCCTTCCTCAGTTGGAAATGACAGAAAAGGAGAAAGACCACAGTGCATGAGTCAGTCCAAGAATGACTAAGCTGCTGGAGCGGTGCTGCCGTGAAAGACAAGTACAACCCTGGGATGCATTTGGTGAAGTGCTCCCTGTCCAAGGGGGATTAGCAGTTCTGTTATACACTGAATGAGACCCTGTGGTGTTGGAAATACTGCATACAGGTTTGGTTAGCCAGGCTTGGGAATTAATTTCCTGAAATTAGATGTATGGAAGAAGAAGGGCTTAGCAAGGGAACAGAGAGTCCCTCTCTCACACAGGGTAATTAAAAGGAAATCGCTTTTCCTTAATTACAACAAAGTAATATTGAATATTTTAAAATATAGCTGTTTACCCTGTTTTATGTATAAATGACACAGCTAAGAGCAGGAGAAGACTGAGTTAAACCAGAGGACAGCGTTCAAACCAAAAATGTGTGGTTGAGAGTTAATTCGAGCTGAAGATTGTTGTTTCTATGTCTTCAAACAACATTATTTTAGGATAGCCTATGCTGGCCCTTCCTCAAATATCTGCCCTTCAGCTAAAGTTCTTTAGTCCTTTAGTCACAAGCAGAAATTAATACTAAAGTTGTCACAATTGCACCCGGCTGGCCAACAGCTAGAATCCAAAGAATATTAGCAGAGGTTAGATTTGTATAGAGTACACATTTCAATGCATTTCCAGCTGCTTCTTCCTTGTATGTATTCAGGACACAAGCAAATTCATCATCTGTCAGCATCATGACATGCTTGCTTGCACGTGTACTCAGCATGTTCAGGGCTACTGCAGCTTTGGGAAAATCTTTTCAATTAGTGCGTGCAAATACATCCAAATCTAACTTGGATTATTTGAATCTAGAGCCTTTGCTCCTGTTTGCCTGCTGATAGGAGCGTTGCACCAGACAGAACAGGCACCCAACAGGACTTCTTTCTGTGTGAGTTGGATGCATAGTATTTATGATCAGTGAGAGATCTGCATAGTAGGGATGGAAAAAGTTAATTAGATTCAAGGGTCACCTACATAAACCTCTGGGAGATTGCCTGTGACACCACGGGCCCAACCATCTATTTTGCATTTCCAACCATCTATTTTGCATTCTCACAATGCTGGAGTAGCAGGATGGCTGTCACTCTGGCTTACCAGACCACTTTTAAAGGGAACACATGCTTTATGAAAACAGTAGTATTGCCTTGACTGTTGGCAGCAATTCTCTTTCCTCCTACCCCTTTCCTTCAGTTATCTTCATTCTGATTTGATACGTTGATGTTCTTTTTAAAAATAATAGTAATTTTAAAAAACAGCAGAAAAAGTAGTCAATTCAAGTCTATTAAGTAATGCCAGAGCAACAGCTTTTTTTTTCCCCCCAGCTTTGTCTTTTTAGTGCTGTTTTAGGTCAAGTTCTGTCATTTTACACCTGTCCAACCTTGTGAAAGGCCTCACTGGGGTTGTGCAAGGACAAGCGTGGGTGGAACTCAGTGTTCAAAACCTTGTGTGGCTGTTGACAATGTGTGAGAAGGGAAGAGCCCTCTGCTTCCCAGACCCCAAATTAAGCCTGCAGGGCTGACAGCAAAGCAATTTTTGTAATGGTACATGGAGCTAATTTGTTATGAAATCAGAGAAGCAATAAATTTGGAAAAACCCCCATTCCAAGTTTAGAGTATTCTGGAGGGAAATTACACTGTGAGCTCCACTGTGCTGCTACTAGCTTGGTGTTTTCTAGATTTGGGCAATGACAGAATATGGTAGGTTCATCCCCTCTCATTTACCCTTCCCCGAGCTGGGGAAATGCACTGTTCTCTTTTATACCTTAAACCCCAGTGAATTCTTGTGGAGATCCCCCCAGCAGGTTCTCAGGTGTGCCGTTCATTCACAATCCATGGCTGCTTGTCTGTGCAAAATTACTGTGACTTTTGAAGAAAGCAAGACTCAGCTGGGTCAGACCCTGACATTCCTTGTTCCTGCTGCTCCGGGTGTCCTGCTCAGTGGAAAGGCTCTCCAGCCTCGACAGAGAGAAATAGGCTACATCTGCAAGATGTTTGCAGGCAGATGTCAGCCTGGCTGGGCCAGCCAGCATTTGTGTGGCTGTGTTACCAGGGTGCTGAGCTTCATTTAGGAGGGCCACTGCTGTCATTAGGGCACCCACATGGTTTTCTGCCTGCCTGCATCATCCGTGGCACTCGTCAGTTCTGTCTGTGAATACACTGTAGGCGTACTCAACGCTCTCAATACCCTTTGCAGGTGAAAGGTAATGAGGAAAAGTTGAGACTGGTGATAAGGCTGGGTTCAGGGCAGTGTAGGTTTTGTGTGTCTTCTGAATAGTAAGTACTTGACTTTATAAGGTATCTCCCACAACAAGCTTTTTCCATTAAGGCACCAGCCAGGAAGCCTTGGTCAAATGCAGGATTTCTGTGCTTTATTATTCAACAAGGCTCATGATTTTATTCAGCTCTATCATTGTTTCTGAATTCATGACCATAAAGAAACAGAGGTCCTGCAGATAGTGTAGGCTATGGGAAATTGCAGCACTGCTGAGATAACATAGTTGGTACCAGTACGTCCTGCTCTCATGCTTTCCAAATTACTTATGTTAAAATAAACAAACAAAACAAGAAAACTGTGCTGGCCTGGAAACTTTTAGGCATTCTTTCCTATTTTATGTTGGAAAGATTTAAAGAAAAAGGCATTATCTGCTTCTTATTTGCACTGCTTTTTTTTTTACAAATTGCTTTTAAATGGAACACAAGTAAAACAGGCTTTATTTGTTGTCATAGGAAAATACATCTCAGATAGAGACAAGGATGGCCTGGAAGGAGGAAATGATATCTCAGGTTGCTATTTAATAGCCTTCATGGCTGCCTGTTGTGACTCAGCACATTGGTTGGGGCTTTGGTTGGCAGAGGGGATTGAACAGGCTGAGGTTTTAGAGGTAGGTGATAGGAAACAACTGTTATTGATGCTGCTGCAAGTGCATCGATTTATTTTTTGTAGAAATTAGGAGATTACTCTGACCAGCTGAAGGCACTAAGATAGACTTTGTCCAAGGGATGGGACTGTGGGTTTAAATCATGAAGAGTAATTATGCTGTGTATTCTGTGCCTTGCTGCAGCCTTTCTGTGCTGCCACTAGCCAGCCACACTGTAATAAATGGTTATTAAGCTGTTCTCCATGGGACCAGGACTGGAGCTGCATTGTGCTAGGGGCTGTGGAGCTGTATAGGAACAAACTGTAAACTGTTCTCTGAGAGGCCTGGTTAAATATGAGAAGGAATATGAAACAAAAATAATCCACAGCCAAGCTCTGGCATATAATGATATTGAGTAGCTGTGGGTTGTACAGTAGGTCTGCTGCAGAGGTGGAAGCTGGGCTGAAGTCTTCTGTGCTGTCCTTATACGGTTAAAAAAAAAAATTCTTTATTACTTTTGTTCTCACTTAACTGCTCTAATTTTTCCATCAGGTCTTGTCCAGAGGGTGGTGTAGATGCACGTGCAAGTGTAACTGGATTACAGCCTTGTCCCTCAAGACTATCTGCTCTCAATCCTTTACTACCCCTATCACTTTACCTGCAAGATTGCAGGATTCCTGTATATTGCACTGGCACAAATGGGATGCATCCTCGAGCGTGTTCAGGTTGAACTTAGGCTTTTGTGATTAGCATCTGCCTTTATGCAAGCTACTTTTATATGAAGACTTGTATTCATTCTGGTTTGGGCTAAGGAATAGTTACTTGCTCGTTTTAAACAGATACAAACAGTCTTTTTTGAAGACATGAGTCAACTCAGCTATTTGGTCCTTAGATTTTTTTCTCTCCCTGCTTTCTCATCTGTTTGATGGAGAATTGGAAAGCAAAGAGGGGCTATTGTCTGAATTGATTCTTCTCTCCACAGACCCAGCATTGGCCAAGGAGTTTTGGTCTGGCTGCATTATTTTTAAATATGCAGGGACAGGAAATTCTGAAGTGTAACTTTTATGTTTGTGCTTGTTGGGAACACCAAAAAAAATTAAAGGCTTGGGAATGTCTTGTTCATGTGCAGTTTGTACCAGAACATCAGCAGCATAAGCAAGGAACAAATCCTTCTTCAAAGAACATGGTAGCCACAGGGCTTCCTCCCTTTCTTGTTATTTTTTTCTTCCCTCTCCTCTCTCTTAGTTCTCTGTAGCTGAGCACGTGGACATGCCAGTAGAGCTTAGGCTGCAGTGCAGCAGTCCTGGAAGGCAGGGACTGGTGCTCTGGTTGGTTTTCAGAGGTGGAAGGACTGGCAGTGTTGACACAGCGCAGTGTGGCTTGTCACCCTTTGCCTTTAGTCTTCTAAAGTTACAGCTCACCTGGCCCCTGGTCTGTGGCTCCAGCTCAGGGGAGGGTTTCACGAGGCTAAATCAGGAATCAGGGCAGGCCTTGCAAGCTGAATTCAGAGAGTCTGTGTGTGTGTGTGGTGTGGATGCAGGAACTCTGTTCCTTTTCAAGTTGGTGTGCTAAGCTATGGATTAAAGCTCTGCTGACTTAAACCCAGTGAGCTGTGACATATGCACGCCAGAGAAATCACTTTAAAAGGGGTTTCAGGCTTGTTTTCTGCAAGTGCTCATCTTGATCAAGGCTGGTAGAACAAACTCTAATAAAAGAGGGGACAGGGACATAAGAAATCCTTCCTGGCAAGCCATATGCAGTACAAGGGAGAGATGGTCCTCACTAGAGTGTATCAGAAGTATTCGTAGGGTTATGTCTTGCAACTGTGGATTCTGTGCATTTACTCACCCCCCCAGCTCTTGTCATACATGCAGGCATGCAGACAGCCATGCTGGAAACTGCCTCCCATCTTACTTTCATTGTTTCTTCTTTTTTTTTTTTTTTTTTTAATGTTTTTTAAATTCATTTGAAGGTAAATAATCAAAACAGAATTTGGGGCCTCAAAATCACTGCAACTGCGGGAGTTGGCACTTAATGGCAGCTTTGCCTCTAGTCGTGGCATCAAGTTTCTTTTGAAGCCTTTGAAGTCAACAGGGCTGGAGGGAGAAAGTGTTGTGTTGCTTCTTTAAAAAGAAACATGCTTCAGTTATATTTGCAGCTGGGGTTTTAATGGCTGCAAATTAAAGCATGTTTTATTTGGCCTTTGTTTTTAGTGCGCTTTTACCCCTTGGGGCACTTGAAGCCAAGGCACAGCTTGAGATGTAACTGGCTGCAGCACACGAACAGAGCCATCATCAGCCTCCTCTTGTGCTCCTCTGCAGAGCTCACTCTCAGGATTTGTGTCCCCCACAACATGAGTGTCCCACCCTCCCCAGTTTACTCACCTGGCACCTCTTTGCAGGCACTGGGTCTCTGCTTACACAAGAGCAGCAGTTTGTGGCTGGCATTGTGGCTTGGAGTGATCTGATGTAAACTTCTTGTATTGGCCCTGGAGACCTTAATTTCTAATCAGCTCCAATTAAATTACTATGAATCTGATAAAGGGAAAGAAGCTCAGTTTAACACGGTGCAGATAGGCATTTAATGTGATTTAATGTATGTCTACATAGTCTAACTGCTTATCAGCACATCTGGCCTAAATACTTGTGCAGATCTGACCCATACCCTTTTTTGGACCATATGAGCACTAAAAGGAGAGAAGGTAGATTATGCAGTTAACAGATTACAGCTTGTTTCCCTGTCGATCCTTGGGGCATCAGCCATCCTGCTGAGTAGAAGGCAAGGTGCTTGGAGTCTGGGGGTGGAGGATGGTGATGGTAAATGCACTGATGGTTTAAGAATACTCTGACATGAGAAAATGTAGTAACCTTTCCAGCCGTGCATTTGCTAGGCCCTGTGTGGTAGAATTTTTAGCAAACCACATCAAAATGGTGGCACAGGCACCAATAAATACTGAGCAGCACCTTTTTTTGACCTTTCTTTAAACTCTGCTCAATTATGAGTGTTGCTACATTTTGTGATTAGCAGGCCACGTCAGCTGGCTCAGTCAACTCACTTGAGCAACACGAAGATATGATAATTTTTTTAAATGTAATTGTGTGATAGAAAGTAGTGCTTTGTAGTGTTAACTTTTTAAAATATGGAAGCAGAGGACATAAGACATCTGTCCTCATAATAAAATAAAGAGGTTTTTGTATGTTTGACAGGTGACAAACAGCCTGGTTCAGACTGTCTTTCTAGAGGCTAGTTTCAGTGTTCCTTGAAGAATTAACAGAATTGCTGTTTTACCTTATGCATTGAATTTCAGTGAATATAATAATGATCATTCTGATCCATAATCCATGAATATTGAGTACAAACTACTTTATGGTTTCAGTGAGGCTATGAAAAAGGGCCAGGGAGGTTCTTACATGTCCTCCACATACTTGCAGATGAAAAGCTCTGTCTCATGCAGAAGAGAAATAATTCTTTCGTTGTTTTTATGAAGGTGTTGTTCTTTAGATCAGAGTGATTTTATTCCTCAGTATCTGAGATTTTTGCAGCTGTCAAGTGCTCCCAGCCCTTCATGAGTTATGGACCTGGAGTCACTTTCCCTTCTCAGAACTCACAGAGTATATGCTTAAGGCAAATTCTGTAACATTTCTGACTTCAGGTAATACAGTATGAATATTTTGCTTAGTTCTCCCTGTTTAGCTGTTGTCCCAGAGGCTGAGACAGAGAATATGGTGAATGCTTTTATTAAAGTATTAGATAATCTGTTGCTTAAGAAATTTGTCTGTAAATCTTGGTTTTGCCACTCTTTTTGGCTGTGACCTTGGACTAAATATTTGCTTGTTCTGTATGTACGAGGCATGAGGGTGCTATCTCTCATTTTCAAGCATGGTATAAGAATAGATCTGTAAGTACTTGAGGGGTCATGGAGGCAGGAAATGTCATCAACCAAAGGCAGGCCATTTTATCACCATGCTTGTACACTGCTGTAAAGAAAAAAAAAGTGAGGAGGGAAGATTTTTCTTGTGTCTCCTACTATTCCAGCAGTCTGTTTTCACCCTTCTGCTTAGTGCAGCACTGCCCATCTTCCTACAGGAGGTACCTGAGTGGGATGTTGCCCTATGGGTGCCTGTGTTTAGTTTTGTTTTTGCTGGGTTTTGTAACTACCAGGACACAGGTGGGAAATCTTGGAGCATGCATTTTGTCTGAATGTTCCCATGCCTTCTGCCTGTGCTTGTAGTAGTTTTCCTTGTCAATTTTCTTTCTGAATAAGAGGAATTAGGAGTAAATCTCTGTTTTATAAGGTATTTCCCCTGCCTCCCCTTGCTTTCAGTGCCTAGGGGGTAGTGGCCTGCAGCAAATTCCCTGCAGCATGTGTGTTACTGCATACACATGCTTGTGACACTTTAATAGTAGCTGTCAGATAACATTAATGCCTTGCTGCTACAAATAAATCAAGCAGGGCTACGAGTGAAGCAGTGAGTGAGTGAGGTAGGACAGTCTCGTCCATCACTATCAGACAAGGCCACCCTAAGATTGTCTGCTCACTTCACCACTGAAATTGTTGTCTGTGTTAAGACATGCTCAGTGGAGACACACAGACCTTAGCCAGCAGCCCTCCTTTCTGTGAATACCCAAAGGGGCTTAGTTTGTCATTTATTCAGAATAAGGGGAGGAAGCCTTCTGCAATGACCTTGCAGGCCCTCTTTTCTTGAGTCCTGAAGATGAACCTTTTTTTGTGGGTGTGAACCTCACGGTTTCTGCCAGGTGACTCAGTGTGACTGCTGTGCTAAACCTGGTGGCAGCAGGGTGGTCAGGTAGCTCCTGGAGCCTGAAACCCCTGGCTGCCCTCCCAGCCCTCTTTCTAGGAAGAGTGTAGGTAGTGGAGCTGGTCACCAGAAGAAACAACTGAGTGAGGGAAAAGTAGTTACACTGAAATTCCTCCCACAAAATTATAGGCCTCATCTGTCAGTGCGCTACCACTTAAGGATCTCTGTTCTGTGGCTCTCTTTATACTTCGTAGAAATTCATTAATTTAGTACTGCTTATAAAAGGCTCTTTATCTGATAGTGCAGATGTTTCCAAACTCAGGAGTGCAAACTGTGCCTGGAATACTGTCCTCCTCCTACTGCTTGTGGAGATCCCGGAATTATCTCTTGCATTTTAACGCTGTATTAGAAAATTGCCCAGCAGTAAGTTGCTCACAGCTGAGATTGCAATATACTCACTGCACTGCCTCTGCAGGCTCTGCAGACACACTGGGAGTAGAGGTCTGGCATTTGAGAGCTGGCATAATGTGGATGGAAAATTACTGTGTTAGTTCTCTCACCTTTGCTCTTGTTGATAGTTCTAATAGGTTGTGATAGACTACAGGGAAATATAAATCATAAACTTAAAGTATACCAGACCACTCTCCGGTTCCTGAAAAGCATTAACGTGTCACATCAAGTGACTCTGTGATTCAAATGAGTTCTTTGCAAGACAGCTCAGAAAGTTTTAAGAAGTTTTTTTTAAAGAAAAAAACTTCTTGCAGGAGCATTTGCTTTTACTGTGTGAAGGTGGAAAATTATTCTTCAGGATCCAGCTTTAGAAAGGCTCATCACTTAGTTTTTTAAATTTATACATGATTGTCATGTTCTTAAAATTCTCTCCATGACAAGTCCTTTGTAGTTCCTTAAACTGGTGATGATTTTATTATGCTGAATTTGACAGGTTAATGATCGAGTAGGAAATCGTTTAATGCTTGTTAGTGTTAGATACAGAAAGGATAGATTATCTCTATCCTTTCTATATCTAAAATGAGAAACTAAATCTAGAGTTTGGTGGTAGGGCAGGGATTGTAGCAGGTAAGTACCAAGAGGACTGGCTGAGATCAGTGCTCCCTCGTCCTCTTGCAAATTGCATTTAGGATAGCAAAAGAACCATTAACCATGATGCTGAACAGTCAATACCAAAATAATGGGCTCTTGGAGGAGTATTGTGTGGGTCATTGCAGTGACACATTGGTCTAATGTAGCATTTCCTGAAGTGTCTTTCTCTGAAGTATTAGGATTGGAGTTTTGCTGTCTAGCAGAGGTAGCAGGACATGGTGTTTCGTGTGCTGGCTTGGAAAGAAGGGGACTGCTGTCCCTTTTTGATTCAGTCATTAGCTCTTGCTATGAAGCCACTATAAAAACTTGGTTGGAATGGGAACCTCTGTGGTATGGGCAGTCTCTGACAGTATGGTGAGGGAAGTAGCATGGACAGAAGTGCTGACATGTCACTAGTAGTAATAAAAAGCAGAAAAGCAGTAAGAAGAGTAAAGGCATTTGGTCTAGGCTTGTGATTTGGAGGGCAAAAGAACTCACAGCCTGTTTTCAGTCCTCGGGCTCTGTGTATATATTTTAATAACTTATGTTTTTCCTGTTTGAACTGAGCAAGGCTCGGAGAACAAGCTGTTCTGGAATCCTTTATTTCATTTATTCCCAGTAGATTCCAGTGGGAAATAAAATCAACAGCCTCTCCTCTTCTGAACAGTGACCCTCACTGTGTTTGTTAATACCTTTCAGTGTCTGTCTCCATCAAAACTCGAGATATAATTGCTCAACCAGAATACGCAGGGGAACAAGAACTAAGGGGGTTTTTTACCAGTTTAAAAAGTACATTAATTGCGTTTGATTTTGGGTGCCCAAAGTAAATGCTTTACTGTGGGAGCAGCTCATTTGTTTAAACTGCTTTTACAAATTTAACTTTTTATACAGGTCCTGAGTTTTAGATCTTAAAAACACCTCATCAAAGCATCTTAATGAACTGGTGACAGCTATACACCTGAAAGATCTTTGTGTGTGTGGGCAGAAATGCCAAAAATTGATTTCCCTGTGGGACCAGGAAAAAAGGCAGTTTTTAAAATCTTCTGGTTAAATTTGCATGTGACTTTCCTATCACTTCATGCTGCTTAAATGGATTAGTGACTGAGTCCTTCAGCATAAGATCTAGAGAATATTTCTAACGTGCATACATTGAAATGCTCAAGATGGTTTTAAATCAGGTGTTGCAGAGCAATTAAAACTGAATTCTGTAATGCACACTGTGAGAAAAGGAGGCAATAGCCAAACAAAAGACAGGAAGGTCTGATTTACCAAAATAGACATGGAAAGGGATCTGGTATAATGATATCTGGTAAGTAAAGGTCTCCTGGAAGTGATAAAATTATTTTATTATCTTAATCCTAGAGGTCTGGACTGTAAGTCCATTTTCTGTATATCTTGCCAATTAGAGAAGGACTAGCATTATACTCAGGTGGACAGAAAACAGTGTAATTGAGGCCTAAAGATCAGAGCAGACTGTGTTGAAAGGTGGGATATATGAAAAAAAAGTAATTTTGAGAAACGTAATAATTTCTTTAAAACATAACCCCCTGTGATAGTTGTGAAAATTAGTGGGAATAGCTTCAGGGATTAAATAAATTCTCTCTGTCTGAATAAAGTACTAGTAACAGTGTCAATATTTTATGGGTCTTAGCACAAACTTCTTGACCACATGAGGTGTAAGGTAACATGAAGAAATGTGTGTTTTCTGTTTAATGCAGCTGTTACAGGCAGAGGAGGTAAAAGGGGACCTTGATGGAACTCCTGGTGGGTGAGATTTAAGTGTGTCTGGGCTGAGGCAATTCTGTAGAGCTGGGGAAAGACTGCGATGCCATTGCACAGTTATTCACCTCCCCTGAGGGAATGGCACCTGCTGATAATAAGATGATTTTCAATGTCAGGGATCTTCATCTGCTTCCTGTCAGTCTGGGAATCAGTGTGCTTGAGCACATTTTCCATCTGCCTTCAGACCAAGGGCTGACTTTCTTCTCCTTGAAGTGGAAGCTGTTCCTGCCAGGTGTACCTTTTTTTCCTTTGGAGCAGGAGCTGATGTTTGGCACTCAAGCTGCCAGGAGCACAGCTGAGAAGGCATGCTTGCAGACAGGCTCTTCATGATCCACCAAATTGTTGTACTGTTTAGTCGGTGTCAGCTACACCAACTCCAGTTCTGGAGTGGCTTTGTGACAGTATGTAGGGCAGTAGACTTAAGACAATGAAAACCTAGGACAATGAACACTTTTGGGTCTTTCTTTTCTCTGCCTTTCTGCTCCTGCAAGAAATCATGCTGCTCATGTTTCTTGAATTAAAGAAACACATGGGTAGTAAGCCAATTTATCTTCCCACTTCTGTTGTTTTCAATCCCTAATTCTCATTCTTCTTGTGGATACGTAGCTTCTAGCATTTTAATTCTTGTTTAGAACTGATGCTTGCATAATTGGATGATAGCTAGTATCTGATCCATCCATAGTGGCTGGAAATGATGGGGAAGGTAAATATTCTCCTTGGAGTCCAAGTCCTGGATATTCAGCTGTCTCATATACATATTGAAAGTCCAATAAAATATGATGCTAATTTTCCAACTAGTTTCTCTTTCAAAAGAGCACAGTTTGTTCTGGAGTAATTAAACAGCAATTTTTAAGATAGTTCTTCATGATCTGTGCAGTGCTGATTATCAGATATAGCAGTTTTGCATTGTAAAAGTGATATTTTAAGGGCAAACAGAATCTCTGAAGTTGGGTACTCATGCTCGGAAATGTGATACATTGCCCACTGAGCCTTGCTTGAAACAGATAAAAACTTGCCTGTGAGCTGATGAACATTATTCAGCATTTAGGTATTTGCTGCTGCAGCCTTAATTCACTTCTCTGGTTCAAGGCAGTCTCAGGACAAATACAGTGTTTAATAATTACATTCTCTGTGCAAGGGATGGCAACAGAGTCCATTGGGTCCTTTCCAAACCTGCTGGTTGAAGGGACTGTACATGTAGTTTGTTATTCAACAGAAGTTGTTTTTTGAAGCAGACAGAACTGGGAAAAAAATAGTGGTTTGATTTCAGGTTCTATAGGAAGGAAATATGTAATCATTCCAAAAAGCTGTTTGTGCTTCTTTGTCCATAGCTTACCATGCTTGGGCCTCTGTTCTGATCTCCATTTCTTTCTCCTGTCCCGTTTGGTATGGACAAACCCCCTTCTGGGGTTTCACTACACTCTCCCTTCACTCTGCCTTTTGTGTGTGTGTGTGTGTTTTCCAGAATTGCAAAGACTTTGCAAACTTTTCAGTTAAACATGAATGCAAGAAGAAAACTGGTAGATGATAACCACAAGAGAAATTGTCAAGCAGGTTATGGTAATAACAAAAGCACCAGACAAACTTAGCAGTGGTCACTACTGCTTGTGATGCCTGACATTATGCCAACAGCTTAGCATCTGATTGCTGGACAGGTCGTGTTTATCCCTTGATTTCTGCTATAAATTTACAAAGTGGTTTCTTAAAAGGGAATAGTTTGGAGGTTTTTTGTTCATAGGCAGACAATGTACATCTGAGTCAGTTCATTTTGCTCTGGCTGCTCTCAAAGAGCACTTGGCTACTTTGAAAGACTGTCTTGTAGACCTCAGCAGATGAATGAAGTCAATGACAAAAATGAGCCATTTAAGTATTTTGGTTTAGTCTGTTGTGTTTCTGTATTCTCCTACTTTGCATTTCATATCTGGATTTGTGATTTTTGCCATCCTTTCACATTTTCTTCTGTTTACTGTTATTTTACCAGCTCTGCAGCAGGATGTGCCAGTTATCACTGCTGTCAAGGACCACCTACTTCACGTTTGAAGGGATAGCTCATATTTGTTTCACCAGAAAGCAAAAGAAGCACCTGAAGCAAAAGAAATAGCATCTTAGAGATATAATTAATAACTTTCTCTAGTTCTATCTGTCTTATGCTGATACAGTATAACTGATAAGAGCAGACAACTGCTTACAATATCTTTATCCTATCACAATGGCTTAGGAGCTCCCTATTGGATTTAAACTGACAAATGCTATCACATTACTGTAGCATGGCAAAGAACCAGTTCAGGATTTCAAGCCATAGTCATGGATCTGATCACATATTGAAACATTTCACACCACTTTTTTATTATTATCTCTTGCTAAATTCTTCATTTGTGTGGCTTTCATTTCCTAGACTTAAAGGCAACAACCGTACCTGTTTTTCAGTAGACGGCAAAACCTCCTGGCTGTTTTTTCTCTTTAGGCAATTCTTCATCCAGTCATCTTCCTTGTTTGAAGTACTTTCCATAAACTCGTTTTGTTTTGAGGTGAACAGGTTAATCTGAACATGACACAAGGGCTGATTTGTGAAAGGCTTCCTAGGCAAGGCCAAGTGCATAGGAGCTGTATTCTTGGAAATTAAAAATCTAATGCCATGACTAAATATTTAAGCAGTGGTGCAAAAGATGATGATAAGGAAAGAAGATTGCAAGTTAATTTGTTTATTGTCAATATTGTCCATTCCAAGAGAAATGTCTCTTTGGAATATATTAAGAGAAATATTGCATATAATATGAGCAAAGTAACTGCTGCTATTCAGAGGACTTCAACAGAATTGTGGTATCAGTTTTTTGGTTATGACAATTTTTAGGAGGCAAGTGGGAAATGAGCTCTATAGTCCAGGAGGTCTCTTAGGTCCTGTCTTGTTGTCATATTACAAAAAAATTCTGAAAATAAGTACTCCCTATTTTTTTTCTATCTGTCTTCCTCATATTAGGTTGCTTTAAATAATTGTAATGTATTGTTTTTTAAAGTTTAATTCTGTGGTGTACAGTATCCTCTTGGGGAGGTTAGTATGGTATTCGGTCTATTTTAGGTTCACCTCAGAAAACCTATTCAACTGCATCATCTCTGGTAATGATCTTGGGGAGAATAAAAGTACATGCTCAATTACAGGCTCAGAATTTTCCACTAGCAGCAGAAATTTGGATTTAGTTTCTTTATATCCGACCCAATTCCCAGCCGACCCAACTTATTTCAATTGTCAGCATTCAAAGGCACTTCCAAACTGTGCATCTCCAGGAAAGTGAGGTTAATTTGTTTATTTCTGTTAAACAGTGGAATTTTTACAGTATTATAATTCCAGTATTTTCAGTATATTCATCTTACACATTTGACAGTAAGAAAAAGCAGGTTTAAGATCCTACTGAAATAAGCTTTGCCTGTAGCATATCTTGATTCAAAAATTCAGCTTCTTGCCATTTCATAATGCTTACAGAAATTAATGGTGCAGTCTTGTGGTATGAAGTTTGGATAATGTTTTCAATACATATGCCTTGAAAATTTACCTTGAAATGTTTTCCTTCAGATTCCACAAAGCAGTGTAAATTGTGACTTGGAGAGTGTGCTGTGAAAAACTCATGTAGCAGTGAGTAACCAAATGGTTGATGCTATTGGAACAGAACGAGGTTCATCTTGGCTAATTTACAAACAGTCATTTGGTTTGATCCTGGAATCGTGAGGTGTTCGTGTGTGTTTGGGGACAGACGGAGCTGGGGAGCTGAGAAGGACATGCAGGGTGGATAAGAGCAGGATTTACTGTGTAAAGAAGGCAGAATGAAAGACTCACGAAGAGTGCAGTAGTGCAGCTCCAAAGGCACAGAGGAGAGGGGTTGTGTACAGTGACATCGAGGCAGGCTGAGTTATGTTGTAATTTGTATTATAAACACAGCCGGTCATAACCAATGTCGTTGGGTTGTCTTACACTTGCCTTCATAAACAGTTCTGAAGTGTCTTTTAGTGCTTCTCTATAAAATCTTTATTATATTACTGTAGACCTTTGAAATTCAGCGTGACAAAGCTGAAGGCCAAGGAATGTGCCTTCAAGCTGATCATTGGGCTTGCTTAAAATTTGGTCAGGAATTTGCTTACTGGGTTTTTTGTGTTGTTGAATCCAAATCTGCTCAGAGATCAGTATGCTCAGCTGCTGGAGCAGCCAGATATGATAACAAATCTCAGACTTGTGTGCAATCCCTCTGATGCAGAAATAAGCCCAGTTTACTGTAACAGCTGGCAAAACCACACAGCAGCCTCTGAAGGAGAGGATGTGATCCAGCCAGGTCCCTCACAGATTGACTTGGATATTGGTGATGGCTGTGCACAGTCTTTCCAATCTGATATGAATGCTGCTCCTTCACCTCATCTAGTGCAAGCCATTGCTTCAGTTCAAGAGTTTAAACTTTGCTGGTGGTTCTTGGTAAGTTTTGTTTATTAACAATATATGTTGGGATAGGGATGTTAATAGGAAGGAACAGAGCTTGTAGGCAAGCTGCTTTGGCTTGATTTGAAATCCAGCAACAGAAGAAGAAAGGAGGTCTTTTTAAAATCAAAACCAAAATACCCATCTGTATTCCATTCTTTCTCTAATTTTACATTTCTTCCCACACAAACAAACAAAACCAGTCTAACTCACCACCTCCCAAAAACACACATTCTAAATGCTTGGGAAATAGTAGTTTTTATATCTTACAGACCATATTTAGGGCACTCATTTCTGCCTGCTGAGCAAGTGGAGAATGTTCCTTTTTCCCAGATAAATAAGACTTTCATGTAGCTAGATAAATATTTTTGTTTTCCCAGTGACCTGGAGGTGACTCCTGTGCTTAAATGACGACGGAAGATAAGGGATGTGATGCATTGCCTCTATCTGAGTCCAGGGCTCCCTGAAATATTCCCAGGAACACTAAGGACTGGGATTCTCTGTGACAGGG
This sequence comes from Nicator chloris, assembly GCA_013400495.1. NCBI lineage: Eukaryota > Metazoa > Chordata > Aves > Passeriformes > Pycnonotidae > Nicator > Nicator chloris. Next base: position 132,830 of record WAAE01016614.1, read on the forward strand.
AGAAGCAGAGGGGTGTTTGTCTTCATGGTTTTGCCTATTTAATACAGACATTTTCTCCCCTAGCCATTGAATGCAACCACAAGTCTTGGGCATGTGCTTCTCTGTGAAGCATTTGCTGCACTGTGTGGGGTGTTGGGAAAGGCAGAGCACCCCTGGACAGGAGGATGGGGAGGGGAAGTAGTGGCAGCCATAGAGGTGACGGTGAAGGATTGGGATCCTGGGCTTCAGAATTCTCTTCTGCTGAGATCATGTACTTGGTATGGCTCCCAGGCACAGTCCGTTCCAAAGGGGAACAAAAATGCAGAAAAGCAAAGTAAACATAATATTGCTCCCACTATGGGTTAGATCAGTTTATGCATTTGCTTGTTGAGTTAGTTAGTGTGTATTAATAGACTTTCATATGTGTTTCAGTGGAGCAGATTAATTTTAAGAGAGCCTGATAGAAAATCTAGGTGTTTGTCTTCTGTCCCTCACATCCCTTCCGTCAGATAGGGAAGGAAATGGGATATAAATGATGAATAAAGCACATTTCTCAACTTTTCTCCTCATTGATTAGAGCTCCCATTAGCTTCAGAGACATTGTGCAGAATCTAGATAACCAGACATCTTAATCCAACTTCTATTCAATTACAATATTTTTCTATTAACACCTATTTTATCTTCTTATCTTACCACCTCCTCGTGTCTTGGGAGCACAAGGACAGGTGGGACTGGCATGAAAATAACTCAAACATGATTACAATCATTTGCAGAACAATTGATTTCACTGGAATATCAGAGCTTTGCTTAATTTTCTTAACTAAAGTCATTGTCTAAATTGCCTAAGCTATCATGCATCTGGGCAAATTTTGTACAGTTGTCAAAATTATCTTGACATGTTTTTTACGGGAAGATGTTTATCCAATGACAGCTGTGAGTCATGCACAGAAAGTCTAGAAGCTTTCATCCAGTCTCACATCCTCAAAGAGAAGTACCTAATGTTTCAAGGCCCGTTTGAAGGGCTTTTATTTTGGTAAGATTGTATTTGCTTGCTGAAGTCTTTGTCACCTCTGTGGATCAGAAATAAACACACTTCCAGGGAGATGAATTCACTCGTGGTACAAATGTGTTTTTACTAGGGTCAGGTCAAGTGAGCTGGAGGGTTGAAATGTTAAAAATACTGCACAGTATTGCTCATGAGATGTGTTTCAATCCAGGTCCTCCATTTCTATCATGTTGTTCCTTCTGGAGGCTGCCACAGCAGATTTGAAACAGGCCAAACTTGCAGTTTGTGCTCAGTAGAGGCACCTGGCAAGTGTTCCATCTCTTAAGATAAGAAGCCACTGGGTTTCAAGGAGACAGCCTGTTTGCAAAGACTTAGGCAGTAATTTAAATTAAAAAACTGGGATGAATTGTCAGCGGGGGAAAGGAAAGGGGAAATGTCCCTCTTTTAGTGGAGGAAGCCTCCCCTTAAGTTGTTTCAGAGTCTCACTCTTGCATCCAAGGGCCACAGGATGTTTCCCTGGAATGCCAGCTTCCCATGCAGCTTTTGCCTTGCTTCATCTGAATCACCATCGAGGATCCTTGCATGAAAACCAGTGCTGATTTGTAGCTTTTAAAGTATGTTAAGTGTGGAGATAAAAAAAACTTGTTTGCCACAGAGATTTGTTGAGGACGGATGACAGACCCAGGAATCTCCTTCCCTACTGTTTTATTGCCTGAGAAGCACAGCACTTCCTTCCCCCAAGCTGTGCCACCATGCAAAGGATGCTTTTCTGGGATTGTGATAGAGTTCCAGGAAAATTTAGACACACAAATATTTCTTCTAGCTGATTTGGTTAGGACAATATATTCTCTGCCTCTTAATCTTATCAGTCAGTAATGAAAGAAAATGAAATCCCAGCAGAAAAATTAAAAAAACACTGATAGGGAAGTAGAATTTATCCATTTTATGTACGAATTTTTCCTCTTGAGAAGCTTCATAAAAAAAAAATCTGTATTGGTAATATTTTGTTCTTTAATAAAAGCAGGATTTAAAGGTTTTAGTGATAAAAAACCCCAAATCATAAATACTGTATTCTGCATGACAGTACAAATACTGGTGGGCAAGGATGCACAGAAGATATGCAGTTACAACAATCAGTAAATGAATTAAGATTATATAGAATAAGGTGTGAAGCATTACAATTAAGAATGCAGCATCAAAGATTTTGATATGCTCTGAAACAAGAGAATTGAAAAATATAAATATCTTGATTTTTTGCTCTGAATTAGGGGTATAGTGTATTATGTCTCCACGTGCAATTATGTATTTAAAAGGTAAATTAGATAATAATTATTTTCATTCTAAAGAAAGAATGAACTTATGTGGGGCAAAATACTTGTTTGGCTTTCCTCTGGGAGAGGAGCATCACGTTTGAGAGGCCAGTGTATTATTGGGGCTGGAAAGGTGAGATGATCACTGAAATACACAGAATGGATGGCATCAGGTTAATGTTTTTATTGACTGCAGTTCGTGAACAGAGATATTCACAAGTGGCATAAGGGTTCTTTTCCTGTTTTCAGCCAAAATACCACGTGTCACTCTCAGCAAGAAGCTTTATGCCAAACACAGAATCTAGCTGAAAGAGTGAAGTGGACAGCTTCTGTTCCTTGTAGGCTCACTGAACAGAAGGAACATCAAAAACAACACTTTCAGAAGTGTTTCTGTAGAGACTTTCTTTGTTCTCACCATCAGTTGAAGAGATTTACTGCATTTGTAGATCACTCTCTAATACTCTCTAAAGAATTCTGCTACTTTGCAATAGTTCAGCTATGACTTAGGGAGGCATTTAAACTCTTGACACTGGCTTCAGCAGCACTGCTCTTGTGTTAGAGAAGCCTTTGGAAGGCAGTGGCTGCAACTGCTTTCCTGTTCTGCTCAAGATCCAAGCAGTGGCTGCTGTACAGCAGTGGCAGAACAGAGAGGGAAGGCACCACACAGCACCTTCAGAAAATTTGTTTTCAGGCTCTGGTGGATTGATGTAATCTTTGGATGTTGCAGTTATCTCTCAATACTCAGTAAAAGTAGTTGCCATGTTTGAAATTGAAACCTCCTGATTTCTTCACTAATACTTACACTGTTCTTTACTGGCCAAACACTGGGAGAAGACCATGTGACTTTCACTGTTTAATTATCTTTCTAGCATAATCTACAAGTTTTCACTATCTTAGTACTCTGCTGGCTGTAGCTCTGGGAAATGAAAGATGTTGTTGTATATACAACACAAATACATGAGTAATTTGATCTTGGAGCCAGCTGATGTTGTCTTTCATTTTAATTTTCATTATGCCTTTGGCTCTGTAGCTGCTTCAATTTTTTTAGACAGTACTGTATAAAGAGGCAATACAGAGTTAATTGCTGTTCAGGGAAAGTGTTCAAAAAACAGCACCAGCTATATCTTATAACAACACCACTTTCTCCTAATGTTTGTGCTTTTTGTCTTTAGAATTTATCTATACCAATTCATGATTACAGGTATTGGTGCAGCAGGATTATCTTGGATAGTTAGAGCTTTCCTAATCATCATATTTTTGTTCTTACATTGTTTACAGTAAGTATTCAAGATTTCATAATAATTTCTAAAGGTTAAAAAAGTAACTCTCCAAAGTGAAGATAATCTCAGTGTCTGTCCCTGCAATTACTAATTGGACCACTTTGCCAATTCAATATACAACCACTTTGAAATGTAGCCTATAAAGTCAAGTGTTATCTGCTTTTGATCTGGCTGTTGCACAGATCACTTTAACAAAAAATTTGCTACTGGCTGAGTATCATGAGGGTTGGAAAGCTGAGGCAGAGCAGTGTCACACTGTGGAAAGGGATACATAGTTTGGTGTTTGTTGCAGGTTGTTCTGCATGACTTTTTAATCTCCATATATATGCTTTATTTCTCCTTGTGACAGTTTTATTGCCCCACAGTAAAAGCTTCAAAAGTAATAGTTTTCAAAACGTGACCTTACGAAAATATCAAAACAGTATTTTTAATTGAATGAAAAATAAATTTAAAAAGAGAATACAGGTTAGTGGTGTTGGAAACTAAAGGGAACAGCCTAATGCTGTGATCCTAGAACAGAAATAACCCTGAGCCTCTGCAACAGAACTGGACCAAAGCAGACTAACTTGGCAAAAAACAGAAGCTGTGACTTTTATAATAAGCAGTGATATTGCAAGGAATATGGCCCAGCTTCTCATGTCAGTAGCCAGCCTTGTTTGCTCTGGCAGAGGTAGGGAACTAACTAAATTTATCTTGATGCTATTTCTCTTTGGCATGTTGTTGTCTCTTAATTACATATTGAATAGCATCTGGTGTTTGAAGAATTATCGAATAGAAACACAGCAGGGGGAAGTGTGGCAATATTGATGCAAGCTGATACTTTTTCTGCTGTGGTGGTCTGGAGGCTGTTTCCTGGGCACTGAGACATCCTGCTTCTTCCTCAGCCTGGCCCGAGGTGCCCAAAACATCAATTTTGTAACACTAGTGTCAGGCCAAATTTAGCTCTCAATTTTGATTTTGTAATACCAGGTTTTCATAACTCCTAGAACATGTGGAACTAAACTGTTTCCATCTCTTGTCTTTTTCCCCTTCAGTCACCAGGGGAAAAAATTATTGAAAACAGTTTCCTGCGGGAGATTCAACAAAAGCGTTGCAGTGCGCTGTTTGTGCGGTGAAATCAAAGCAACTGGAAACTGTTTTGTTGTCTGAGATTGAGTGATCTATTATTTCAGTGGCACTAAGGACTCACAGCGGTTTTTGAAAACCCCTTATAGTACATAGCTCTTCCTTAGGTACTGAATCACCTTTGAAGAGCTCTGCCTTGGTAACACCAGGAGAACAGCATTTCTCTGCCTCACACAGGTCATGGAAGAGCAAACGTGTTAGTTTATGAAACACTCGTGTGCCAATACTGCAGGCAGGTTTATTAGCTTATCTAGGAGTTATATGTAAGTTAAGTGGTCTTTATAAACTATTGTTTTCCAAAATCAGAAAGGTAGGAATCTTCTTACTTTAAATCTAGTTAGGCAGGGGAAGGAAGGCAACTACAAAACAGACAATTTTATCTTTCCATTGCCTTGAACAGCTCTTCAAGCACAGATTGTCTGAAATAGCTGCCATAATGTTTTTACTTTTCAGGCCATGGAGCTTAGGGAATCAGATTTTTAGTATCTACATCATCTCTTTCCTCTTGGGACTGAAGCTGGTTACCATAGCAAAATGGCAAGGAAGCTGATAAGCAAGTAGTACCATTTGGCAAACAGGATATAAATTTATTTTGTTAAGACAGAGGACTGTGAAAAAACTGTTGCTCCTAGATTTTTTTTCCTTCATTGTGTTTTAAAATGGCTGGGTAGAAAATAGTGAAGAGATATTGAAGAAAATTCTCTTGCTCATTAACAAGTGTGGCTGCAACTAAAAGGAGTGTCAGTTTAAAATCTCTGCAGATCTTTAATATTTTCACAGAAAAGTTACACAGTAACACAGATATTACAGAGTAATTTCACTCCTTATGTTTCAAGGTATTGCAAAGATGCCATACTGTGAATTAAATGAGCTCCTGCTAAACAGAATAAATACAGATACCCATCTTCCTGCTACTTAAAAATTACATTTCAATATAGTTTTGTTCTTACTTGATGAAGCATGGTCATCTGAGTCCGTCTTGTAAATCAGTCTGTGAAGTCCCTTGGGTTTGTGTAAAGTGATGTTAGTGAGTGCTGAAAAGTTAAGCTGCTTGGTGTTCCAAAAATGTTCTCAATAATGTCGACTCTGATGGTGTTTTTTGTACCCAGTGTCCAGCATGAACCACAGGCCCTGAACAGCACAGCCTGCCTCCTTAAGGCATCATCACAGCAACTGTATCTTTCTGCGTGGATCCCACTGGGGGAACTTTATGTTGGCACAACACCAGTTTGTGCAGAAAGACCTAAAAAGAGTTTGTTTCCAGGACTGAGGTGTTCCTCTTTCTGCTGAGTCAATTCTTGATATGGTGCCTGGCATCTAAACCACCTGTTGGCTCCTGTTCTCGGTGAAAGACTTGAGTCATTGGTTTGGGGAGGTTTTTTGGGGTTTGTGCTAGTGACTGTAAGTGAAATGAAATCTCAGTCTTGGGATTAAAGCAGAAAACTACTTATTTCTTTAAAACCTTCTTTGTTCTCAGTTTTATTCATTCAAAAATATCATACATGCTTATACCATTTTATATGCCCTTACAAATTTTTTAATTACTGCACAACTCCAATAGCAAGGATTTGGGAGTTTTGCTGTAATCTGGGCATGCAAAAGATGCTGTTTAGTTTTAACATCTTTGAGCCCATAGTAACCAGTTTGAATTTGTAGAAGTTCTGTTCATTGGTTGAGAGTCTCAATCAGTGCACCCATGGAGTGGGAATCAGTGTAAATCCCAGGAAACCCCTATTCTGACACCCTTTCAATGGATTTTTTTTTCAATATAATAAGTACTGGCTGGAGGGGTTTTTTTATGCTTGGGAGGATTATTCATCTTTAAAAATCATCATTATCACCAAAAAAATACCATCAAATGCCCATTGGATGCAGCACTGGCTCAGGATAACTGGGCAGGATCTGGGTGTGGGTTAACTGGTGTCTTATCAACTTGGGGGAGAGAGGTGGAGAACCTTGGATATGGCAGGATCCAGCCAGGCTTAGAAAGAGCTGAGTGAGAGGATAATTGTGAAGGGAATGTGTGGGTTTAGGACTGGGACTTATTTCATGTCCATGTGCGTGACCTGAATCTTCAACAACCCCACCTCTGTGGCACTGCAGGCTCTGCATGGACAGACCCATCTGTAGGGGTTGAGAATAATTTTGTCCTAGAAAACCAACTGTCTGCAAATACATCTAGATTGGTGACAGCCACCTGGGGGTGTCCAGTCCTTGTACTGTAGTGTGGCACACAAATGTGGGAACTCACTGCAGGGACATGGCCCAAATGCAGCACTTGGGTGCAGCAGCTTGGCAAGTTGGAGTGTTGCCATCGACTGGCAGCCATCCACAGAGAGGAGCCCCTCCTCTGGCTGTAGTTGGTGGTGTTGCTTAGCTTGAGTTGAAAGATGAGGTTTTTCTGCCTAAGTCCTGTTTCGAGTCAGAGTTGTCAATAAAAGACTTGTCGCTGTGCTTAGCATATGAACATGGTCAAACAGTTGGAGTAATGCCAGTCAGATTTTTATGGAGAGGTTGTTACTCTTGGGATGTGAGTCCATGTGTGAGATGGGGGCAGCTCCTCTCTCCTGCACAGTGTCCAAGTTGGTTTGGGGAGTCCTGAGCACCCCCTGTGAGCTCAGGGCTTGAGGGGTGTCCTGCAGCTCTCCTGCCCTTCCGAGTGACTCCACATTTTCACAGAATGGGCTGGGCTGGGAACTGCTTTTTTATTCTGCAAGTAAAAAATTAATAAAGGCAAAGGATATATTTGGGCTCATTAGGGAATAGAGCAAAGATCTGTATTATTAAGAATCTTGGAGGTGTGACAGTCTTTCCCCCTGGAAGAGATGGCAGGTGTTTCAAATAATTCAGTCCTCAAAGGGGGATCCAGTACAGCTTGTGCAAGTCCAAAAAGTCCTGCTGGAACTGATCTCTGTTAAGGGAAATGTTTACATTACGCCATCAGAAAAGGCTTTGAGCATTTTGCTTGAAACAAATACCAGCAATGAGCATGAATATTGTTTTTCCTTTTTATTAAAAAATAGTTGGGAAATAAAAGGTTGCAAAACAAGTTTTCAGCAAAAGTTATGTGACTGTTTCCTTACCAAGCATAACACACATGGAAGTAGAAGAGTGACATAACTCTTCCTTCATGCTCATCCAGCTGAAATATGCTTCAGACTTAGCAACTCATTTCTGTACTCCTATATAGAAATGTTAAAATCTTATGGTTTTATCTAGAAACATAAAGTTTTGAGTTGGAACTAGATTATAAAAGCTGCTCTGAAATCTTGTGAATATCAACACTTTACTTTCAGTATTTTAAGCACTATATCAAAATAATGGTTAATGTACCATTGAAATGTTTCTGAGCCAAATATGTAGGTACACAAACATGAAAATATCAGTGGTCCTCTGCCAGATCTCTCTGCGTGAGTTATAGGTGACTTCCAGTGATGGAGCAATGATGCATTTTTAGACTGATTTGTGTCTCAGTAGTTCCCAGATAATAGATAACCAAAAGCAAGATTGCAGAATTACCAGTGGAATTGTACCTTTTATTTGTGAAGTGTTTCACAGTGGAAACAACATATATTTGAGGTCATATATTCAAGTTTTATATTTTAAAGATTAGAGAGGTAAAATACACTGGAATTAAGAGCCTGAGGTTTAAATATGTGTTGGATTAAGGAGTTATGAAAGGGGCTGGATTCTGGCTGGTGCTTTGTTACCAATTGCAGTTTTCCAAAGTGTAACCAAGTTTTTTTCTCTCTTTTTTTTTTTTTTTTGTTTTTTTTTGTTTTGTTTTGTTTTGTTTTTGTTGCAGCTGGTCTCCAATGTTCTCATCTTCTCCTGTACAAACATTGTAGGCGTGTGTACCCACTACCCAGCAGAGGTGTCCCAAAGACAGGCTTTCCAGGAAACCAGGGAATGCATACAAGCCAGGCTGCATTCTCAAAGGGAAAACCAGCAGCAGGTAAGAGCAACAGTTGGAAATAGAAAATAAAAACACTGAAACAGAATTAGCATGCAAATTGTTCCTGTAGGATGAGATTTGCAGGCTTCTTGCTTCATGAGTAATCCAAGCAAGAACAGATTTTTGTTAGAGGACAAGATTTTTAAAGGTTTAAAAGAAAGCTCAGGGGTGTAGTTCTTTGGACTTTTCCAGAGACAAGCAACATATCCAGTGGCGTGTGCTCTGTGGATTAAAATGACACAATATACAAAGAGTCTGCATAGTTTTTTTGCACCCATCATTGCTGCCGAGTGTTAAATGCAGATGCAACACAGGCCTTGGATTGACCCTCTTTGTAAGGTCAAAGCCTGGCGTGCTTGTCAGCCCAGCCACTGCCAAAAGGTAGCTGTAAGGCAGGCAGGAATTGGTCCACACAACATAACATTTCTTGGTGCCTGCAAAGAAGGTCCTCTTCCCTCCTTTCCCAAAGGTTCCTGCCTGCTTACACACCTCTCTATTGGCTTCAAATGAATTGTATTTGTTCAAAAAGTAAGATTCATCATCAGCTTCATTGGGTTTTTGCTGTAAAAAGCCCTCTTGCTGCCAACACACAGCTTAGCTGTCAGGGTACTGAATGTATGTGCTCCCCTAATTCATTTGTGGGTTCTCTTGCAATGAATCTCTTGTGTCCTCGGAATTAGGCACAGAAGGTCTTTTGGGGCAGCTTAGCTATTCCCTTGCTAACACACATCTGTGCCCTGCAGTACATCTCATAGTGGTCTGTTCAGTCCAATTTAAAATGAATCATGAAATGGGACTTCCACTCATCCCTTGGGAGGTATCTCAGAGCTTGGTTGTGGGTTTGGGAAGAGGTCAGGGGAATGAATCAGCTGGGGAGTCTTTGCATCTCTGTGGCAACTCAGTTTCATTTTCCTTCGTGTCTCAGCCCATTTGCATCTATGGATTTGTGTTTTGGCAGTGTTTCATGAGGTACCTCTGGCTGACAGAGCTGCAGTTGCATCCTTACTGTGAAATAACGTGTACACGTGCTTATTTGGTACTTTATGTATGAAAACAAGATTCACACTCAAAACTCCTTTCTCCTTTGCAACGAATATTGTCTCAGAAAGATGAAATGAGCGGCCGCTCCTCCTTCCACACCTTGAAGTGGAGGAAAGGATTGAGCCAAGAGAAAATGCCATTTTACTTATTGATTACAGCTCTGTCCTCCCTGCTGAGAGACTGCCTTAGCAGCATGGCTCAGATGCCTGTGCTGTGCTGGATTTGGGATTTCTGTCTCAGAAGCAGCTCCCAAGAACAGTCCTGACAAATGCCCCATCTTGATGCTTTTTTCTTCTCCCCCTCTCCTGGAAGTACTATACCATACATAAGAAAGCCAGGACATCAGAAAAACGTGGGTCAAAGCCAGTCAAGTGCTCTTCAGTCCCTCCAGCAGTAACTGCGGGTCCTGGCAGCTGGAGACTCCTAATGAGATTATTTGCTGCCACAGCCTGCACTGCCATTGATCTCCAGGTTCAGTTCAGATGCCTCTCTATGCATAATGCATTGAGATAAGCATGAGGTGACAGCAGACACAAATAAGGACAGCTCAGCCCACCTCTGGGAGAGCCAGTCTGCAAACAGGGGTGGAGGAAAACACAACTGCACAGCCCAACGCTGTTATTTATGGATGCTTGTCTTTTTCTGGAGATCGATGGTGCTCCTGTGTGCTGTTCTCTGTTAAAGGCAGGCAGATTTTCTCAGGCAAATGACCTTGTATTTTCCTTTCTTAAGCATCTACCAGCACCCAAAATTAACCTGAAAGTAAATAGAAAATCCAGAATGTCCAATGCAGAAAAGAGATGACTTGTGGTTTCATAACTTGAGGTAACCTAGGGCAGAGCCATAACAGGGATCAATGAACAAAATATTCTTGGATGAAAAATCAGATGTTCTCCATATTCTGTAGGGAGCAAATAGCATTTGAGTAAGAGATGGGTTGTTGGGACTGCACTGTCTTAACTCTAGCATTGCATGTCTTTTGTCTCTGTAAAGTTGTTATCTCCTTTTTTTTTTTTTTTTTATCTCAGCATCACTTTTGGTAAAAAGTAGCTGTTACTAAACCAGAGGAGAAATGGATAATCTTAAAATACTAAATATTCGTGGTGATTTGAAGTCATCTTGGAAGGGGACTTCATAAATAGTTGAAATGCCTTTGCAGAGTCGTTGTGGGAACATGTGTGCCCATGTACACATGTATCCATGTGTATGAGTGTAAACAGAGTAGATCTGTGTTGAACTCCTTCATCTATTTGCCTGTTTTAGAGACTAGTGCTCCTTGGGATGCAGTGTTTAATGTATAATTCAGTGGAACTGTACTTGCATGTTATTTTGAAGTGAGAATTATATATGGATTTGCTCTTTCTTTTTTACCAGGTCAGAATGCTGCCTTGTTATACTTGTAAAACAGCAGTCCTAGTCACCTCACTGGTGCATAATAAGTGATTTTACAGCGAGGGCTGCAGCACTTTCTAGTTATTGTATCAAAATGAAAATTGTACTCTAGTGGAGACCCTAATTTCTCTGCTCCATTTGAAATAAAACATAGGGATTTTGTTGTTTTGAAGGCCTTTTCATGTGGCTTATGCCTTACAAATGCACTCGTTATAGCCTTCTCTTGTTAGCTTCAGAGGTTATTTTCAGTGATTGTGATTACTCCAAGCAAACAGAATAAAGATAATGCTCAGCTCTGTAACACAGCTCAACTTCCTAATTAGTAGCTGCATGAAGGGATGTTGTGCCACATGCATTTGTTTCACCTGATGAGCCTATCTTATTCCCTCATTATTAGTTCAGAGCAGCATTAGTGCAGCTCCTGCAGATCTCAAGTGTCTTGAAAATATTGGTGATTTAATCTGGCAAGTGCCTGTGGTGTCAGGAAGAGTAGGGGTGGGGGCTCTCGAGTAAAAGCTACTCGGAAATGTAGGTGACAATCTCCTGGAGTGCTCGTAACACACACTCAGACTCCTGTCCTGTTTTGGAAGCAAGCAAAGCCTCCATGCTCCTGTGCCCACAGGGAATGTTCCAAACCTGTGGGTGCCCCTGAACCTCCCATACAGCTCCAAGTTATTTAGAGGATGTGTAAAAATCACACATAAAATAGCAGCTTTCACACATTTGAGGATGCCTATTAGAATATGCAAATGACAACAGTGTATACACAATTTACTCTGGAAAGCAAACAAATGTGTTGTGCTTTTCCACTCAAGGAGTGCACCAATAGCTGACAGAAGCCTGAGGACACGTGCATGATTCATGAGCTGCTTTTTTTAAAAAAAAAAGGCTATGTAACTGTTAGCACCTGTGGTATGCAAGTGATGGTGACTGTACTTTAAAAAACAAGTATCTTTTCATGACTGCTGCAGTTTTAAGCAGAGATAGAAATCCTGCCAACACATCTTCTGTGTTATTACTATCTTTTCAAAGACTGAAGGCAAACTCAATCTCTTTAAGGTTCACCTTGTTGGGGGAAAAAGAAATACTGGGCAGTGCTACAGAGTATAAAATGTCTCAGTTCATGCTGAGCACATTTTCACTGAATTCATCTTCCTCGGGTTCCAGGGTTCTTCTCTCTCCTTAGAGGAAGAAATAAATGGTGAACTTTCAGTTAAAACTAAGAATTAGAATCCAGAAATGTGCCCATAACTGCAGTGTGGGCAAGTGGTTTGGTGACGTGAGTACTTGGGACGGGATTGCTGACCCCTCTGAGTCAGGCCTGTGTTTGAACTCTGCTGCTCCCTGTGTTGGTGAGAATTAATGAGCTGTTAGATAAGGTTGGGGACCTTCCTTTGCACCACCTTCTGTCTGTGTCATCAAGAAGGAAGGCCCTTTTCTTCCTCCTGCTCACTGCAGGGAAAGAAAAATAAAGACAAGAGAGGCACAAGCTTTTGGGGTTCTTCAGCTATGCCAGAGCACTGCCTGCAGGTTGGACCAGACCAGAGCAGGGCTGATCCCAAAGGAGATGCTCCTCACCTTTATGAGCCATAGCAAAGCCTTTTGAACTTCACGGGGTGTGACTGGGAATAGAATGAAGCTCTGGGCAGAATTCTCAGGTGTGATTCCTGATATACACAAATACATCCCTGGGGCACAAATTACCTGCAGATTTAAATTCTATCATTTCTGTGTGAAACTGGCACCAAATTTAGAATAATAACAAGGACTTGTTTTTATGTGAGTTTTTAGGAAAATCATCAGAAAGTCATAATTTTGTCAATTTTTGCATACTCTGTGGGAAAAGCTTGCAAAATAGTTACAAAAGTCACACAAAAGCTATGATCCGTAAATAAAAGTGCCAAGTGAGGGGCAAGGAGAGCCACAAACTGTTGATGATATGTGGTTATTAAAAATACTCTTATAAGTGAGTGAGTGTGTTTACAGACCTTAATGCAATTGGGCATTAATAGCACTTTAAGGTGTAGCAGTAACACTTTTCATGCTGGTTTTATCAGGGCGTTTCTACGACATTTTAGCTGCTAAGAGCAGGTTTGTGCCTGCTGGGGGAATGTGCTCAGATAATTAGATAAGCAAGGAAGGAATTTTAAATAGTGCCCAAGGGTGTTGGGATATCATTCCTCTGGTGTTAGGTGAAGGAAGACTTCGTGGTGGTGTGCAGAGACTGTGTGGGAGGTCAGACAATACCATTTATCAGAGTCCTTCCAAGAACGGTGCACGGACACTCTTTGAGTTGCATGGTTCCTTCATTTGCAAGAATTGGCAACCACGCAGTAAGCCCAGTGCATCTGGAATGAAAAACAGTACTTTTCCTTCTAAAACCATTAAATTCTTCTTGTGGGGTTGGGAACACAATTGCATATGAGCGGTTAGGGGATCAGCTACTGGGTTTATGGAGCCCATTTTTCTTGGTTGTACTGATCTCTCACCAAAGGGATGAGTCATTTCTCCCCAGTAAGGAACAAAGTGTGTTTGTTAACTGGGCAGCAGGTGTTTTAATTGGTTCATCTGTCTGACTCCACAGGAGCGTCTCCTGCTCTCTGTACTTCCTCGACATGTTGCCATGGAGATGAAAGCTGACATTAATGCCAAACAGGAAGACATGATGTTTCATAAGATCTACATCCAGAAGCATGACAATGTCAGGTAAGAACAGCAGCCTGTCTCCCAGCCATGGAGGAGAAGGGACCCTCCCAATGCTTGGCCCTGAACACCCAGGGACGAAGATGTCAGTGGCACATAATCCAAGCTTTGTATAAAGACTCTGAAGTGTCACTAGCTGGCTTTTGAAAGTTTGTTTATAGGATGGTAGGAGGATTGCCTCATTCAAACACCATTTTCCTTTAAGAAGTGACTTGAACAGATCTCTTTCCTTACATTTTCCATTTTTTTTTCTCCCTTTTTTCTTTCCTGGAGTAATTGTTGATGGTTTTGAGAAGGTGTTATATTGGGGGTCAGTTATTTCTGGACAATTACAAGCACCCCTCTGATAAGAGATGATAGAATGCAAGTTAAAAATTGGGAACACTTCCCACAGGGTGAATTGCAGAGCCTGGCTAAGGTCTAGATTTTGCGGAGTGGTTTCTGGCAGTCTGGAATTACAAATAGAGGGTCCATTAGTGACAGCCTTGACACCTGCTCAGTCACCCAGCAATGTGTTGCTCTTTGGCCTACCCGGATGAGGAGAAGAGTTTGATATCCAGTCTGGCAAGTCACGCAAAATCAAACTCAGCCTGTGTTGCTGGGGTAGCCCAGCCCCAGGAGCTTCTGAACATCTCCACTGTCCAGTTTCCCAGGGAAGAGGCAATAACAGGTGGTTTGATAGCTTTATAGGCTGCAGTTGCAAAGTTTAACCTAATCTTAATGTATTTCACCTCTGCTGTTGTACCTGATCTCTTTGGAGTTCACTTATGTCTCCGCTAAGCCAGGTCCTGGAACTGTGTAACAGCTCTGTCAGTCTATAAATACTTCTTTTGAGACACAGGGACTGGGGACAGAGAGCTTCCCTTTTCCGTCTCCCCTTACAACAAGAGGGGTTTTTTTTCCTGTGAACTCCCTGTGTAGCCTTTCTCTCTCATGCAGCTTTAGTATGTTGGTGAATTGTATTTTCTGATACTTCATGCTCGATAAATAAAAATAAGTTTCTAACATACTGCACCCTCCAATAGCTAATGTGAAAAAATCCACTTGAAATTCTGATGCATTTGAAAACATTACCTTAGGATTGAAGGTAGCTGGGAGAGAAAATGTACAAGCAGAAAATTGGGAGGTTGCTCAGTGTTGAATGTAGAGTCTTACATAAAACTCACTGAAATCAGGGCAAGTCTGTGTGCTGGCTTGTGTGGAATTCAGCCCTTCAGTTCTTTTGGTTGTGACTCAGTAAAGAAGTAAAGATCCATTAGCAATACAATGGAGACAAAAACTGTATCAGAAATCAAAGACAGTAATGGTTCAGGGATGAAAAATAAAGCGTATATGCATGGTGATGAAGGGGAGGGGAAGAGGCCATCCACAGTACCCTCAGCAGACTTCATGCTACAGTAAATTAAGTTTTGTGTCTTCACATTCATTATTTCCTTAATGACACTGAGTTTGTTCAAGTAGGTGTGTAAATTTCTTGTGATAGATGCTGATTGTGAATTGCTTTTTTCCTTTACTTAAAGGTCAACTTGACTTTCAAACTAAGTGCAATTCATTAGCTATGCCATAAGACTATGGTATTTTAGTCTTCCACATCAATTTCCATATATCGTTATTTTGCAGGTTTGAAAGTTGTTCAGTAGTCAAATCTTAGTAAACCTGATTATCTGTTTAGAATGATACTGACTTGAAATCTTAATTTATATGACTACACATAGGAAAACGAAATAAACAATAACGAACTAAGTTTGCAAATGAAAAATTTTAAAGGGGGAAGGGGAATCTGGTGTAACAATTGTGACTGGAAAAAATAGACCAAAGGTAATGGCTGGTATGGAGACATGGAGATCTCCAACAAAAGATGCATCAAAAAATGGCACGTGGCTAAGAGTATAGAAAGAGAAAAGATCTATGAGTTTCAGCTGTGGCTGTGAAGAAATATGAAAGGTGAAACACAAATACATCAATGGGTATGTGCACCAGTCAGTTCCTGACAGGTAGCTAACAGAACACTTGAAAACATTTGATTTTCACGTCTTGCGTATTTATTGAATAACATAAGCATTTATGTAATAGTTTCACGTCTGCAGCTTAAAAGTAATTTTAACTTTGTTCCTCATGGTAATGAGTGTTTAGGAATCTGGCCCTTGCAGGTGCCAACTATGTCCAGTGCAAAGGGACTCTAAGGTCTCAAAAGATCTTAAGAGGAAACAAATGATATCTTCCTCAAAGCGTGAGCTTTGTTGTCTGTGCCTGTAGGTCCTAAATCAAAGCCCACTGAAATCATGGAAAAGGCTGGAAAAGTGAGATAAGAAATAGGAATAAAATAGTGTATGTGCTGAGAGCAAATAGAAAATAACTCAGGAACATCTCATCTTCATGTACTTTAGGGAAATGAATAACTAAGTGCGAATATTAAAGAAAGGAACCATGATTTGGAACAAATGACTCATTTCACACCAGGAGTTCAGCACACAGCCTTTGCTCTTGCCTGGGTGCACTGAAACCACCTCTAGTGGGAATGACTGTGGATGATTTTGAAGCATTTACGTGCACACAGAAACACCACGGAGGGGGGGAGGCAGCATCTCAGTGATGCTGATTAATGAACTGGCTGGATAAAAGCAAGCATGTTCTTTACTTTGCACAAGGAAATGCTCAAGGGGAGCCTTTTCAGATGAGAACGCTCCAAGCAATTCTGTTTTGTGTTCGTCACTATTCAAAAATGTCATAAGAGCTAAGTTTTTATGAGCTAAAGGTTATTGTGTCAAGGCAATTGAGAAGTATGTGAAGTCAGTGCAAGGGTGCTGTGCCCAGCCATTGAATCTGGCTTCCTGTTGATGATTTATCAGTAGGAGCATTTCCTCTGCAGTTCAGAGGAGTGGGAAGGTCTGTGTGTTTGCACAGAGGAGTGGGTTTTCCTTCTCCATCAGCTGTATTCAGTGATTCTTTTCTCCCCCATTCTCCCAGATTGTGTATAAAGGTAGATTTTAAATGAAAGTACCATGGATGGGAATTTTTGCTAGCTATTGATTTAAAAGTTTGATTGTCATTTTAATGCCTGGAACCTGACATCTTGATTTTTACTGGATCTTCAGAGTGAGGTTGCTCTCCAAACCCACTGTCAACATGGAAATAATGAGAGGAGGTTTCCACCCAGATGGGTTTAACTTGGGTCCTTTGAACTCAGGAGGCACAGGAGCACAGCCTTGTGCACTTAGCCTGGTTTGACATTTTGTGTGGGAGAAGTGGCTTGCTAATTTCTCATCCAGACAAGATTAAAGATTTTAATTTTCAGGGATGATTTGGTCTGGGCTTTTGGGACCACCTCTAATTTTAATTAAAAACCAAACTCAAACCACTCTACCAGCAGAAAACGTTAATCTAAAATTATGTGAAGTTAATGTTTGTAGGCTTTATTTTCTAGTTTAAAAATGAAGTGTCTTTAACTTTACAGTTCTGCTGTTATATGCCCAGTTTTAGATTCTATGTTACGTGGTTCCAGAGGTTTTTTGTTTATTTGTTTGTTTTAGAAAAAGAGGTTACACACTTCCTTTTTTTTTCTGTTTGTTTAAGAAAAAAACGAAGTCAGTTTAAAACTGTGTGGAAGACATCTTCCCAAGTACCAGAAGTAAGTCTGTAAAACACAGCCATGATCCTTCAATAAGGAGCAGTTCTGCTATGATATTGCTTACTTCTCTTAGAGGGTGGGCTATCTCTCCATAAGGGAGAAGTGATTTTTTAAATGCAAAATACTGTGGTCTTTTTGACCTGAATGGGTAAAAGACAACCTTTTTTGACCAAATCTTTTTAACTGGACTTCCTGCAAATGAGTTCATAATCTCCCGATTATTGTTATGGAAAGTAAAGTTCAGAGACTAATTTATCCACAATGAAAATATAATTTCCTGTCATTTTTGGCAGCAAAGTTTATTTCAGGATTATGTTCTTCTGAAAATTTTAGTGGGGTGACAAAAGAAAGATGCAAATATTTGAGGTTAATACACTTTTTCAATGCACATGAACAGAACCTTAAAACAGAGAATGAAACAGTTTCCTGTCCTGATTTATTGAATGAGAATTAACTTTGACAAAACCAGAACCTCAGAGCATGATTTGACCTTTCCCACATATGTGTGTGTGTTAAATATAAAGTCTATTGTCAAAAGCAATCAGGAAAGGAGTTCCCAAGACTATGCAAGTAATTTTGGGTAAACAACAAGGTGAATTATGTAACTAAATTTGTTCATGTTATCATGAATGAGATTATGCCTGATAGACAAGCCCTGAATTATGCATAGATAATATTGTTTATCTATCATGCTTCCCAGACAGAATTTTAAGTGTTTTACATTACTATTGCTATTTATAATGTCTCACTGCAGTGATAATGGCTTTAATGTTATCTAGGTTTGGCCAAATATAGTAATCTCTGTGCTATAAAAGGAGGCTTGAAGTCCTCTGTGAAGGGATAAAGGTTGGCTTTGTCATTGAAATTCCTTTGATGAACTGTTTCAAGAAGCTTATTTTAGGGCTGGCATCCAAGCGCAGTAAAAGTGACGGTTTCCTCTCTTCACCCCTTCACATAATTCTTATGTACTCAACATTAACCTGTTTTCAGAGTTTCTTAAACTTCTTGACAACTTGAACTAAACCATTTGCAGAAATGAAACAAGACCATTTACTTTCAGCTTTTTAAATGAAAAACATTTGCAACTCGTCTTCTGGTTTAGTGACATTCTAACACCAAAAAGTTCTCCCCTTAAAAATGACCAAGTAGTTGCACTTTGGCTGAGTGTCAGGGTATGCAGACCAGCTGTGTCAACCTAACCTCTTCACCTTTAAGGTGTCACGATGCATAATTAGTTGCTTATGAAGTTTTTTTAATTCCCAGGTTGCAAGGTTCTAAGGAATTGTGAACTATGACATTTGAGGAAAAATTCAACTAAGCAAACATCTTTTTCTTCCCTCCTCCCACTGTCCTCACACACAGGACATCCATTCCTAACATTCCGTCGTGGTGAAGGACTTCTGCTCCTTAATAAATAAAATTACATTGTGGCAGGTGTAAATTTCAGACAGTCCTTTCGTGGATATTTTCAAATATTACACAATCCCTCAGCCAAAGTTTGTGTAGCTTTGATTTCTCTGGAAGGCCTCATTGCCAGGAAAGGGCAGGAGCAGTAACTTTTTTTAATATTTACTGCATAATCCGTCTTCCTCCTTGTCTTCTTTCCTTTCTGTGGGGGGGCAGAATGAAAATTGATAGTTTCTGTTTAAAAACAAGGAAGAGCAGCATTAAGCAGGACGAAGCCCAAGAGCCACTTTTATCCAAGTCTTGCATCCTTGCTGGTGCTCTCTATGCCAGTCTGTGAGCTTCAATTTCCTCCAAAATGTGTTGATGGGTGGGTGGGTTGGTTGGTTGGTTGGTTGGTTGGTTGGTTGGTTGGTTGGTTGGTTGGTTGGTTGGTTGTTTCTCAGAATCAAGGTTTGGCAGAACCTCTCCCTCTTTTTCCTTATTCAAGGCATGTGCCCACGAGCAGTGGAAAGTTATTTTTGCCCGTGGGTGAGGGGTAACTGTGGGTTTCATGTGAGTTCGGAGCATTTAATTGCTGTCACTTCTGGTCGAGTCTGTAGGCTGAGAAAAGTGAGTAGGAGGAAAATGAGCCTGCCCACGTCGTTCCCCAAATGACAGCAGTGAATTTTACCTAAGCAGGAACTCTCTCTGTCAAGACCCAGCTCCTGGGAGTTTCACCTATGCCAGCCAGGTGTGAATCTTTGCTTTTTAATGTTGCAGATTTTTCTTTTTTCTTTCAAGTTAGCAATAAGTTTAAGGAAGTGCAGAAGTAGGTTTCACCCTTGGACGAAGGTGAAATACTCTGCTCTTACCACCACTAATCACTTCTCTCTTCCTAATCAACTTGTTGTTTTTGAGAGGAAAAAGTCACTTGTCTTTTGGAGATTGTCATTCAAGCTAAAATTCACGTGTAAAGAAATCCACTTTACAGCCTTGATACACCTGGAGTCGACCTCAAAGCTGTGCAATAAGTCTGGTGTTAATATTACAGGAGATGTTTCAACCCAGGATGACTCCCTTTTGATAGTAAAGGTATTGATGGTTCAGTCATGAAAACTTTGAAGCCAAAAAATACTGCAGTTTTATATATTTTAGCAAATCTACCTCTTTGTGTGTGTGCACAGCAACCTTTAACAACAAATACATGCTAACTTGTTTAAGTATTCATTTCCTCTGTGATCTTCCTCTTTGAACTGGGAATATACTGTGATCTTGGTCCCTGCTGGGAGCCCCTGGTGTCTTCAGGGGCGTGAGCGAGCCTCGTACCCTCCGAAGAACAAACCAGATAAATAACTGGCTGCAAGGCACCCCGCTGGATGCACTCCCTAAACACGTGTGTTGGAATAAAGATAACACCCCACAAGTGCAGCCTGCCAGGTGACTGCAGATCTGCAGCCACCAGCAAGCCATCAGCAATTAGGAAGGGCCTGTGATGTATAATTCACACCCTGCTATTCTGAGTTTACACAAGTTCACAGGGTGATGGATTGAAGAGTGTTAGATGTTTTAATGATGAAATACTGTGAAGGTAATTTGGAGAGAATACTGAAGGTGCCTGTAGAAGTTTACAGAGCAGAATTTTAACTCATCAAGGTTATTTGGATTCTCTTTTTTCTTCAATAGTACTAAGAATAAATTAATTTTTTTAAAACATAAGTATGACTGCTGATTGGTCTGAAAAACAAATGTATCAAATTTATACTTAAAAGCCCCATCAAATTATGTTTATTCAATTAATTCACTCACAATCCTCTCTACCCTGGAGTAACCTTGACAAGAAAAATTGAGTATTCTCTGAACAAAACTTTTCTTTTGTGAAGATTTGCTTTTACAGGGTTGCTTTTGTCCTGTGACTTCGTGAGATTTCAGTTGATGAACTGCTTTGTCATGTAGTTAACATGCAAAATGGTTTTAAGAACACTGAGTTTATGTAACATTTGAAGAGGTTTTTATTAAAATCATCATCCCACCTTTTGCTTCCTCCTTAGATGATAATGACTGAAAAGTGAAAATTAGTTAAACTTTTTATTCTGTAATGCAGGGAACTTTTCAAAACTATTTGAAGCTCTCTTACAAAAGCTATAAAACAGGCTTGGATGGGGATGGATTGACTTCTCTTGTTTTACACTATATTTATATCCTTCAACAATTGCTGCTAATTTGTGCATCTGTTCCTACTGGTGTATATATAATTTTGACACTGGATAAATAATGAAGAGACAAAAGCTGAAACCAATTAGTGGAGAAGAGCTCTGGAGTGGTCTGGCATCCTGTGACTCAAGTTAGTACCATTGCTGAGTTGAGTCTATGCCCTTCAGTAAATGAAAGTCATAGTGTAGTTTCTAAACTTTCTCTTTTGTATTAACTTTGCTTTGTACTGAGTGGTGAAAAAGCTGGGGAGAAGTTGGTACTGACTGTGCAGTCTGCATTCTGTAAGTGGAGTTTTTGTAAGAAACCAAGCTAAGACCAGGTCACTTCAGAATCAGAACTAACAGAAATGAGGAGCACCAGAGGACTGCACAAAAGAGCAAAGGAGGCAAAAGATCAAAGGTTTAATTAATTTCATCACACGCATCCCAGTGGCATGGCATTGCCCTTATGGAATGATAGAAGTGCACTTTTTAGAAAAATAAGATTTTTCTGTGTCCATTTATGTTTCTGTTACAAAGCCCAAGAAGGATGCACACAATTTTTAATGGTGGGAATAAGGATTTGTAAAACTGTGTAGATTGTGGGGACTTGGAAGTTTGCAGGTAGCTTTCAGAGATTGGGAGGTGTCTGTGTGATGCTATTAAAAACCAATTGATATTTTAAAATATAGCAATATAGGTGATATCTTCCTTGATACCATGACCAGCAGAGCTCTTCGTGGTTGCTGTGTGTGATTTTGGCAAATATCTGATGCTCTCAAAGGCACTGAGAAAATCTAAGGATATTCTTGACCAGTAACCATGTCTGTTTTTTGAATCAACCTCCTAAACTGATGCCTTAAATATATAGGAGGATCATCAACATTCAAAATCAGCTCCCTCATCTGCAGTTCTACAGTACCCCAAGACAAAAAACTTGGTGTGACTATTTATAAAACTTGGATCTGTGTGACCATCAGCAAAATATTCTCTCCTAGCCTCCTGTTGCAGAGATCTCCCCAGTGAGTGACGTGCAGATGGCTGGGTGACCAGGGCTTTGTTGAGCTGTAAGATCAGCTGTAAATGTCTCTTTGTCCCAGCAGTAGCTGTGCAAACATCTGGAAGCACGGCTTGCCCTCTCACATGAAGAGGAAGGTGCATGTAGGAGGCAGTGGGAAATCCTCCCAGCAGAGTTACAGTAATGACAGTTTGATCCACCATGTCAGCTCATTGTTTTGGGGTTTTTTGATGGTGGTGGTTTGGGTAGGTTTTTTAATTTAAACATGATTCTTTGCAGAGTGTGATCATACACTGGCTCCGTTCCTGCTCACTGTGGGGAGTGCTGCTAAGAGAGGGTTACTAGGACAACCCTCCTTCTTCTCACAACTACTTAATTTCTGTTATCTCCAAGGCCTGGCAGACCCATACATCAGTGCTGAATGAAGCAGCAATTCAGAGAGGTGCTTTGTAACCCCCTGGACCAGGAAGGAACTGAGAGAACCTATGTCACAGAGCTGATGGGATGTTAGTGGGGAGGAGAGATAGGCAAAAAATATGGGCAAGAGAAAAAAAAAACCTTGGAAAGAATGGAGCAAATTTACCAATTGTTTGCATGTCTGGAGGAAAAGAGAATGGACAATGGAAACCAGATGCAAGCAGGTGTAGACAGTGGAGAGTTATGTGCCATAGCAGTGCTGGTGGAGAGCCTCCATTCCCAGGAACATGCACACCAATGTACTGCTGCTTTGTGCCTTGGCTGTTTCCAAAGAATGAGCTAATAAGAATCAATTTGTAGAACAAAACAAACAAAACTTTGGCTTCTGTTCAGGAGAACTCGAGCAATTGCAGTTACAGATCAGGCTTCAACAAATGCCAAGAGCTGATCCATAAAAGTATAATTATTCTGTTTCATTTGGAACCTTTTGTTCTGGATTGCATTCAAAACTACTGTAAGCCCCTTTGTGAGATTCATTTCCTTTCCAGGCAAGAGAAAAAGAAGCCTTTTCATTTAATAGTTCTACTTTGTTTCAATTAAAAATGAGAAAAAACTCACGTCCTTGCCTTTCTTCCCTAAGATTCTTCCCTTTTGTGGAATAGTGGCCATCAGGTCACAGTTTAGGATGACAGGTCTCATGTAGAGACAAAGCTGTGTTACAGAGTGCAAAGTGTAAGTGATACTCTGTTCTTACTATCCAGTACTCTTTATAATTTTCAGCTGCAAACTGAGTAAAATTTTGTTTTCTTGCAAAGCCCAGGGACATTGAAAATGCAGGTGTGGCTTACCTGCTGAGCTGCTTTTCCTTGCAAGTATACGAAGGGGGAAGAAGTAAACTGAAAATGGTGTCTTGTCTGATAAGTTAAAACCTGAGATGGAAGTGAGTTCTTTAATTTGACTTGTTAGTGAGGCTGATCAGAATTCAGAAGTGATTGGCTCCCATTGCAGAAATGTCCTGGTGACTACATCTTGAAGGCTCTGAGGAGCTGTGCCTAAGGAGCCAGCAGGGAGCGTGCACAAACACACTCTCTGTGCTGGGGGCTGCCCGTGGGCACTGCCTGAGTCTGTGGGGCAGTTCGGCTGCACTGCCACGCCAAAGGGGCATCTCTCTCTTCCTCACTGAAGTGGAAACCCAGAGAATTAATTACTTCAGTTGACATTCCATGTGGCAGAAAGTACAACACAGAGGTAGCGAAGACCTGAAGAGGCACAAGTGATGAGGCACACCGTGCTCATCGGGAGCGTAGAGGCTCAACCCACACCAGGGTGAGTTATCTGAATTCAGTTTTCCCATGTACCAGAGGGCGCTTGAGGCCACATCTCCTAGGAGAGGCCATAAATGGGGAAGGCATCCTCATTCTCTTTTGTTAATTCTGTTTCATTTTTTTATAAAAGAATCAAACCCCGGAGCAGCGGCTTGAATCCCAGTGTCCCATGTCACAGTGTGCACCATAATCAGCAGGGCAGAGCGGAGCGCTCGCTGTCTCTGCCTCTAATTATTCTGAGTATTTTATATGTAATGAGCAGCTGCAGCATGAGGTCCTGAGGGCACCCCTGTTCCCAATCCAAAATAGCCAGTTGTCCAGTTCAGGCTGGATTCAGGCAGAGGGAAAATTAGATCCAAGTTTTCTCACATCTTGGGTGACAGGTCTTAGAAGATGGTTTCCTTGCTTTCAAGTTCACTCCATTTACTTATAAATAGCAGGCATTTGCAAAATACTATGGAATCAAGGATACAAATTTCTGTGTATGTTTTTGTACCTTAAAGATATGCCATTTTTTATGTGTCAGGCCAGTGATATTTTAGCTGGCAAGAATCTTGGCTCCCAGGTAAGATTTGGCTACAGTCATGTAGATGGCAGCACAGATGTGGGAGAAATTCTCTCAAATACTGGACACATACTGTTTCTTATTGTAGCTGCTGACTAAGTCCGAGCCCTGTCTGTATTTCTTAATTCAAACAAACAAATAACAACAAAAAAAATAAATTAACAGTCAAGTATTCCTGTAAGGTGCTATCACGAGGCCCAAACTGAAGTGAAAAATTACTTGCCAGGGTTTCTAGCCCCGGTGGTCTTTGATTAACCACAACATGTCCTAAGTAGCCAGAAAGTGCAGAAGCCAAGGGGATCCTGGGATGATTTGCTTTTGGCTTTGACTGCTGTTAACTTGTTTTCTGATTCTGTTTACAAGGATTCTGGTAACTGGATGTTGTTAGCAGGATTTTTTTCAGTTGCATAAGGATTGAGAAAACAGTATCTGTCTGACTCTTCCACAGTGAAAGGCTTTCAAGTTAAGCCGTGGCTGCTGTTACTGTGCTCTAGCTGTGACACTATAAATAAAGTTATTAACAGCAATATGTAAATGGGTTTCTATTTTTGTTCCCTGTATTGTTTGCAAAATCTAGGGCAGTTATTCAGTACGAATCATCTGCTGTTTAGCACTGAGCCTACCAGCATTTGATGTTGTGTGGGCTGCTGCGCTTCACCCCCCGGCTTGCTTTCTTTCTTTGCAGTGGCTATTAGAACCCAGCACTTCTGCAAGTTTGTTTATCGTGGTATGTAAGAAATAGAGTCCTGTGCTAAGCATTTTCAGGCTTCTGGAGAGTGGCTTGGTGCGTAAGAATAGGGAATCATCTCCTGGTATCTGAACTACAGGAGCATTTAACCCAGCCATACAAACACCAAATACCACAGCTGCCGTTTGCCTTAGTGAGCATCTTGCAAATTCCGGACTGTTCAAAGATCTTTACGGTTTGTGTTCCCTTTGCATGCTCCCTGTCCTTCCACTGCCCTCTCCACTGCTCCAGATCTGCCTGACAGCCCCAGGCCCTGCTCTGGGAACTTGTACCACATCAATTCATGCAGTCACAGCACAGAGCCCCAGGGAGAACACGGAGGCGTTGTTTGAGGAACGCTTTGCTACAGTCATGGCTACTCCTGTCTGCAAGAGCAAATCTTTCTAATCCAAGGCATCTGTTAGAAACCTGAATGTATCCGTGCTAGGGACAGGATCAATGTGGCTGTTAACATGGATACTAAAAGACATTTCACCTGAGGCGGTTTGTTCAAACTCCTTCCTTCTCTGCAAGTGAATTCAGCTTGGATTCCCCAGATCCCCAACAGGGAAAGTCCCAACCTGTCTGTCTTGTGGCTTGTTAACCACCATTGCCAGCTGTGTTAGACTTCATATGGGCATGTGTCCTCCCTGGCACTTAAATCCCATTTCATGCACCTTTGTGAAAACCAAAATTCTGCTACTGCAGTGGCATAGAAAGTAAGCAGAAATTAGCTAGACTGTTTTTGTATAGATGTAGAAAGATCTGAAACAGCAACTTTCCTCTTATTTTTATGCTATGAGACACATTATCATATTATATGTTTTAAGTGGTCTCCAAGGTGGCTTTCTATGCTATAGAAAAGATCTGGTCAGACTCTATTGATTTTATTGATATTAGTACACTGGTAA
Organism: Nicator chloris; assembly: GCA_013400495.1. NCBI lineage: Eukaryota > Metazoa > Chordata > Aves > Passeriformes > Pycnonotidae > Nicator > Nicator chloris. Next base: position 158,787 of record WAAE01016614.1, read on the forward strand.
ACTAATAGCTGTTTGCAGGAACTACATGTGGTGATAATATTTTGTGAGTATTGAGAGTAGCAAGCAAATGGCTTAGTGAAATATCTTAATGCATTAACACAGAAATTAAATTTTCCAATGGAAAATGCAAGAGAAAAGCCATTTCTTTATATGTAGATCTATTATTCTGGTGGTGGCAATTATAGTAATTCTCTTGAAATCAAGTTAAAATTATATGTCTGCTTCATTATGAGAAGAAACCACTGATTGCAAAAATCAGGGGAGATTTCAGGGAAAGTTCGAGAGACTTACATATGCAGTGAGCACACCTGCCATCACCATGGCTCCTGCTCCAGCATGTCAGGAGTAGGGTTGTGTGGATGTTTCCTGGACTCAGGAGGTCAGGATTCACATTCCTGCTGTGCCAGGGTTTTCTCTTGTCACCTTGAGCATCTTTATGTTTTTATCTATATACCATACTGCTGTCTCTAGAAAATAGTATGCTGTTACTTTTCTAGCACCAATGACATTTTAACAGTTGCCTAATATCACTGCTTACTCTCTATGAAATCATGGAAATATGCTAAATATTTGGAATATGAGATATGTTAGGGGCTGAAGAAGTGCACAGAATTTCGTATTGCCTGTTTTTTGCATAGAAACCCTTATGCAATAACTCACCTGAACTGCCTTCTGTGGAGGAGTGGTTTTACTGCTGATACCAGTTGTACAGAATTTCATTATATTTACCTTGTTTCTCCACGGAAGCTGGAGTTTTCTGTGTCACCGTAGGGAACCTAAGATAGATGTCAACCCAAGTGCCATTGGTCAATTCAGATATGATGGTAGGTGACATCTTAAAAAGGAAAGAAAACCCCTTAATGTTAAATTATAGCCCTTGTAAACTTGGGAGACTTTAGTTGTGAGTTGAGGGTATCTATTCATTACTGGTTCTTATCAGGTAAGGAAAATGAATGCAGTGTACAACAACCAGAGTTCAATTTCCTGCAGGATATTTTCCTTTTCATGTGATTCTGACACTGCAGCCAATCTCCCTTGTCACTGAAAACACGAATGTGGTTTATTATTAAACTTATAATCACGTTTGTTTATTAATCAAATAAAATTGATCCCTCAGTTAATGAGCTGTACCATTTTCTTTGGACAGCCATTTTAACTTTCCCTGACGAAGAATTGTGTCTTCGTTTCGGTTCTCTCTGCTGATATTCCCTCGTGTTTCTCAGAAAAGTGACCATTATAAAGTGTGCACAGTTAAGTGTCTCCAAAGGCTTTGGGCCCATTTCTCTTTAGTTTCATCAGTGTAATTTTAAAAACACAACAGCTCAACTACATTTAAAAGTGTAGAAGTGAGGGAGCAGCGAGTCCACTCGTGCTGACTGTTCCAAAAAGGGCAGGAAGACTCATGTTCGTGTTCTTCAGCACTCAGCTTTCCCACCAAATGGCCACTTTGTGTTATTGATCTAATAAGCTACCAGTGGAAATAGTGTACACAGAACATCACATTGCTTGTTCCTTCTCAGCTGATCCATTGGGAGTCTGTATTTTGCTACCTACCCACTTTGGGAAAGGCACAATTGCTCCTTAATGTTTTAAATTATGACATTTATATACTAATGTAATGTTTTCATTATGTAGTGACTTTCCAGAGGGAAAACCCTGACTTGCTGAAATGACAAAGTAAATAAATCCCAAGAGGACAGGACACTGGGAAAGCTGGGGGAAAGAGCAAAGAAGTCAGGTTCGATTGAAGTGACGGCTGCATGCAGAATTACTGCAGGTCTTTGGTTAGGGAGTACAAAAGCATCATTGTTTGCCTGAATATCCATGATACCAGAGAAGAGCAGGCTGAAGGCAGTTTTCACAGCTATGAAGAGTTCATTCTTTCTCCATCAAATACAAAGACCTGAGAAATATATAACAGAAAGCATCAGAAACCTGATTAGAGGCAATTTCATCTCTATGCCATGTGCCTGAGCCAGGATATACTTGTGAAACTGTTAACTGTGACAAAAGATATTACTCTCTTGCCTTCTCTGACAACTGATTGATTGCTGGCACACAGTCTCTTTGCAACAGGTGTTCTTTTGCTTTAATGCTTAAATTTTCAGTTGTTTCTCTTTCCTACCATGCTGCTTCTCTAGCTTCAGTCAATTTTGCAATTGTCCCAGAAAACATACTGCAGGAATGCTCAAAGGAAAAAAACACACCTGAAGCTTGAAAACCAGAATATGACTTTTCCTTTCTGCTTTACATGCAGTTCTGGATTTCAGACTGTCTTGTGCAACAAAAATGAATCTGAGATTTATTTTGGTGTGGGCTGGATTCAGCTCCAGTTTGGATTGACCTGCCAGCTCCTTTGTGCTGGTCAGGCAGAGATGGGTGGGTTTGGGCTTGCTCAGAGCCACAGCAAAGGCACATGGATGGGGTCAGCACTGTGCATAGTTCCTTCCTGCAAAAGGCCCTGTCTTTCAACTTTGCCCTGTTAAACTTCCTTGGAGATGGAATGGATTTGGCATCTTTTACATTTACATGGTTTTTTTCCCTGACCCAGAACAATTGGAAAAAAAATGGCATTCCCATCAGTCCCTTCTTAGGTAAATGAAAAAGGTCTAAATTTCCTCCTTCTTAACAAGACAAAATCTAAAATCTTATTTCAAATGGTTGGATCTCTTTTTTAGGTTTGAGAGACAGCAGCATTAATTCAGCTGGCAATGACAGAGGATTAAAATTCCTTTCACTCATCTCAAAGCCATCTATAGTTTGTCACACCTATAGTTCAGCTGGTAGCCACTGCATATCTATATTTATTTGGGTTTGCCTTCCTCCAGTAGTTTTTCTTCCCAAAAGACTATTCATTACTCTTGTCTCCAGTGAAAAATCAATCTGGTTAAATATAGTCTGCTGAAATAGGAAAATCTTGTAACTCAAAATGTTTAGAAGGAGAGGATAGCAAGTTTTTCATGTTTAAAATAAAATAATAATAAAAAAAAAAAGAGTACTGATGTTGTCTAGCTATAGCCAAGTTCCAGTAACTGGGGATGCTACTCATGCTTGTAAACTGCAAACCTAGGGAGGTCATGGAAAAAGTTTTCTTTGCATGATTTGTGCATTTTCCCCCTTCTGGTTAGTGATTTCAGGATCTAAATTTCGTCTCATTTCTGTGCTGTCAGTGAGGGACAGACCACAGGCACTGAGGTGAGGAGCACTGACCATGATGGACATTATGGTGCCATTTTTCTCAGCAGCTCCTGAGCATCAGCAGGGTCAGACCCTTTCCATGGGGCATTCCCAGCACTGCTAATGCAGACAGGGCTGCAGCCACAAATGTGGAGTGTTTGTGCTGGAGATGTGCATCTCCCAGATGAGCCCCTCAGGCAGTTCTGACCTCCAGTAACGTTCACCTGAGAACAAAATTGGGAAAATCAAGTCAAAGCAGGGCTCTGCAGTTTGTGTCTTTGCAATGAGCCTGGCTGTCATCATGCAGTGGCTGTGGATGGCAGTCTGCACGTTGCCACCAGTGTCTCCCAGAGCCATCTGGACTCCTGCTTCTTTGTTGTTTTTTGCTGTCACCAGAGTCACTTAGTATGGCCTTGCAGAGTGAAGGTCTTAAATATGGCATGTGGGTTTGGTTTACATTTTTGGCAGCTTTGGAAGAGGGATGGGAGGGAGGTTTTCTGCCTTTTGTTGTAAAGAAAAAGTGAAAAGGCTAACTGTTCTTCAGGGTTTTGGTGTTGTAGGGGTTTTTTGTGTATTTCCTCCTATCTTGTGTTTTGCTCTCTATCACCAGATAATCCTTTGCCTATCACAACATGTGTGCCTTCTCACCCTCTTGAGCAAGTGGGAGCCAGCATGACTGATCTCAAGATGGAACATGGTGCAAGACTGAGTCCTCCTTTCCAAGGGGGAGCTGTGCCAGCTCATGTGTCACAGCAGTGCTAGGGCTCATTTGAAACAATAGGTGATTTCCAATACTAAATGGATCTTCTCCGAAATGACCATATAAGTTTAGGATAGGGCATGTATCTTTTTACTGTTGTGTTTGCTTTTTTCCCATGACTGTAGGAAAAGGAAAAATTTTAACCTCTGGTCTGTCTGATGTCCTGCTGTTCTGGAGAACATTTGTGGCATCGCTAAGGCTGTGTCTTTGGCCTGTCACATGGACATCCCTAGAGAGCAAGGCTGACATGCTGTTGAGACCTGAGATAGTCTAGAAGCAGCTTGCTGGAGTGGTCACTGGGCTGTCACTCAGCACAATGATCTGTGTGGGCCACTTCACCCTCCCTGGGTGGGCTTTGCTGCCCTTGCTCACATCCGTGCTGCTTTTCCCAGACACGCTGCCGCCTGACCATGGTCACTGCGGCACCGCTGTGAACTTGTCCTCAGCTTCTTTTGGTTTGTCCTTTCGTTATTGCTGCTATTAAATTCAGCAGGGAAAGAGCATGATGAGATGCTCTCAGTGTTTCTGGAAGTTGGAATCCTATTTTGTGCACAGGGTGACTAGAAGACACAGAGGATCTCTGTGCTATCTCATCCCCAAGTAGCTATAGCTAGGAAGGAGAGATTGGATGTGTCCTGATGTCTTTTCTATTCCAGGAACTTCTAGATAAATGTAATGCTATGTTTATGCCATTGGAGCCGGAAAATAATTCTGGGCTTACAGTGCTGGAGAGGAACTGGCTTTTAAGCAGACATCCAAGTGCAAAAATTGACTCATTTGCCAAAATGCTGAAGAGATGCTCCCACCTTGGAGATACTCAAAAGACATTTGAACATGGTCTTGGGTAACCATCCCTGGGTGGCCCTGCTTGAGCAGAGGTTTAGACAAGATGACCTCCAGAGGCCCCTTCCAACTTTAACATTACTGTGGTTCTCTGAAAACCTACTTTGGTGTTAAGAGCTTGACCCAGCCTTTCAAGTGAGAGTTTTGTCAGCTTCCTTCTGGTCCATCCTTCTTCCTTGGTCTTCCTTGTTCACAGTATGACTCAATGACATGCAACACCGATTGTAGTGGATGGTGTGGTAGCACCCTGAGACCCTGTCCTCAGCCATTAACCTAGTGAGCTCACTGACAAGGGCAGACTGTGTCTATAGCCAGGGGCATTCTTGTTACACCTTTGCTCACGAATGCTTGTTTCTAGTGAACAATGATTATTTATCATGAAACATTAACTCTTTCTTCTCTTATAAGTAGCGATCATTGTGGCAAAATACCATGGCTTTGGTTCAGATCCAGTCAAAGCACTTTGCAGTTATTATAAACCATTAAAGCTCACCGAGTCTGGGGTTTTGTTCTGTTTCTCATGCAGTGCCTGTGGTGTTTGGTTTCCAGCAACACATGGTGTTTATATTCATGACTGGCATTACCGTTGTGATGGTGATAGGGTTTGTGTTTCTTGCCTTGCTTGATTTATGTTGTGGCTGGCGTGCATGGCACGCACATGGCTTGAAATAGAACACGGCTGGGTTTTTTTGTTTTTACATTAGAAGCACTCACGATTTAATTTAGCATTTTGAATAATCCTGCATTTGCAGGGAAGCCTGTGTCATGTCCCTCCTTTGATAACTGTATTAGCTGCAGACATTTGTCTGCACTGCAAAATCACTCTCTGTAGATGTGTGTGGTTTTTAAACATCTCATGGTTTTCCGCTTCCCACCTTGTCCTTAGCTCTTCTTACTCCTTATGTTCTTTGCTTTCTGCCAAATCTCTCCCCTTCCTGCACACTTGCAAAGAAAGTTCTCCTTTGCCACCTTTTGTCATCTCAAAGATCCTGTGATGTGTCTGCCTCAGGGTACATCAGTAGTGCAAGGATCACCTGACCTTCAGGAGATAGTTTTGAAGGACCTGCTGTGGTAGGACTCCAGGTGCAGTGGGATGGACTTGAGCTTGTCTCTGGGATGTTGCACTGAGGCTCCTGCTGGTTCCAGAGCTCCTTGTCCAGGTGTATCTTAAATGTTGTGTGAATGCATTACAGACCAAAAAATGGGAAAGCTGAACTCAGCAGGTTGGGAATTTTCTCTTCTTGTCTCTGCATCCTGGCAGTGCCTCCCTCCATTTCAGCTCAATCTGCCTTTGCAGTTCTGTGAAGCACTGTGCACAAAGCAGCCGGACATCCTGCTCATGGAGGCTTTGCAGTCCACTGTGTCCTGGTGATTTAGGGAAGAGCCGAGCTCAGGCAGAGGCTGGCATTCCCATGGCAGTAGCAGCTGGAGCTGTGAGCCCAGCCTGCCCTGGGGTGGCCTTCAGACATGGTGGAATCCACAGGAGCCAGCAGCTATGGGGTGTTCCAGTCTCTGTATCCGCCTTTCCTGTTCCCCTGCCTGGGGCTTGGCCAAGACCAGGCAGGTATCAGGCTGGTCCCTAAGCAGAGGGGAGGGTGGCAGAATCTGCCATCAGGCTCCTTTTCATCCTTTTTTCCTGTCAGAATCAAGAGCCACATAGGGCAACAGGCACAAAACTGAGCTTGCCTTGTACAGCTATGAAATCTTGAGCCAGTCCTTGCTGGAAATAGGAACTGAAATAGGAGCTTAGGAAAGTATTCACCTCTACCCTAAAACACAATTTGTGGTACTTTTCAACCAAAATAAAACAGAAAGAATTTAAAAATACATATAAAATTAATGATAACTCCTCTTTTCTTCTCTGTCTTTCCCAGAAATAAACCATTTTCTGTATTTTTTGAGGTCATACCCTGGTTACTGCTGGACAAAACCCAATCAGATGGTAAATCTGAAGACAGTGATGGAGTGGAAAATACATCAAGAGCTCTGAAACCATTACAACATTTTAATTACATGCTAAACTGGTTTTCCACAAAGCAGTAGCCTCCCAGATGAAAGGACTGGGACTCAGGGCTGATAGTAGTTGCTGATGCCCAGGCTGCAGATTTTGTGATCAATCCCTTCTAATCTGCTTCAGCTAATAGTACTGCTAAACCACTGCCTTACTTATCTCATGATATTTTATAGATATAATAATGACTTCATTTGACCTTTTGTTGACCACTGTCATTTACTGCACATTTTGGCACAAGGGAGGCCTATTACTGGCATTGTCCTCCCACCAGCAAGGAAATGGCATGACCTCTGAAGACTGACAAATAGTTGGCATGAGTTGGGCCCTTCATCACAATCACCAGCACCATGGTCCTTTAATAAAATCTGTTCATTGCTAAGATTAGTCTGACATGTAAGACTGAAATGCGGAGGGAGGAGTTAAGGGTAGTGGGAAGCTGTGTGCGTGATCTCTAAGGCTGTGAGTAAGATGCACTGGCAGGGTCTGGAGGTGCTTCAGGCATCTCACTGGGCGTGTTGCATGTATAAGGACATGGATCTAACAGGCTTCGTTTTCAAATAACAGCTCTGACTAAACACAGGATGAGGGACATGTGCTGTTCCCTGATGGCTACTGTAGGAGACATCTATTTTCCCAGTCACTTCTGGATTGCTGGGTATTTTACAGGGAGCAGGCTGAATTTCAGGGTTACAAGGGCTGATAACAGAAGGAACAGAAGTTCCTTGGTCCCTGTTTGCCCCTTGCAAGTCATTAGCAGGGCTGGGACTGAGAAACCTGGCTGGCGTCTCTGCTGCTGGAGCTGCAGTGCTAGCAGGAGTGTGTGGAGGGGATAGATTAGGCAGAGGAGTAAAATGTGATTTAGCGTCTTTCAGAGTTCCTTGCTGAGAGCAGAGGACAGAGGCTTCAGGCTGGGTTCCTGTTCTCAAGGACTGTTCTCTCTGACTCTTGTGTCCTGTTCTTTCTCCAGTCTCCTGACACAAATGTGTGCCTATCCTCTTCATCTTCAGTTCCCAGATAGCTGCTCTGTCCTCTGCCATCTCACATGTAGTCTTTTCCATATCCTGATGAGGTTTTCCATTCCCTGCAGCCCATGTGTCCCAGAGGGTGTCTTCTCATAGCTCAGTAGTGTAGCTGTTTGATGGCAGGACAGGTCACACTGTTGGCTGGCTGCAATGCACTCAGGTGCTTGGTTAGCTGACACAAATCTGTGTGTAGAGCAGCTCCAAAGGTCTCTGATGACTGCTTCATTTGTGTGGTTGAGAATAATGCCTGCATTTCACTTCTGGAAATGTCTGATCCATTTATCTAGTATGATAGTAATGGGCAATGGAGGGAGCAACCTCAGCCATTTATCACATTTATTAGGCATGAGGAGAAGGCTCAGGGCATCCCTGTGTAGTGTTTTCAGACACACCCCTTGGTATCTGAAGAGCAGCAGCTGATCTTGATTTCTCCTGTTCTAACACAAGGCTACTTCAACATGCACACAAGCAGAGTGTGAACATGTTCAAAAACAAGTAATTTGCAATTTGTACCATGTTGGAAGAGGAACATGCTTGAAACAAGACACCTTTTGTTAGTGCCACCAGAACTGGAGACATTTCCCATTTGTACATTACATATTAGCACATACTTAAATTGCTTATGAGCAGTCCAGACTTGTCTAAGCTTTCATTTGATTTCAAGTGTGTTTCTTCAGGAGGTTTACTTTTATTTGTAAATATATGGAATCTTGATTTATTTTTGTATGTTTTCTCAAGTGTTTAAAAATGGCAAAGTATATTTTGATTCAGACATCCCTGCATTCCTGTCTTGTTTTTTTCCTTGTACATTTTAGCATCAATGTGACTAACAAAGAAGTACTTAAAGCAATATGTTTGGTTGATGATTTATTAGAGTTGAAATGTAGATGGAAAATATGAAAAGCATGCCAGAATTGAAATGTGTTTCAGGATTTTTGCAAAAAATACTTGTGAAAATATTTTTGTTGGTTTTGCTTTCTGACTGAAGGCATTGCAGGGAATTCCAACTGAAAACATACCTCTTCAATTTGCCTAAAACATGTTCGAGTTTTATTTTACAAAGAAGAAACAATTCTAAAGTGGTTGTTATTTAGACTTTTAATTTCTTTTCCAAGTACATCTTGATGGCCATAATCAACTTCAAAGAACACATCAACCACTGGATAAGTGTTCCAATATACAAGTAGAGCTTATGAATTTTCTATTTATATAAATGTGTGTGCATGTCTACATTTTATCTTAGATCTATATAGATGAAGTCTGCTGCTTGTTTTACTGAATAGTTTTAAATTTGCCATAATGGCTGGGTTTGATTGCGAGTCAGTCTTTTCCACGTTGTAATTATCAATGAGACAGAATCTTTGTGCAGTTTGAAAAACCCACAACCCACTGTTGTCCTTGCAGCACAACATTAATATTGATTCACTGAAATCAGAGTCATTAATAATGCTTGTGATTCAAATAGTTGTGCTTTCAAAACAGTCCAGGCTGCTTTCACGGGGCTTTCCCAGTCCATCCTGGGTGGACGTGTGACGTGATATCCTTATGTCGTGGTTGGCCTCAGTTGGCAAGGTCTGCAATTGTCATTTGGCAGCACATTGGTCATTTTGTGCTTGCAGCCTTACTGAGAGGAGCTCCTGGGTGCTGCAGGTGGGATAGGGGCTGGCTGCATCATAAGGTGCCATTAGGGTTTCTCATCTCCTTGTTGCTGTAGGGCTGGGACACCCCTACATGCCTTCCCATCCCGGACTTCCACCGTGGAATTTACACTTACACAAATATCAGGAACAAATCTGTAACACTTTTTTTTGTTGTTGTTTTTTTCCTCTCTTTTCCCAAGCATCCTCTTTGCAGACATAGAGGGTTTCACCAGTCTGGCCTCCCAGTGCACTGCTCAGGAGCTGGTCATGACGCTGAACGAGCTCTTTGCCAGATTCGATAAGCTTGCAGCTGTAAGTTTCCTATTATAATTTTGTTTCCTCTTGTTTTTATTCTCCTGTTGCAAGAATGACATATTGTGCTGGTTCACTGGATTTCTTAAATATTCACTGCCCTAAAAGGCAAGCTATTGCAAGCATGAATATAAGCTGAATACTTCTTTCTCCTTTATTATTCTTATTTTTTTTTAGGAGAACCACTGTTTACGGATCAAGATCCTGGGTGATTGCTATTACTGTGTGTCTGGGTTGCCAGAAGCAAGAGCTGACCATGCACACTGCTGTGTTGAAATGGGAATGGATATGATAGAGGCCATCTCGTAAGTACCATATTCCCCATAGAGAAGCTCAAAACAAATGCAAATAGATTCTCTTTCTTGTTAGTTCTTCTTAATATTAGCAGCAAGGTAACCAAACCAGAGAACTCTGGCCAGCAAAATGGAAACCAGCTGGAACAAAAAACCAAAATGCTGTTAAGCTTTGACAGCAACAAAGCAGACACTTGTGTCCATACAGTCATGTGGATATCAGAGCTCAGTCTCTTGATGAGAAAGACAACGGTTACTGCAATTACTGGAAGTCTCATTCCCAAAGGAGGATTCCAGTGAATTGCAGAATTGTGAATTCAGAGGATTAATAACAACTCTATTAAATTTCAGTCACTATTCATTTATATGTCTTTAAACCAGTTTTTTACTCACCTTAAAATTGCTCTGCTATGGTCTGTCTTGTCTAGTTCAACAAATCCTTCTCCATGTGTCCCTATGCCAAAAGAGTCAGATTCAAGGCTTTCTTACTTTAGTTAAATTAATTACTGAAATAAAGCATGAAGTTGCTCTGGCACAGACTGGGACAGATTCATGGTCTTTTTCCTTTATTTCCATTTACTTCCCCATCTTTATTCTTTCTTTAAAACCTGTGGTAATGCTTTGCCTGCTCCTGAGGTCAGAGTAGCAACCGTGTTAGTCTAGGCCATTCCTGTCTTTAGAGAGTAACAAATAGGAGACCCATATCTAGTTTTATTACTTGGAGGATTACAGAGAGTGTTGAATATTGTTTGCATGGTACATGTATTCCACAGACCAATTCTTTCAGAATTCAGGGAAGGAAGATTTATATGGTCATCTTGAGTGCATACAAGTTCAGGCGCAAAGTTCAGTCAGTTTTGGATGGTGACTGAGCTGACCTTGATATCTACACCATCCCTGCTGCACAGACTCTTCTGCTCTTTCCCTTATCTTTTTTTTTTTAAATTTATTTTCTGAAAGCATCTTCTGAAGTATTAGTGGTACCAACAGAGAAGTAGATCATCTCTTGGCAGTTCTCCTCTTATTCCATAGAGTAAATTGATGGAGTTTCCACTTCAACTTCATAAAATCTAGAGGTACCTCCTTGCTGAGCTTGGTACAGTACATCCCTAACCATTTGAATTTCTGCAAAGACATCAATACACCCCCAGAGTTTCCAACCTCATTTTCATAACACAAATACACAGGGTGAAAATAAGTGTTTTCACCCAGGAGACCCCATTCAAAGCACAGTGTGCAACAGCATTCCTTTGCATGGTATACAGTGTACAGTGTCAGCACTTTCTACTTCTTTTTTCCTGGTTTTAAGCTCCATTGCCTTGCACCAGTCTCCTTTTGGGGTTGGTATGCAATGTGCAAAATAAGAGGAATTGCAAGTAACTAGTTTCCAGTAGCCCTTGAAAGAATGCTATTTCTTCCACATGAGACACAATTAAGTAGCAGGTGACAAAGGTTCTTGTCAAACACGAGAAGCAGCAATCCTTAGCCACCAGCCCTGCAAACAGAATGCCGTGTTCATTGCCCAGTGGCTGGCCTGATGAAATCCAGGTCTTCACGTGTTGCTGTGTAATTCCCCACAAAGCTATAACACCAGGAAGTCTAGACTTCATTGATTAACTGCAACCCACCTTACTTGGAATAAACACAGAGCTGAGGTGCACTCAAGTGTTTGTTTACAAATAGCTCTTCAGCAGCCTTTAAAACTTGTTTCCCACTCGCTGTATAATGAATGCGTTTAACAATCTTATCTCTTATTAAGTCTGGAAGGTGACTCTGTTCTCACTATCCCTGCTCTCCCTCTTCCCCCCTCCTCCCCTAAGGATCAAGATAAGAGGTTTCACAATTAAGGTAACCAATAGCTACTGAACATTTGATTGCAGGTAACAAATAACTACTGAACATTTGATTGCAGACTTCACCAACACTGGGCCCTGCCCGTAGGCTGATTTCATCTGTGTCTAATTACAGCAGGGAATGTTACCCCAGATAGGAAAGACTTCAAGAAAACTGTATTCACTGTACTGCTGGTATAAATGAGCTGAAAAAAAGGAAGGTAAAAAAGGATATTTCATTTGTCTATAAAGAATAACCAAACATTTGTTTGCTGCAAAGTCTGGACAAAGTCACCTGCTCATCAATGACTCTACTGAGAAAAGTCCCCATGTCTTGTGTCAGTAACATGGCTTGGCAGGGGGTGCAGGTGGGGTTGTAGCACCCAGTGGAGGGAGGAACTGCAGCTGTTGTTCCTATCAGGTTTATGGGTGCAGCTACCTTTTTATTACTTCAGTTCCTTTTCCTTTCTCAAGTGTTGTGGTTGGAGCTCTTTCAGTTCCTAAGCCTGTAGCATTTTGCCCATATCAGCTTCCTTTACCTGCTAGACAATCTCTGCTGCTTGTTAATAAAAATAATGAACGTCACTTCAGCGAGTAGGTAGTGAAACATAAGATAGGGATCATAAAGAGAAAGGAGCTCGAAGAGGATAGGAGCTGTTTCAAGAAGAAGTCATCTTGGACACTATTTAAGGGACATATTGCACTGTTAGGAGTGAACTGGACTCCAGAACTGGTCTATCTTTATTCATGCAATTTCATTAATAACTGAAGCATAAACATTAGGACTGTGTTGATGTTAGCTGGGAGGACTTACCTATCCAAATGATGTTATCTAGAAAGGACTGGATGAACCTGAAAACCAAAGAGATTGAAATCTGACAGGTATAAAGTACTTCCTTGCTGCAAGAAACTACTCCAAGGAAGGGACAGTGTATGTGATGTAGGTGAATTTGCCTGTGAAGCATTGACGTTCTGGGAATGATATGATTGGCAATAACGAGAAGCAGAGTTGTTCTGAAGGCCTCATCAAGACTTCTCCCTACCCACACTCCTAAATAGGTTTCTCATGTGAACAGCTCTTGAAATTAACTTTTGCCCTAAAGAGGAAAACCCACAAAGTATTCCAGCAGTCTTTTGGGGAGTAAGCAGAGCATCCAAAACCTCATTAGATTCAGAACTTGAGTATTTGTAGCTGCCTCTTTGGAGTGACTGCAATAGATGTGGTTCTTCAGTTTTGCTGCTGTAAGGCCCGTTCAAGCTTTCCAGCTTCAGTGGGGTATTTCACACACATATCATATTTCATCTGTGGAAGAGTTGATGCTTGGTGCCATACAGACAAATTAAGATCTCTGAAATCATTTCCTTTTTCTCTTTGCAACATGCTATTACTCTTAATGAGGCCAAGTGCTGGCAGGTTACGTCCAGCTTTGGTATGGAAATCAGAGACCGGCACTTTAATCCTTTTATTGCCCCAGAGATAATTTTTTTATGAGTTCTGAACTTGATCCTGAGTTCAGGGTACATGGATTTACTCCAAGAGCTCTACGTTCTAATTAGGGCTCTTCTTGGCCAGCCTGGCCATCCAAGAGCAGTACAGCTCGTCCAGTTTTGTTCTGTTGTCCTGTTGATGTGGATGAGCTGCACCCTGTGTATCTGTGAATAATTTATGGATCATTATGGACTTTTGTGTTCTGGATGCAAGTTTGTTCTGCTGACTGCAACCATTCAGTCGTTAGTAATGGCCCTTCTCCCCCGTGTCTCTTTTCAGACTGGTCCGTGAGGTCACGGGCGTGAATGTCAACATGAGGGTCGGAATCCACAGTGGGAGAGTTCACTGCGGGGTCTTGGGCCTTAGGAAGTGGCAGTTTGATGTGTGGTCCAACGATGTCACATTAGCCAACCACATGGAAGCAGGGGGCAAAGCTGGGTAAGTCGCTTCATCAAAGCTGTTGTGCGTATCCATGGACTTCCCACACTAAATGTGTAAGAGCAGCAGCATGGCCAAATCAATCGGGGTTTATTGGTTGTTTGTTCCAGTACATGGAACCCATCCCTGACAGGACCTGGCTTTTTAGGTGGTCACTTTCCAGAGTCTACAAAACTTGCTTGTCTTTTGTCTCATTCAAGGCGCATCCACATAACAAAAGCAACCCTGAACTATCTCAACGGAGACTACGAGGTGGAGCTGGGCTTCGGAGGGGAGCGCAACGCTTATCTGAAAGAGCACAGCATCGAGACCTTCCTGATCGTGCGCTGCAGCCAGAAGCGGGTAAGGCCAAACAAACTAATGCAGCTTTAGGTGCCTTTAATTACTTCATGTCTGTGACACAACAAAGTAGAGCCTTTATAGATGAGACAGCTGACATTCAGTGACAAAAATTCCGGTTTCTCTCTCCTCTCCCTGAACTTTTGTGTGTGTAGAAGGGAATAGCCACCATCTACAAAGGTGCTCTAATTCAAGCATCAAGCTCTAGTTCTTTCAAAGAAATTGTTCTCAGTTGTTTTCAAAATCACGTTGAAAAATGTTAATATAGATAAGTGCTTTGTAGAAGTACTTAAAGGAATAGATTAAGATCTTTTCTCTGTCAGATTACAGAGGTGATTTTTTCTGCCTGCTCACCAGATGAATCAACATAAAGATCAGAGCAGTTCCTATCATTGCTTTTCAGCCTCTCTTTCTGAAGATGAGAAAAACTGGTCCACTGTAATGATTGATCTTCATTGTGGCAGTAAGATGAGATCATACCAACTGTGACATGGGTCAGGCTGCACAAAATAAGGCTATGAGGGCATTAGTGACTTGAACTTGAATCCAGTCAGACTCAAGTGGACTTCAGCCGATAAATCTTCTTTTTGTGACACTGCCAATAGCAAATTATCACTAGTTTCTATTCTTTTTAAAAACAGTAGACTGAAATACTAGAAAAGGACCTTTTTGATTACTAAGACCTCTCTTAGTAATTTCTGCACTGGAGCCCCTACTTTGCTGTTCACAGTGTGGGCAAGCATATACAGATTGGTCTGAATTGAAAATAATTTCATATGTTTCTGAATCAAAAACCATTTAAACCTTCCCACATCCTTAAATATGACTGCCATGAGATTAAGTGAATTAGTGTTTGTGACATGTTGCAGCAGCACAGTTGATTTGAATAACCAACACCTGTACAGAAAGACACTGCTACCATTGCCTCATTTCCTAAGAGAATGGAAGCCTCAAATCTCCTTAACAGATATTGTGTAAAAAATCTCCAAGAAAATCCTTTATCATCTGCTAAAGAGAGAAGCTGATATTTTGGTCTCTATCTGCTCATAAAATAAATCTCATTAATAATTGTCAATCTTCGAAAGAGGATTAGAACTTGCAGTGCAAGATTATTGTTCCTGAGCATCACTGCCTGTCAATGAGCCAGCTGATGTTTTAGGTATCTAATGCTGGGCAGATTTAAGAATATAAGTCAAAATACCCTCATGGTCAGACCCCATCTCCTGGAGTGGAGAGCCTATACTGACTTCTTAAATCATGCAGTCACCAGGTTGTCTGTGTGTTCTTGTGGAGATCCAAAATTTTCTCTGGAGAGAAGTTGAAGACATAAGATCAGGATTCTGCTGCTTGCAAGTGTAGACAAAAAACCTCAGAAACAGAGACTTCAGAGTGCTTGGCACCTGACTTCTGAACACGAGATGTATTTTGAGTAGGAGATTGGACAGACTCATAAGAGATGTGAATTCCATTCCAGACAGTAGTTTTGAGGAACTTGCATCTTTATGCCTTTATTTGCCATAGGAAAATAAAATGGGCCATTCTTTCACTGCTTTATATGTATTTATTGCAGCTCTGTTACATAGTGTAGCCTTTAGCTGAAGTCTCTGAGCACTGCTGTAATGCTGCTGTAATGTGCTGCGTCCCAGAGCAGCTAAAAATTGGGACATTTGCATGACTTAGGTAATTATTGGGCTAAACTGAAACATAAAAAAGCAGCTACCCAGTGTCATGGGTATTAGGTATTTGGAGTTTGAGGAGTTTCTGGTTTGCCCATACTACTGCAACTTTTGTGCTCCCATAGATATTTTTTTTCTCTTTGTGAATAGTTTCATAGAATCATAGGAAGCCTTGGGTTGGAAAGGACCTTAAAGATCACCTTGTCCCAGCCCCCCTGTCAGGGCAAGGACACCTTCCATTAGACCAGGTTGCTCAAAGCCCCATCCAGCCTGACCTTGGACACTTCCAGGGATGGGACATCCACTATTTCTCTTGACAACCTGTTCTAGTGTTTAAAGTTCTCCCCCTGTTCAAAACCTCATTTTCACATACCATGAAGATCAGAAGTGAGAAAGGCTTTTGTGCATTGTCAGTTCAGTCAGTCAGTTCAGTCAGTTCAACTTTTTGCCTGACGGCAGGCAAAGTTCTGGTACTTTACTTTTTCATTTCATTTCTGCTTGATTTTAACGACTCTTTGTGATGTATTTAGACAGGTTTTCAGTTCATTCTGTTCCAGTAATGGCCATAAAATGTTCACCTAACAGTGAAGAGTTCCTCTGAGTTGTGTCTGGGTTCCTGCTGTCCTCGCACATAAGGCTTGGCATCAGCATTGACTTGAGAGCAGATCCAAGTAACTGCCTGAGCTGTTCCTCAGTTCACATGGCAGAATTATCTGAATACTGGGTTCATTAGTCCTACAGTCATCAAAACCCAACAATACCATGAGTTATGATAAACAGATAAAATGTAAGGGTATGTGTTTCATACCCTTTCTGCTTACTGTTGCCGTGGGGAGCCACAACTTTGAATTTTCTGTCTTTTTTTTTGTTTGACTTTTTCATCGTGTTAAGGCCATTTCTTGGGCATAGAGTAAGTGGGAGGAACATCTATCTAATATTTTTGTTCCATGAACTGAAAATAGCTTCTTCGTCTTTGAAAATATTTTTTTTTCTTTTTCCTTTTAAAAAATGCTATTAACTGGAATATAGTCAGTGCAGTTTCAGGAGGGAAAAAGCTAGATTCTGCTCCCTCACTCTTTAATAATATTGCTAGATCTGAAAATGTAGTCCTTGTTTTCTGTCTTATACACAGAAGAGTTGCTTTCTATTAAACGAGAACAAAATGCAAAGTTTTAAAATCCAGTCTTTTTGGATTTTTTTTCTCCTCATCTTTACCTCCAGATCTGCTTTCTCCTATTTGCCCTGTCCTGTGATTCTGCTGCCCTCATGGGTGAGCACTTGCCTGTGAGGCATATAAAAAGATGAAATTAGCAGGTTCTGCCATAAAGGTCTGTTGAATCTTTTGCTGTGCTTTGTTTGCTCCCATTAGTGCTAACACTGGGCTGCTCTAAAACCTGGTTGCTCTGGTCCTCTGCTGTCAGCAACTGTATCCCCTCTCCTTCTTTTTTCTCCTGAGACAGACTCTTCTAATGTCTTCACACAACAAAGAAGAGACAAGCACAAGCTCTCATATTTTCTTGCTCATCAAAGAAAAACTTTACCTTTGGCAAAGTTGGACTATCTCAGCATCTTCTATTTATTCTGTGATGAACTAATGCGATTCCTGATAATGAAATGAAGTTTCTGTCTGTGATCTCTAAGGGAATGATCATGCACTTTGTACACTTGAATGTCTCAAGTTCCATTTCTACTATGTTAGTCCTCAAATGTTGGGTGCTAACACTCCTTTTCTCTGTATCTATCAAATACACCTCTGCTTCTCTCGTTAGCCACATCTGTCATTGCTCACTTGCTGCCAGGTGAGATAAGAAAAAAATTCAACCAAATCTGCCCTGACAGCAGTAACTGAGTAACACTGCTAGTAACTTTCATCCAGACTAATACTTCCTTATCCAACACTGTCTCTAGCCATTTCACTAGAAACAAGTTCTTTTCCCAGCTTCACATTGCCCGTCTGCCTTAGCCCTTACTCTCCAGCACAGCACTCTGTCAAATGCTCTGTGGAAGAAACAAAGCCAGTGACAGGTACTGCATTTTTTTCTCTTTAGAAAAACTTGGCTTCAAGGCTGTTAATACAAACCCAGAATTTGCTGCTCTACAAGCTCTGTGTCATGATCACTGACTGAATAGTTATTAAAAATATCTATTTCCAGAACTGAAATGGAATTTGGCAGTTTTCCACAGATCTGGAATGGAGGTTGTCTTTCTGACTTCAGCACATCACACTTTAAGTTTTGTTTCCAGACATGATTTAGTGGGACTTGGCAGTGCTGTGTTTACAGTTGTATTTAATGATCCTAAATGCAACCTAAATGATTCTATGATTCAATACTTTCCATTTATAACCCTATGTTTATGAGCCTTCTTCCCTTTTGCCTCTACTGTGGCAGTAGTGATTACCTGGAAAGAAACAATCTGCTTCTTCAGTTCTACAGTAATAAAGAATTTTAAGTTTCTGTTATCCTCACATAGTATAGGGTGATTTACACAGGGTGACTCTGGTTCTTATCCAGTTCATTTTCATGGTCATTTGGATATGGGTTTCTAATGGACTTAATATATTAGCATAGTAGAAATACAGGAATTCTCCAAGGAGATCTTTGCCTTTCTTCCTTACTGGCTTCATTCTTTACCTGAAAGTCTGTATTTCCAGATAAACAGCAATTTATCAGCTAGAATTACTTAAACTGTTGCCCACATTTTAGTGATTCCCAAACTTAACCCCTAGGGGTTGCAATGGCCTGCACAACATCTTTACCCTTCTACAGAGTGATTTTGTTTTCTCCCTGTTACACAGGGCTTTTTTAGCTTACCCTGCAGACTGTAGCATTCATATTGCATAACTCTGGTCCTCCACCTTCCCAACTTTTATATCTGCCCTTCTGAATCTTATTCAAAACATTTGTCCCAGTCATTATTGCTATCTTATCACTTCCCTGATATTCTTACAGTACTCCATTTAATTATTCCCAGTTCTTGTGCTGCCCAGGTTTCTGATGTTTGTACAGGAGCGTGTCACTCAGTGGTTGTTGCTCACTTTCTGCTCTTCTCTGAGATCAGGTGCTGCACTGATTTGCAGAACCATCACAACTACTCTTCCCAGCACTTCAAAGCTTTACTCTCAGAAGGGTGAAAAAGTGTGTGTTTGGAGGAGCGGGAAACAGCCCTTAAGGTGAATAAGATTTTAACAGCACATAGTTTTACAGCTAGTTTTATCATCCTCAACATTGTCAGAAATGTAGGGGAATGCTTTGCTTTGAACACGAGTAGAAACAAAATGTGCCTGCAAACAGATGAGCAATACTACTGACCAAACATGCTGTGCTGAGTGCACAAAGTCTGCAAAGGGAAAAAAATGTTTATTTTTTCTAATGTCTTTCAATTGATCACACTTGGGTGTTTCTTTTAACAATAGCAGGTACACATCAGTTTCAGAAAGGATTGTTGATGGTGGCCTTAAAACAGCTCAACAAAAGTTTGGCTGTAACTCCTAGAAAAACAATTCTCATTCTTTTCTAAATAGCGCCCTGGAATTCCGTCCAGCTGAAGAAACAAAATGGTCCTTTAAATGTTGAGCATGTGACTCTCCTAAAACAGAATCAATCTAACGTGATGATTCCTCAATTTAACACATTCAATCAGAACTCAGCAGCGTTCCACTCATGTAGATTTATGAAGGCAGTGGTTTGGAGCATTAACACTACCAGAAACATCATGCATATGTCAGAAGGACTTCAAGAAAATTTAAAGCATAATATGTAGCTAAATCTGATATGGCTGATCCATGATCAGATTTCACTGTTGCACTGATAGTGATCAATATGGAACAGGCATTCTTGATTCAGTTGATAAGTACAAGAAAACCTCAGCTCTTTCTGCAGTTTTGCTGTAGCATTACTGAGCCCAGTGTGTGGGAACTGGTGGTGGGAACACAATAAAACCCCTGGGAATCAGATTTACAGTCTCTTTGTGAGTCCAGATTTGGAAAGTTCCCACAACAGCTTTCTGGAATTTAGCCACCTAAAACCTGAAAAACTCATTGCTGTCAGAAACTTTTGCACCTTCTTTTCTTCTTGGTAGTACCTGTAATGAGTAGGACTGAAAGGTATCACCACTTCTCTTTCTTTATTCTTCTTTTCCAGTCGTGTTATGCCTTAGGCAGCCTTGTGTGCAAGTTGTCCTTATGCTGTCACTTAGCCAGGAAGAAACAGAGGAGGCATCCTCATAAATTTCCAAGAGGAGCTGTGACCCGTCTAATGCTTCATTTTTAGAGTTTGTTATTTTCATCACCCACTGAACAAGTGATTGTGCAGAAAATAAAATATCTCAAGTTTTTAAAACGGCAGGTTTTATTTTTTCCTTAATAAGTGTTGATGTTAACAGCAAAGTCCTATTGTTCCAGATGACATAGTAGCCCATTATGTAATGTGGAAAAGCAAAAATGCACTGTGCTTGTATATATGTGTTTTAATCTGATTGGAAATATTGCTGAAACATAGTCCACAATCCAGTGGAAACTTCCTACAAGAGGTGGGGGGGAAATACTGCCAGAGTTCATGGAGCCATGGAAAATTTATGGCGCCTGACCACATGGTTAGAAACAATCTCAGAATTACATGTTTACCCATTTGCCCTGTCCTTACCTCAATCCAGATGTGTCAATAAATATGTATGAGGTCTTTTATTTCCTTCAAACTCATCAAGCAATGCTTCAGACTCACTAGCACTTGCAGCAGTTTTGAGGATCATTCCTGGGCTGAGAGGGGTAGTATGTCTTCTTGGACTTGGGCATTAAAGCTTTTCTCAAATTCTAACCAAATTTACTAACTCATGGGGCAAAAAGCTGCTGTATATCACTTTTATCATCTGTTGATGTAAATGCATTTGTAAAACAACCAAAGAGCTTTGCTTTTATGGGTCCCCAGACTAGTTTCAACATCTGGGGATTTTTATTCCATTTGGTTGAAAACCCTGCCCTTAGTTGGAAAAAAATGGATTGACAGTGTCGGTTCTATTATTGAAAAACAATATCTATTTGTTTAGAGATAATGAAACTGTATTTCCTACTAGTTTTCTGGCATCACATCATAAAAAAAAGAAGCATAACTATGAAAAAGATTGCATAACTGAAAAAAGCCACAAGAAAGTACTTCGAATTATGGCAAAGTGTATAAAGAGCAGCAAGTCTTAAAAAACAAAACCTCAAACCAAGTCAAATCTGGACATGGAGATTTCATCATGGTAATGTATTTTTAGAAACATTTAAAAGAAGTCTCTCCTGGAGGTTATCCAGTGGCTCTGTCATGGTTGCTCATGTGAAATTCAGCTGGTGCCAAGTGCTGGAATTTTCAGCCATTGCAGATGAACCAGTGGTGGGTTCAATGTGGAGAAGAGGTGATGTGGGAGGCACTTGCAGTCCTGGGGGCATCCCTGTGGGAGTACCCATTGTTCCCCTGATGGTCATCCCAGGGAGCTGACAGCTCCCTTAGGTCTGCTCCCACAGGGTTTCCTTGTGAACCTACTCTCGTCATCCTGGCTGGGTGAAGGTCTTTGCTGGCAGCCTGCAGCTGCAGGACCACTGCTGCTCACTGTCACGGGCCCACTTGGCTGTGGGGCACAGGGCTCCTGTCACAGGTGGCCCCATGTCCCCAGCCCGTGGCCACGAAGCTGCAGCCCCACGTGCTCAGCAATATTTGGTGCCTGCCTGGTGAGCTGCGGTCTCGAGGGAAATGTTGTCATTGTAGCTGCCTCTTCCTTGCCAGGAGAGAGAAGATGATTTCCCATGCTTGTCAATCAGGCAGCTTTCTCCAGCACTGAATTTCAGCAAGCCTTTTTAAATTTCTTTTTAAAACCCCTAATTTAAGGCAGCATAGCACTTGACATTTAACTCTGTGGTTACCATGGAGATAACACCAGGTATTTTGCAAACTCCTGAGAGGTACAAGTTACACTGAATAGTGGGGAATCAAAATAAATAGGTATGGAATGCGGACTCCAGGCAAGAAAAGCAGTGGACCTACTTGTATTGTCAAATAACACTTGAACCAAAATTCTAGAGTTGAAAGCAATGGAGGCTTTCTTTTTAAATAACTCAGTTATCTGGAAATCCAAAATTAACTATTAAGTCTGATTTTCTCTCTCATGTCATTGGAGCAGCAATTTTCTTGAAAAAGTTTAATCTGTCAAGCAATAAACAACAATCCCTACCTTCCAAATTTTCGAGCTCCCCAGAGTTTGTCTGTTTTAAGCCAGTCTATAGTGATTGCCACACATCTGCCTTCTGAGTCAGTACAGGTAAAACACACATTCCTCCCTGAGCCAGTGTGCAGTGCAGCCCTTGCTAGAGGGACTTCTGGCCACAGAACACATTCCATGTGGAAACCTGCCTGTCTTTTTGGCTAGGGACTATACTCAAAATAATCTGCCTGTTGTTGAGCCTAGGTACATGTTGCACTTCTGCACTCTGACAACTGGCATTGAGCTTGAATGAAATCTGTCTGACAGGCCCTGTGCTAACCCCACAGTAACCTCCCATTGCAGCCAAGAGTCAAAGCCTTGATAACAAAATCAAAGTCTTTGTCCAAACTTCAGGAGAATTAGTGTCAATGTCAAATTGGAAGCTAGCGTTAGAGTCGGGGAGACCATTTTGTCACACTCTGTAATTGCATCACCCTTAACAAGTACACAGTTGTGCTTTCCACAGCATGTCTGGGAATATTCTCTTGCAAGTGTGGAAAATTATTTGCTTGTGCCTATGGACAAAGGTGTCCTGTATTCCCATAGCTTCAAGGAGCTTCAAGGCTCCTGTTCTTCAACCAAATCACTCTGTGTGTCATTTCTCTTCTAGATGTAACTGTTCTTTTGCTTTTGGAGGACCCTCTGTGTAGTATCTCAGCTTGGAGCTGCAATTTTCTATCTGAAATTATTCAGTTTGATTCAGTTTACTAATAAAGAAAATAGATGTCTCCATTTTGGAATGCTCCCCATGTTTACACAGGTTATTGTGGTTGTTCAGAACAAGTAAAGCAATAAAATGATGGGCACCACTTAAACTGTTCTAAAAAGAAGAGAAAGAAGTGGTGGACTGGGACTGCTTCTGATCAGCAACTGCTTCATAGAGTTCAAGGTGCAAAGCCAGCTTTTGGAGTGAGAGATCAGAATTGAGAGGTGCTTGGAGAATGACTGCCGTGTAAATGTTTGAAAATTTATTACGCATTTCTCTCTGGTTTGTGTTCCAGAAAGACGAGAAAGCCACGATAGCCAAGATGAACCGCCAGCGTGCCAATTCCATCAGCCATAACCCGCCACACTGGGGTGTTGACCGGCCCTTTTATAACCACCTCGGAGGTCACCAGGTCTCCAAGGAGATGAAGAGAATGGTAATGCCTTGCTTTATGGACATTAATTTATTTTCTTCTTAATACGGCGTTATATATCCCTCCTGCTTTGTCTGAAGGTTTTGACAGCCCCCAGGGCGTTTTCCAAATGGGGGTGGAAAATTCTACTTTGACTCCAGAAATAACAATAATCGGTACATCTGGAGGTGAGTGATTGTGAGATGAGGCACAAGGTTGTTTGAGAGGGGAAGGGAGGCTGAATGGCACAGAGAAGGCTCTTTTGTCTGACTTGTCCCACATTCTGAACACTCATCCAGGCTGTGTGAGCAGATGTGATTATCTGCAAAAACTGCTCCGTAACCCAAGCATTCAAGAGGCATCTGACATCCATTTTTATTAGCTCAGTACCTGCAGAGGTTTCTGGCTTGCATTGTCACAGCCAGGTGCTGTTCTCCTCTCCAAGCTGTGTGCTCCTGGGGCCCCAGGGATGTCACTGCCGTGTTTAATCCTGGAGAGTACATTTTTGAGTACATGGATTAATTGGCCTAAAGTAGCAGGCATCTTCATTTATTTCTTGTACCTTTCACTGTCTTTCTAAATTAAAATGAACAACAGCTAATTACCAATTCAATTGCACTGAGAGGACTTCCATGGCTTATTTTACATAAAGGTGTAGATGATATCTTTGTTTTCTGCAATAAAGATAAGGAAGATAGTTTATATTATAGTGGCTATTTTTAATAATAATATAAATACTTAGCACCTCTATAATTGCATGCATAATCACATTGTTCTATAACCTTATTTATGCTGTTTTGACCCTTCATGCACAGTCAAAATTGTCTATTTGATACTCACTTTGTTGTCTATAGCCAAAGTTGTGCTCTGGTTCACCAAAGCCTTTAAGTATTAAAAAAAAATTATGAACATGAGATTCAATCCCACAGTTTAAAAATTCAGGCATAGCTATAAGAAACTGCATGTCATATCTTTTAAAGGGAAATGCTGGTGCATTTATTAATAGTTGGTGCTAATATTATTCAATCCTAATATTATTTTGCAGTGCTAAACCAAATTTCTTAGTCTCCATAGTAATAGTAGTGTTTCTTCCATTTCTCAGATCTCCAAATGAGGGCTTCTGACATGAGCATACAGATCAGTGGAACTGTGCATTTTTTATGTGGGCTTTTCAATAGGGTGTGCTCAATAGGCATGACATTATTAGAAGAGACTAATCACACTAGCACATAATTATAAGTTTCTTTGAATAGCTTTTAAGGGGTTCTTGAAGCCTCCTGTTCAGAAACAAGGTATATGCATGCCAAATGGTATTATGCTTCTTGGTGTTAATTACAGTTTGCCGTGTCTAGCTGGTTGTTCAGTTGAAAAAACATAATTATTTACTGAAATACCAAGCTGAGTCCTAAAAACTTCGGTGCCCCTCAATTGTAGGAGGAAAGACTTACTTTTTTTTCCCTTATCTTGAGCCTTTCCCTGTAATGCTATTTACCTTCTTGAAAATTCAGCAGCTCAGAAAGTCTCTTCTACTCAATCTGCCTCTTGTATTAAGCTCTCTTTTGAGAAGCTGATGCTGCATGCATCAGGCTGTTTCTTGAAAATCAACTGAAACCTGATTCAGATGTATTATTTTCAGCTAGACCTTTTGTAGTTCTTATGGACTATTTTATTAAATCTGTTATTTATAGATTTACAGATCTGTTATGTTTGAGATGCATTAGTGAAAATGCAAACATGCTCCCCATGGCCTCCACATTTTAATATCTGCTAGACGGACATTTTAGTGATTAGAACACAGGACCAATTTCTCCATCTCCTGTCTCAGCCCTCTCTGTGTTAACTTCTAATTTAGATATGCATTTCTTTGTACCACCCAGCTTTGCACAGTACTTTGTAATCCCTAACACTGTGTTACATGTGTGCTGTGTGTGCTTAATGCATGCAGAGTGCACGCTGGCTGCAAACTGCCTGCTTAGAAATACAAAACACAGAGAGACAGAAGGGGAGCAGAGCTCCAGAGGCTTTTATCGGTGCTCCTCTGGGATGACATGCCATTGATCTTGGTAAGCAGCAGCAGCTCTCAAACCTCCTGAAATGTGCCCTTTGTTCCACATCACCCACCTTTCCCCAGACCTCTTGCATGTTGTTATATGCAAGTCTTTCTTCTTGGAAGCTGTGAACATGCAAGGTTGGATTAGTCAAAGTATTATGCCAAAGGCGGGCAGTGCAACTTTTCTCTTCAAGACCTGGAGCTCCTTAGCTCTGTTATTTCAAAACAGGTATTTGTAAGGGTAATTGTGAGATGGTCCTCAGGCAGGAGCCAGGTAATATTGCAGGGATGTGCAGTTCCATTATATTAATGTGTAGATGTGAATGCATTTGTGTGTAGGAAATAATACAGGTGGTTATGGAGGGCACTGGGTTTTGTCACAAATGTAAAACATTTTGCATTTTAAAGACAACCATATTTTCTGAGAAAAAAAAAGAGTTTTTTTGTGGCTCTACTTACAATTCCCTGAAAGAGAATATTAAAGTTCCCTGAATTGCATTTTTGGGAAGGCGCTGTTATATTTAATAGAAAACAGAATTATTTTGGCCATTTTTCTTTCCAATGAATGCTGGCTCTGGTAGCTGTCTCTATTCTTAGGATATATTAGCAGTAGTCTGAGAGGAGATGGATTAGCATCAAATATAGCCCTATATTCCTTTTTTTCTCCTCCTCCTCCTCCTCCTTTGTCACAGCCTTTCAATGTGCTGCCGTGCCTGGGCACATCACCAGTGCAGCTGGCGGGGTTTGTGTGGAGTGGCAGCGTGGACAGTGGCATGGGGAGGCCTTTGGTCCCTGCTTCTCTCCATGTTGTGGCTTGGACCTTAATCTGCACCAGGTCCAGCAGATTTTCCACGATGTTTCTAGTTAGAGTTTTTCCCTTGTGCACACAGGAGTTTTTCAGACACTTGCACATATGAATAAGATAAATTGTCCTACACGTGTCCACGTGGTGGTAATCTAAAATGTCCTGGAAAAGGGGAGTAACTTTCCTGCTCCTACCCTGGCTAACTGCGACCTGAGTCAGATGGGGTTGCAACTCTGTCAGTCATCCCATCCAGCCCAACAGCCCCTGCACTTTCCTGGTGCATTTGTCTTCTCTCCAGACCATCACAAATCCTTCTTTTTCCCTTCCTATTGCTTAGCAGTGGCCTTTCTTGCCCTGCAGAGCCTCCAGGGAGGCAGCAGCCCAGAGACATCAATGTTGCACACTGCTGATCCTGACCTCCACTAGCTGGTGCAGCCACTGCCCCGAACAGACTGGTAAAAGTGCTGGGGCAGGTCAGACACAAATGCCCTGGGAGGGCCAAGAGCCCTGCTCTGAGCTGGCAGGCTCTGCTGGAGCCCTGCCCCCGGGAGCCCAGGTTGCTGCAGGGGCTGGTCCTGGGGCACGGGGCAGCTCGAGGGCTGCCTCGCTCCCCGGGCTGGGCAGGGGAACCTGCACAGGATCAGCTCAGGCTGAACACAGAGCAGGAACACAGCCACAGTCTGGCAGAACAGCAGAGCTGCTTCCTATTGGTATTGCTTTTTACAGCTTGTCTTCTCGTTTCCTAAACAAAAGCAATCAGGCCAGGACCGGTGTATCTCTCTGGAAATGGAGACTTTGGTGCTGCTCATTCCCCCAAGTCTCCATACATCAGCCTTGACTTCCCCACTGTCTCCCCAGTCCAGTGTGTAATTGCAAAAGGGTCAAAAATAAGTGGACTTAAAAGCATTTGAAAGTACAGGTATATTTATAGCTATAACAATATTTATACACCACTGAGAAATACTTTGCTTTTCCCAGTATGTATTTCAGAGGGCTTTTATAAATATTGATGAATTTTAGACTTCTGGAAATAATACTCGTGTCTCAGTTTTCATCAGCAAAACAAAATTGCTATTAAAGAAAAATCAATTTGGGGATTGTAGTTGAATGTAAACTGAAAGAGGTTTGTTGTAAACAGCAATAAAAAGGCAAATGTTGATACTTTCCAAAATTACAGGGCTGTTCTAGATGACAAATTATTCTCTTGCATCTTTTACTCTGCTCAACGTTATTAAGTTTGTATCCAGAAAAGCACATCCAGTTTGGGATTACAATAATTTAGGAGAATGTGGATGAGTTAGAGTTAATCTAGTGGACAAAATTACAAATTAGCGTAGTTTCGACAGTGTGTCCTCTGAAAGTGTTGAAATACTGTGTTTGCTTTAACCTAGAAGGGAGAAGACTGATTAGAAACAAAAGTCTTCAAATACAGGAATATTTATAAGGACAAAAAATAATGATAAACCATTCTCCATGTCAGTAAAGGGCAGGTTTAAAAATAATCATCCTAATTTGCTGAAAGGAAGGTCTAAGTTAAGAAAAAACTTAGATGCAGGGAACTGTATAGGCTATATAAGAAGCTTGTGAAATCCCTGATTTTCCTGAACAAATTTTATTTCATTCAGGGCTTTTCAGTCTGGAATGGCATCACAAAATCCTTTGCAAGTGTCAAAACAATAAGGTTAAAAAGACTCTTATTAGGAGAATGTACAGGGAATAAATAATATATGAATAATATGAGACACATGTAAAGATTTTAGAAGTTTCCAATCTAGGCGGCACGGAGCTTCGTGCCATCGATCTCCCCCCTTTGTAGAGGAGCCAGCTATACCCCCAACATTGCTGACAGATACTTGTCTAGCCCTTGTGTGAAGAGCTGAAAGGATGGAAATCTCACTGTCTTGCTGGTCATTCTTTCAACAGTTTTATGATTTTTCTTGATGTTTTACTTCACATGTCCTCAATTCAGTTTGACACCAAGGTCATGGGCTGCATGAGCTATTCACAGTAGATAGAAGACAGTTCAATTTTTCTCTCCTTTACAATTATCTTCTCTGTGGTTGAAGACTATTACTAAGTCTCTGCACAGCTCTGGTTCCCTCATCAAGTTTGTTCCCTAGGCTTTGCCTTCCAGCAATGGTTGTTCTTGCTCCCACTGAGCACTTGCCATTTCTTGGTAAGAGGGAGCACCCTTGCTGAACCCAGGACTCATCCTGAGGTTTTATTAATCAGGGAATCACAGAATACCCTGGGTTGAAAGGGACATTAAAAATCATCCTGTTCTAATCCCACTGTTGTAGACAGGGACACTCTCCCTAGACAGCTTTCTCAGATCTCCATCCAATCTGGCCTTAAACAGTTCCAGGAAGGGGCAACCACAACTTTTTGTGTTAGAGATGATGCCACAAAATGCCCCTTCAGTTCCCTGTACAACAGTGCCATGGTGGCATTCTCACATCAGAAGTGCTGCCCAAAATATGTTGGACATTTTTGAGGTCTTATAACCAGACTTGACACAGCCCGATGCTGTCTGTCTTCCAAAAAAAAAAAAAGGGTATTAATTGTTTCATGAGTTATAATCATCTGTGGGAAGTCCTGCTGTTGGATCTTAAGGCTGCCATGCAGCCATCATACCTGTTTTACACTGGCTGGTATGATAGCCTAGCTTGTTTCACTGGTACATGCTTTGGGGAAGGTTTGCTTCAGAAGCAGGTACCTCTGAGTCGTTACCATCAAATATGAGCAGAGAGGATTACTGAGTGCTGTGAAGGTGCCTGGCAGATTTCCTTTCATTTCCCAGCTGCTAGAAAGGTTTAACTTTAGGAAGTTTAGGTCCAGAAAGAGGAAGCCCTGAAGATGGTAATGCTGGTTTCAGTCTGACCGTGCTTCTATCATGAGTCTGAGTACAGCTAATGAACCATTTAATTTGCAGTGAAATTGTGTATGAAGTCAATGTTAGTTACAAAGTAAAAACTGACATAAAATCAAATAGAGATAATATGTGTGTAGGAAATAGTACTGCATGCAGATGTTAAAGATGTGAGACAAGGTTATAAAAATGGATCCTGGAAATGGCTGGCATGACAAAGAACAAGCTGTTTCAGGTAGGTGCTGCCTGATTCCTTGTGGTGCTGCTCAGAGCTCTGCACATCCTTCTACATGATATTTGATTGCTTGGTGTTTGTTTTCTAATGAAATAACACTCATCTGCAAGGAGGGTCATTCAACAATAAAGTAATTCTTTGTTCTGTTCTCCCTGTCCTAAATGAAACAGTTCTTTGCATTTTGCATTGTAAGTACTGCTCATTTCCTCTCTTTATGTCTCCAAGTTGCCCTTGCAATAGATCTTGTTACTTGGAAATCAAATTGGTTAACAGGTGCCTCAGAGGAACAGATGCCATAGCTGGTTCTGTGCCAATTCTACCTCTTAAATATCAGAAACAATTAAAATTGAAAATAAAAGCTCCATAGGACAAGCTTTCCTCAGTCAGCTCTGTCAAAGGGAATTGGAGTCCATGAATTAGGCACCGAGGGTTCACCCTCCTTTGAAAGGTTTCATTTAACTGCAGGTCATCATTATCCTCTTTTCCAGCAATCATCTGCTAAATCTGGTAATTGCAACACTGACATCAGCAAAGCTGGACAGGGGCCCCCAGTGGAGAAGAATACACCCACTATTTTTTCACTGCTATTGTAGTAATCTAACTTGTAATCAAGCAGGGAGAAACTCTCAAAATCCTTTCTGCTGTAATCTCCCCATATTGCTATAGATCTGGGAGGAAATTGTTAGTCCAGTCTAGGTTTTATAGAGCCAATTTGGTTTTGATAGCTCTCAAACAGCAAGGGGAGGAATCCCATCCAGCAGTTATGCTGTGTAATTGCTTTGGTGCTCACCTGGAAAATGGGTTTGCCTGATTCACAGGATCCATGGGATCTCATGTAAATGAGTGTATATTTACAATATGTTAATAATTGCAGCCATGGGATCTCATATAAATGAGTACAATGTACTTTGCTCAAATTGTCAGAGGCTTTACACTGTTTTGTGTCCTCATCTGCTAGCCTAAATTTTATTGTAGTTGATTAGGACTTGTAATCATCCTTGATTACTTCTTTAAAAGAGGGATAAGAACCCCTCTTTTAAAGAATTAATCAATGCAACAGCAGATCTGCAGCTGCTGTTGAGAAACCTAGATAGAGTTTGATATTCGTTTGGAAGCCTTGCACTGATAATGTTTCCACCATTCAGTACCCTTTCCTAGAATAAATTTTACTCATGTGGGAAAGGTCATTTGGATTGAGACAGTACTAAAATGTGTCAGACTGGTTTTGAGTTGGACTAAAATTAGCCTGCAGAAATAAAGATGCAACTCCCTTTTATTCACAGAAACATTTCCTCCGATGTTCATGGAAGCATTGCACAGGTGGATTTGTGGCACTTACCAGAATGATTGCCAAAGCTTCCTCAAGCAGACAGTAAGCCTTAATGTCAAAAGGCTGCAGGTCAGCAGGTTTGGGTCTGGGTTTCAGAGAGGGTGAGCAGCTCTGGCCAGCACCAGTGGGCAATTTCAATTAAGGCTGGTTAGGCTTGGATCCAGTCTGTCTGCATCTGATTAGAAGGCAAGCTGTAGTTTCTGGAGAACTTTGTTGTGTTTATCATTGTTTGGAGTGTAGACATGGAAGGCAGAGATTATGGAGCCAGGAACTGATTCAGAGCATTTCTAGGACTGCTTATTTTTGTCTGCTTTGCAAGTTCTAAAAGCTGTTCACAAATGAGGCACAGAGTCAGAAACCATTTCACTTGAAAATGTGACCTTTGGACTGGAAAAATTTGAATTCAGAGTTCACAGAAAACGGAAAGTGTGAGCAACCTGCTCTTTTCTGAGGTGCGAGTTCAGAGCCAGAAGTTAATTAAAAGTAAGGTGGAGAAAGCCTATTTCAACCAAAGTAACCTCTTATGATCTATAGATATAAATCTGATGGCCCAGATAAATTCATGGCATTGGCCAGGTCTGGTCTGCCAGCTGAGGACTGTCTACAGAATCATTTTGAGTTAAAGAAAGCAGAGGGTTTCACCATCTGTGACCAGTGCCATGGAATTAAAGTCTACTTATCAAGTGGGGTGGGCTGCAGAAAAGGAGCACTTCAGCTTTCCTTTTCAGACATCATTAGTCTGTGCTCCAGCTATAGCAGACGCAGTCATCATTTAATCTCTTTCATAAACTGGTTTTCTGCCAGTCTGTTGTTCTGCACTTAGATGCTTGTTAAATATCCTTCCTATCAGGCTTTATTCTTTCTGGACTCTGGAAACAGAAATTGTGTTATTTTTGTCTTGAGTGCTTTGAAGTCCTTCAGTTTTGCTTCTCCGTTTACACCTGCCAGCATCTATCTTCATAGCCTTGTCTTTTTGACCACAGGGACAAAGCAGAAGGTACAATAGTGCTGAAAATAGATGTGAATAATTAGTTTTGTGGTAGAGCCAAAACAGGTTTGTTTTTAACAACATCCACTCTCAGCCTGTCACTCTCCCTTTCTGTTTTCCATGGTCACTGTCTGTTGGAAACACCTCTCCAAGTTTGCCTTAACTCTTATAAAGCTCATTTTGTCCCTAAGTCCAAAGTTTTTTCGATTACTGCTTTAACATCATGTAAGTTCTCTTTTGACTTTGTTCTGGGGATGAAAACAGGGCAAGAAAAATTAGTTTCTTGGTCATTTTTGCTATTAAGATCTTTGCTGGAGTTGAGAACAAAGTTTTTAAGGGTGGAATTCATGCTTCCCACACACATTGCCATTAAGAAGGTCGTGAAGCTCATCAGCCTCCCTACTGTCTTATTTTTGGAGTTAAATGAAAAGTTAAAAGCATATAAATCTATTCTACTTTTCTTTGCATATTTACGATATGTTACTAATTGCAGCCAGTGTTCTCAAAGTTAGAATTATTATTTCTAATCATTCTTGACTTGAAGTGTTATGGTATAGCAGTCAGCTTGTCATGTCTTTGACAAACACTTTATCATTCTATTTAAGGAATCAGTTTTAATCTTCAAAGAAAAGGGCTTAGTTAATTTAGAAGTCAAGCAGAGAGATGGCAGTCATATGAGCTTTTAGCACAATAGATATTCATAAAATATCCCCCATAAAGTAGTAAGCCTTAGGGGCCATAGGGACAGATGCAGAAATATAACATTCCCTCTTTTCTTCCTCCTGCATATCTACTCCCACTGAGGATGTCAGTGTAGATTCTGAGTCACCTGACCTGCCATAAAAAAATAAGGCTTTCTAAAAATCTCCTATAGAAAAGAGAAAAGAGCAGAGCCTTTAAGGGAGTTGATTCAGCTGAGTTTGGGTTAATGTTCCTGAAGTCAAAGAGAGGACTGTCTTAATCTCAGAGCAGTTATTAAATGCCATTACCTTTGCTTTTGCAATCTGATGGTAGAATGATACAGCTTCCTGGGGGAATGAGAAAAACACCAGTATCAGGGACATTTAAAATGAGCCTGGATAAAATTTGCATGAGGTCCTATGTGCAGGAGTCCATTAGCACTGCACTGTGATAAGACCTGTCTCATGCCTTATGGTCCTTTCTAGAGGAAAGGACTTTTGGCCTGAACAAGGGCTACTTTATCATCATGATTATGGAAGTATTCTTGAGCTGCTGTGAACTCCTATCTGTCCAATTCTTGTAGCCATCATCACTTTTGCCATTTTCATCCCTGCTGGTAATTCCCAACCTTTTCTTCATAGCACCCTAGAAAACCACTGGCATTGTTTCTGCCTGCTGGGTACAAACCCATAAGCAGTCAAGAGGGGATTTATATTCTTAACTCCAGGAATTGGTTGTTTCTCTTCCTATCCCTTTACACCCCTCTCCTAAATGACAGGCACCTCATTTTTATCAGCATTTCTTTTTCTCAGGGGTTCAGATTTCTGCATAGGTTTGTGCAGAAATGCCAATCTTGACCTATCTCTGTGCAGCAGTACCCAAACAGGCTGAGCCCAGCTCCAGCCCAGCTGTGCAGCCCCCAGTGAGACACAGACAGATGACATGAGGGGTGCTGGACAGTGCCTTTAACCCCTCATATTTCTCTTTCCTGCCTGAGTTTGGAAGTCTGGCTACCAGATTATGAGTGGGAATGAAGAAAAATCCATGTAGACCCCATTCCTGCAGGGTTGGTTGTGTGTTTATCCTGTGCATAACACAGACCATTGCAATTGACGGAAGCAGCCTTACTCTGAGCCAAGGGCTTTAACTGGAGCAAAACATCTGACTCCTGAACACACTAAACTATTTGCCAGCTGTGGAGAAGAAAAAAAGACCAATATGTCATTAGTGCTCAAGCCTTGTGCAAAGGGAAGGAAATAATTTGAAGTGCAGATTTTTCAATGAACCGAGCATGCCCATGAGGCTGGAGGAGGTGAAAACACATTAACCAAAACCCCAGGGGGAAATTTCCCTCCC
The DNA here is from genome assembly GCA_013400495.1 of Nicator chloris. Lineage (NCBI taxonomy): Eukaryota > Metazoa > Chordata > Aves > Passeriformes > Pycnonotidae > Nicator > Nicator chloris. The sequence goes on from WAAE01016614.1 coordinate 192,291, forward strand.
AATCCAAACCAGGGTGGGCAGCGTGACTCTGAGCGTGCCATCACCTCCTCTGCCTGAAAGGCTTCCAGGTGAGGGAGTGAAACATGGATGCATTAGTGCAGAGGGAGGGAAATCTCTGGTCACTGCCAGATCCTAGAGGTATATTTGCTCTATATCCTGTCAAAGTCTAGCAGAGCAAATAAGAAAGATATCCTGTAATAAATGACCAGTTTTTAAGAATCTGTGTTTAAGGATTTTTTTTTTTTTCCTAAAAGAACCCCACAGACGTTTCTCCATAACAATTCCATTTTTGGCAATTCTGCTTGAAGAATCTTTAGTATGAAATGGGAGTGTTTGAAGTGGATCATTTAATTTGCTTAACTTAAAGATGTTCCTACAACATTTAATTTTAAGCTGATTCTCTCTAATTAAAGTTTAAGTCACTCTTAAATATTTAGCCTTGTTAAATGAAGATCCAGGAAAGAAAATGTGATAGTCTTTTGCTTTTCTGCTTTACCTGAAATATGTATTTTTTAGGTCTCTAGTTTTGAAACACCAATTTAATTTGAGTTACCAGCAAGAATAATTTCCAGAATTTCAAGCACAATTTAGTATTGTAAATTGAAAAGCTAGATCAATTAATTCTCTTTTATTTTAGAAACTTTCCTTGTAACAGTTTTGCTGAGGGAGAGAAGCAGGGCAGAATCAAACTCCATGTGGCTAAGTGTTCACCCATATAAATGGCCAGCTAAATATTATTCCACACTTGAAATATTGGGGAAATTTTTGAGGGTGTGCTTGCTGAGGTGCTCTAGTGACTTGACCTGGTTGGCCTGTGTCCTCAGACTTGTGCATCTCCAAGGCAGGAGTGTGGCATCTGTGTTTAGTTTGAGGAACTCAGTGGGATGGATGGTTACACAGCTGGTTGTGAAAATCAGACCATTTTAGGGGACTCTCCTACTGCAGTCAGTCATCCAGTTCCCAACTGGCTAAGCTTGAAAATGTGACCTTGATATCTATCTAATAAGCAAGTACTGGCTGTTTTCTCATCAATTCCCTCTGCTTATTTCTTGGCTGGTAGCTATTCATGTTCAGTTGATTTTCTTTTTTTTTTGTGCAGCCTAACTGACTGTGACACCAGACAAATTAGTGAGCATTTTGTCTCCATGATTAATCAGCTAGTTTCCCACTTTGGCACTGTGTTGTAGGATAACTTAGAGGATAAATAAATAAATCAATCAGATATTTCTGACAGCTGTAAAATAATTAAGCAAAAGAAGGAAAAAACCACACAACAAAAAATTGAATGATCAGTCTTTAATGTGAAATCAGAAAATACTTTTTTCTTT